>CM062620.1:28109338-28369338 GCA_025617555.3 Puccinia polysora | reverse complement strand
ATAACTTCCCCTCCGCAACTATGGATTTACAAGTGCAGAAGTAATTGATTGAAGCTAAGTAGGAGAGACTAGGCCCAATTTTGGATTATGCACTGAGGTTGCAAGAGTATGGGGCAATCAACACTGAAGCTGAGGAGGCGGCATGCGGATTGTTGGGGATCTGTAGTAATGCTGCATGCAGGATTTGGAGTGATCCACTAAGGAAGATTGATGGGGATCTGTTGTTAGCTATGCATCCGTGCAACTCAAATGTTAGGTAAAATTGGCAACATGATCACCAAACCCACTCAAATTCATTGGATTTGTTAAAGGATTGGACTATTGGTAAGGAGGATCAGTGCAGAATTCACAGAGGCAGTTAGAGGAGGGTTCTTTCTTTTTTAGTTTACATTCTTTTCTGAGTAGTTCATTTTCTTGAGTTGTATATATATACGGAGTAAATTTCCTTACTGGAAAGGAAGGGGATTATCAATTGGAGGGATCAGAAAAAAATAATTTATCAAATGATGAGAATATTATTGGAGATTATTGCAGTATATTACCTTAGCATGCGTACAATAAAGGAGTTTTATATTTCTTTTCTGCTTCAAAAAGCATGATTACCAGCTTGAGTGCTTGGAGTCTTAATTAGGAAATAGTTCAAGTGCAGAGCTTGTTGAGGAGTGGTTGTTGTTTATTTACTATTAATTCATTGAGAGTTGGCTTTAGTGGTTACCAGCAAGGGCAGGATATTTTTGCAGGTAACGCAATAGGGGTTGGAAGTGATTCTCAAGCCGCTGCAGGCGGTAGTAAATTTCCTTGCAGAAGCAGATTATATTTAGATTTGCAGAGGTACAGGAGAGTAACTCAAGAGCTTTGGGCTTTTGGAACTTGGAGTGATGTTGTTGTGGAGAATTTTACAGAACAAGAAATCTCTTTCCACACTGCTGTCATTGTTTCATAATATCATTGCTTGTTTTTCAGACCTTCTATGAATTGACTGACCTTTATTTTAGGAATAAAAATTACTTAAAAAAATAAAATTCCCTCTGTTTGGTCTCAATCTATCCAGTTTGATTGTTTTGAAAAACATCTATTTTTTTCAGATGGTGAGAGATTATTTTTGGGAAAATTTTAGAGGGTGTGGTCAGGCTGGGAAAAATTGGAATTTCAGAGAGCCCTTTCTGAAGCCAAGTTTCCAATGGATAGGCTATGATTGGCTACTGATCAGGCTGGGATCAATTGGGTTCAGATGACAATTTGAGTCCAAGTTCCAAGCTTGAAGTAGGTGATAGCTTTTCAGTCTTGGTTTTGGCATCTGAAGAGATCATTTCATCCTGTGGAGAAATTATATTGCCTAAAAAACTAAGAGCAGACACAAATGGATGATAAAGAAAGAAAATTAAATTAAATTAATGGATGCAAGGATTGCGTTTGATTGTGAAGAACAAATGAATTCCTTGGTAGAGCTGGTTGCAATGGCAGAACTGGTAAAATAGGATTTTAGTGAGCTTGCAGAAAGTGTGGCTGTGTTGCAGCTGAGGCTATAGGTAGTTGCAACATCTTCAGGAGCAAATCAAGAAGAGTATTATAATTTTGTGGTAGAAAAACAAGAGTGTTGATTAGGATTTATTACTGGTGATTCAATGGAGATGGAAATTAAGTGGAGGCTTTTTGTGTTTGGGGTAGATGTGAACAAGTGGGTTAAGATGAGGATTGATTATGAAGGATGAAGAAGGCTGAAGCAAGCCAATTGAAGAATTTGAAGGAAGATGAATGGATGAACCAAGGGAATAGGTTGTCTACAAGCTTCCTATTAAATAGGTTTGGTCTTGTGTGTTTGAGAAAATAGAGTGAATGGCCTTGATGCTTGGTATGATACCAATTGGAATGGATTGTGATGCATTTTTCCCTGGTGGTTTGAACATTTGACTGGATTAAGACATTTAAATTTTTTGGGATAAGAATGCATGAGTGGAGCAAGAATGAGATCAGGATAAGATTGTAAGAGTGGATCAAGATTAAGATTGAATTTGAAATTTTTTGAATGTGGTAAGGTGTTGATCTTACCACATGATTTTTATTTTCCAACTTTACCTTCTAGTGCACATTCTCTTCCAGGATTTCATGGAGTTGGTATTGGATTGTCCGCAGTTTATGCTGAGAGCCTCATTATTAAATCCTGAAGGTCATCCTTGTCATCATATTTAGACTCATAGAAACATTTTTTGAGAGATTCTTGGAGGTTTTGGATAGTAGATGATGATTCCAAGTTTGTGGAACTGGTGATCAAGAATTAGAGCTGCGGCTCAGGAATGGATGAGTGAGATATTAGAAATGGCAGGGTGGGACTCAGGCCAGAATTAAATGTTTTAACTCTTTTCAAATGAGTAACAGCAACCAATTTTTGGGATTGAGAGTGTTTGCTGAGGAAAAAATGATGATTGTTCTTTATAAAATTGAGTATAGATGATTAATTGCAGCAATGAATGGATCAGGGGATAGTTTTACGGCAGAGGTCCACGTTGATGTGACATGAGTGGGATGGATTTGGAGTGTGGTGGGAAGTTTATGAGAATGAGGAGAGGAGGAGGATGATGGAGATATTTGATGGGATGGTGGTAGGATGAGGAAGATTGATTGGGTTGAATCCAAGTGATAGAGGAAGATTTCATAAAGTAATCTGTATGTTTTCTTGGAAGACTGTGTGTTCTTCATGCCAGGGGTGATGCAAAAATGGGGTATTTGGTGTTCAAAACACATCATTTCCATGAAACAGGCCATTTTAAAATACACCAGTTAGGGGGTATGTGTATTTCAGAAACCCACCACTAAAATGGTGTGTTTTTTCAAAAGAAAATTTTGTGTTTCTAATGTTGGGTTTTCTAACTCTGATATGCCCTATTTAACAGCTTCAAAAATAAATTAAATTCAACAAAATAGTTTTACATCCCCATTTTTCAGTCATTTATTAACCAAATTTTATTAAATGTTTTTTGGAAATGTGAGTTTTCAGTATCTAATCAAAAAATTGAAAGAACTTTCAAAATTTTCTTTGGGGTTCTTTATCCCCCCAAAATTTTTTATCAACCTGAAGAAAACTTTCAAAATATTGTCACATTTGCTTTAAAATTTTTGCAAAATTTTTCTTGTTTTTTTGGAATCATAGCCCTTCAAGAATTTCAAAATCCTTTCAAGTCACCCCCCCCCCTCGCCCCAGAAATACATATATAAATTTATTTGGTACCGTATAAACTCAATTTTTTCTCCCAAAATTTCCATGAATGAAATTTTTTTAATTTTTATCCTCTATATGTGGGGAGCCATTCACATTTTTGAAAAACTTTATTTTTTTAAAAGAAATGTACTCAAATTTTCTTGATTTCAGGATATCAAATTGGATAAAGAAGAATATTAATCAATTTTTTTTCATTTGAAAAAATAATAAAACACAATTGGGACAACAGAAAAAATTAATAAATTGCTTTGTTTTTTTTCCTTCAAGTCATTTTTGGGAACAAAACCTGCAACCCAAGGTCCAAATTCTTTTCCTCCAAATGTCTCAATTAATTGGCCAAAAATAAATTGAATATTGGATAAAATTTATTGGATCAAAAAGAATCAGATTTTTACATGAAAAAACCTGTACTTGTAATCATTCAGAAGGAGGTAGATTGGAGAACTTTGAGGATTATCTGTGGGGAGAGGGTACTTTAAATAAAGATAATTGCATGCTATATCCTTGGAAAAGTGGATTAATGAAAATTTGTTTATTTTAGATAGAATAAAAAAAATCAGAAATACTTCATCAATCAAGATAATGGAACTAGTCCAAAAATATGTTTGAGTTTTCTTCTCCTTTATTTATGTTTTTCACCCCTAAAATCTTCCATGAATTTAAGTTTTTGCAAAGTGAATTTGATTAAATTTCATTTATCATCTGCAACCTTATTTTTTTTCAAAATAAAAATATCATCCTCAAAATGAAATTTTCTGATTGAAATTCAAATTTTACATCCCCTATAACATCTTGAAAATGTTTAATATCTTTGATAAATCTTTTGGTTTGAAAGAAATATTTCTATTGAAACTGAATAAAAAAATCAAGATTGCTTAACAATTAAATCCAAATCGGATAATTTTGATACCCAGTTGATTGATAAGGATTGATTTATATAAAACCAATTATAAATAAGATGAAGTAGAATGCATCTGAAATCCTCATAAAAGAAATCATTCATTAAAATTCACCAAATAATTCACACACTTAGTATAAACACTTTATCACTCCCATTGGTAAAATTGGGAGTAAATTTTTCATTCCTTGAGGGCTATAATTATAATCCTTCTCATTTTACCTCATTATCATCCTATGGAGGGTCCCTTTGATTATTTAATGTGATGGAATTATTTTCAAAAGATATGATGAGATCTGAATTATCAAGCACATCAATCAACAGAAGCAAAAAATCTGAGAAGAACAATCTCACATTCTTCAATTTAGGAATATATTAGTGACCTTCAGTTTCCTCTTCTGCTATGAATTCATCCTCCTTATGCAAATAAAAGCAAGTCAGTTTTTTGGAAACAACAAGAAACAAAAAGAAGCACCATGCCTCTTCCTCTGGTCCCACCATTTCTCCCTTCCCCTTCCCAATCCTTTTCTTTCTTTTTCACAAAACCTGATAATAGAGATATAAATGGAATGAAATAATATCATTTTATTACTAACCACCTGATTTCCAGAAACTTTACTCCTTTCCTTCCTCTACCTTGGGTCTTTTCATATATTAATAAGCTGATGGACACTTTTGGTTGAATACAGAGAACCTTTATTCAAAATATTTTTTTATCCTTTTTTCCTTCCTCTGATCTATATTTCAATTTTTTTTGTTGGCTCTTGATTGTAAAAAAATTGGGAATTTACTCCCAAAAGTTTAATAATTTTTCCAGGATGAAATTATTTTTCTCCAAGTGGCCGTTTCTTCTCTTTAAATTCATAGATTTCAGTCAGAGAAATTTCCTCAAATTTTGACTTTGAGAGCTCTCCTTCATTATCTTCATTTTTTTGAAAAATTATTTCAATTCAACTGGTTTTTTTAAAAAAAAAATTGGAATAAACTCAGAATGTTCCTAATTTGGAAATTATAAAAAAAAACCTGTAGAAATCATTTTTTTTAATGCCATTAGTCATTGAAATCTTCAAATGTGAATTTTTCTTTCTTTTGGGTGGTTAATTTGAAATTTTAGGAACAAGCGATTACCATGTAAGAATATCAGAGGAATTCTGAACATCAATTTTATTTTTCAGAAGGGGATCAAAAGGAATGAATAATCTTTGGAGCATAGTGGATGATTTTTCCAGAAAGGGTTTCCACTCAGTGAGGCAACCCAATTGATGACTCAAAATCCACTTGAGATTATTCCATAGCCCTTCTTTGAACTTTTAACAATTTGTAACCATGAATTTGATGAATAAAATTAGAAAATGATGCAGAATAAGAATTAATAAATCATTTGAGGTAAAAATGAAACCATTCTATTTGGTAAGTGGGTATTTTGAACCTGAAATCATTTGTTAAAAATAGGAAAGAAACTTCTTCTTGAGTGTAATCCATTTCTCTATGAGATATTCTGAAGTATTAAAATTCTAAAATAAATAAAATTTGGTGAAATTTCCTTGATATGCTGATTCTGAGTTGGTTTTAACAATCATATAACAGTGTTTTTTCAATAATCAACATTCCTCTTCAGATTTGGAATTTTTCAAGAAATTATTTTGAATATTTCTAAAGATTTTTCACAGAAATATATGATGATAAAAATCAGGAAAAAATATTGAATCAAACAAATTAAGCCTCTCTCAACGTCCATGACAAAGATTTGTGGAGAATTATTTTTAAATATATATTTAAATTTCTGCAGAGCCCTTTAATTTATTTATTTTTTTTAATTGGGAAAGAGATCAGAATTCAAAAGAAAATGGTTTATATACATTATCCAAACCAAATATACAAAGAAGAGGCATAACAAATCTGTTGTTTTCATAAGTAAAATCTGATTAAATTAAATGAGATTGATAGAAAACACAAACCAGAACTGAAAGAACAGGCGTGAGTTTTTGAGAATACAACAAAGGAAGTGGGCATTATGCATCTTAGCAGAAGTCAAAAATCATACTAGTATGAGTCAAGGAGGAAAAGGAAGTTATAACACAGAATTAGAAGAAATGGCCTCCAACAAGAGATGATTTTCACAAGTTCCCCTTTTTAAGCGTATTTTTTTTTCTGTGCACCAAATTATTATGATTAGAGAAGCGTGGAAGTAACAAGATTTGGAGGCCCAGAATAATCAGCTGAGTATCTTCAACAAGTGCCTAGTTGGATGGCAGAAGGTTGAGCCTTGAAGCTTTGATCATGGTAAGAGTGTTGAAGTTGGATTGTTTCCCAGAGAGCTCAGATCAGAGGGAGCTCAAAGTAGAAGACAGAAGATGCCCTCAACCATGAAAATCCAATCTCTGGATCCCCCAAAATCTAAGCAGACAACATGGGGGACGCGTGAGCATCAGGGGGTGACATAAGAGTGTGTCAAGCACGGAGCAGCATGTGGAACGTTACAAGGTTGGTGTTTTTGGCCTTGAACTTCAGATTGAGGGATTAGGACAGTCCAATAGAATATCAGGGGTGTGTAGCACACCAATATGAAGCTTTCAAGAAGTATAGGAGAAAGAAAAGAAGTGAAAGAATGATAAAAAAATTAAAAAAGGAAATGTTTTGACACAATCAATCATTGAGAATGTTGGAAATCTTTTGAAAAGCTTGACTAAACTGCAATGAGAAATGAATTATGGTTTTATGGGTGCATCTTTTCTATCAATTTTATGAATAAGATAAGAGTTTCAGAGCGCAAAAATGGAAGATTTAATAGGATATTTTCCCTTTAAATATTCCTTATTGGGCATTGTACATACTATGACTAACCAGGATCAAACTTTCTAGGAGAATTGAAAGATGAATTGAAATGGAATGTTTTTTTCCTTGTTGAGAATAATTTGTTTAACTCAAAGTGGTTTCTTATTCCCCGTATTTTCAGAAGGATAAGTAAAAAATTTTTCTGGTGATTAGAATTTTTGCATGAACTAGCATATCCATTAGACTTGGACCAAATTCGGAATGCCTCAGGAAGTTCCTCCCTTGTATTATATGAAAGTGGAGGTGGAGGAGCTAATGGATTATAAAAACGGGATTCATACATAGAATTTTAGGAGCAAGCTGAAACATCTGGAGAGGTGGTATGTAAAAATGGTTGGATTTTCTTCAGAAATTTTTAGATGAGAAATATTTTTAAGGTTCAGAAAATTCTAGTAGTAGAAATTTTTAAATGAATAAGATGAGATGGAATAAAATTAAAAATAAATAGAATGAAAATATTAAATTAGAGACTTGATATTTGTAAATAAAATATTTTTAGGGGTTTCCTTGAGTAGTGTTGATTTTTGAATGATTTTAGAAAAAAAGAGAAACAATTTTGAGAATTTTTGATGAGGATTAATTATTTTTTTTTAGTTTTTATTTAAGAAATGAATTAATGGGGGATGAATTTTTTTTTTTTGAATGGTGTTTTATGAGTTTTTTTATTTTGAGTTGTGTGTTGGGTGGTGTTGATTGGGGTGAGAATTTTTGAATGGAGTGGTGTCGCATTGGATGGGTGAAGGAGGGTGATTGTGTGATTGAGGAGAAGATTAAAGCACTTCAGCAGGTGAGGAGGGACCCAGAAATGATTCTTAATCACATGGAATATGAGCTGATCCATACAAAAGGGCCCAAAAATATGAAAAATACCCCAAAAGGGGATTATTTGTTATTGCTTGTGGATGGAATTTTGAGAGTCAAAAAACACACTAAAAAATTTCTCTAAAAATGTTTTTGAGGCTTTCAAATGACTTGATTCAAAATATAAAGGCCCAGGATAAAACAATGCTCTCAATTTTACTGAAACAACACATTTTTTCAAGAGAAGGCATGATTTCAGTATTTCTTTATCAATTAGAAACCTTTGGCTTGATTTCCCATGGAAAAAAATAAAAAAAACTGTGCACCATGACATGAATATTTTTTTTTCCATGGAAGAAAATGCCACAAGGCATGAGTTTGGGAAAAAAATGCTTAAATTATTTCTTTTTTCAGAAGAAGGCATGATCCCAGTAAATTTTAGAGAATTATTATTTCCTGGAAGAAATTTTAATCTTAAATAATTGAACATATCCGTGAAAACATTTTCAACAAATTCTCCAAAATTGACCTC
This sequence comes from Puccinia polysora, assembly GCA_025617555.3. Lineage (NCBI taxonomy): Eukaryota > Fungi > Basidiomycota > Pucciniomycetes > Pucciniales > Pucciniaceae > Puccinia > Puccinia polysora. The sequence continues at coordinate 28,361,055 of CM062620.1, read as the reverse complement.
AAAACAATTCAATCATCTCATTTTCTGTGTTTGGGAAGTTGTTAAGGTATATAAATAGCATTTTTAAAATCCAAAAAATATCTTTTGGGTATTTTGAAATTCTTTAAAAACATATCTATGGTCTGAAATTTCAAATGATTGAAGCATAATGTCCCAAATGATTCACCATAAATATGTTAATTTTTAGAAAATTTTGAAATTTGGATGCATTTTTTGGGGGAATAAAGACCGCTCAAAATTTCTCTCAATTTTTTATTAAATACCATGATTCAGTTGATTTGGACTTGAATTTTAAAAATTAACCAAGAAAATTTGGTAAAAAAGGGCTAAAAAATAAGGACATAAAACTTATTTTTTTGAAATTTGTGAAGGGTTTGGAGCTCTCAAAGTAATCTGCAGAATTTTTTCTGGCTTTCTTAGATCACCCTCTCAAAAACTGAAGTGTCAAAAATTCAATTTTTAAAAAATGTCTTTTTTCCAAAAACTAGAAAATAACAGATGAGCTGGACATTAAGCCAGTGTAGAGATATGTTGTTTTTCCAGTTTTGGTACATGAAAAATCTAGTACCCCATATTTAAATTTCCTAATAAATAATAATTAACTTTATTTTTCATCTAAATATTTCACTATTCATTTGAATTCCCCCATATTGCCTTTATTGATCCCAAAGGATAATCTCTTTTAAATTTTCATTGGAACTAATAAAACCTCCTTGAAAATATATTTCAGCTTTTTTTTGAGCCATATTTGAGTTCTACCCCCATCATTTATTTTTGTTTTCTCCCTTGCATGTTTTTTTTCAAACTTGTTTAAAAGATCTCACTCCCTCAATCTCCATCAAAACTCTAGTTCCATTTCCACTTACCCCTTCAATTATCTTTTGTTTGGTTCAGAATTTGTCACATGCTCCTCAGAAATTTCAAAATTTTTCCTCCATGCTTCTTCCACACTGATACAATAAATCTGTGGTTTTTTGGAGGTTTCTGGAGCAAGATAAGGAGGAGGTGGTAGCAGTGTAGAATTTTTACATAATAAATGGTTTGGAAATAAAATTTACCCTCCTATCAGTTTCCTTTTTCTTTCTTTTCCTATCATTAACTTTGAATATTCATAAATGGTTATTTTTCCGGAATAATCAATCTCTGGAGCTAGTGGTGGTTAATATTTCACCCTTTGGGAAGTACACAAAATTGGGAATTCACTGATTGCTTCTTCCAACACCAAAGTTGATTCATCATTGTAATAATAAAAGGTAAATTTCAACCAAATTTTCATGCTTGAAATGCTTGAATTTAGAAATATTTCCTTGGGCCAAAGCAATAAGGAAACAACCATAATTATGCTTGAAAAAAGTTACATTGGCAGTTGGGATTCAACAATATTATTTTTATTGTTAATTAAATTAATAAAATTATAATAAGGGTATCAGATGCTAATAATTGTTTGTTTTTTGAAATGTTTGAGTGATGAGACTTTCCACTGGAATCTTGCAGGAGATTGAAGTTTTATAGCTGTAAAAATTTAATGCTTTGAATTAAAGGATTTAATTTTTAATAAAGTTTTGAATTTCCTTCTCTCCTCAGTATATAATTTCAAACCAAAAGGCATGAAGCTCGAAATTAATCTAAAAAATTACTGCATTCTGCTTACTAAGTTTTGAATTAATAAAGGTACCAACCAGTTCCAGTAAATTGGTCATCACTGTCACAAACACATCAGAAGTCACATTGCAAGGCATCTGCCTAAATCAAGAAATTATTACCTTCTGAATCTATTAAATCAATACCCACAGGATTTAAATTCCTGTTAGACCTGGAGATCAGAAACACAAGAGGAGCCTTGAGATTTTCATAAATTCTGATCCTGGAAGGTTCTCTGAATGATTTAAACTCCCACTCAATACAAAATATTATATTTATTAAATAAAGCCTACATCAACACCACTGGAACCCCACTGGATGCCATGAACAAAGACAAGAATCATCAATGCTAGTAAGTACCCTCTCCTCCAAATTATTCTGTTTTTATCCTTCTCAATTCACCCCAACTTTTTTTTTCCTCCAATGGGTCTGGGATAGCTATTGATAATTCTTGGTTCAATCTCTGAGGCTCCAAAACTCATCACCAGGGGACCTTTGTGTCAACAAACAAGTATGGGCCTGACCACCAAGCCTTACACTCATTGAATTTTGACTCATCATGAACTGGCAACCTAGCCCAGAAGCTTGATTCTGGATCACACAAACATGGGAAGAAATGGGAGAAGGATAATAAAGGTTGAAAAACTGTTGAAATTACTCTATGATAAAAAGAAGTAGAACCAGACTACAAGGGTTGAAGACAATCAATAACCAAAGGACAAGGCAGGAGAGCTGATTTAAGGAAGGAATGAGATACACACCAATACTGTAAATAGTACAGTATGACAGACTAAGGTAGGCTGAGGAGATGAGTTGGCTGAGGAATTGAGATCTTCATGATAAGAGTCAACATAATGATGAGAACAGAACATGAGGAGTGATTTGAGTCAAATAGAGGTTAGGAGATTTTTGTGTCTTCTCACCAAACAAGAGAATGAGGAGTCATCAACAGTTGAAGGTGTTGACGTGGCTTTGGCGATTTAGATTGATGGTTGATAAGTCGTTGGTTGATAGATAGCGGTTGTTGGTGGTAGGTGGTCGCAGTTGTGAGAGTATGACAGGTAGTAGTAATGGAGTAGAGAAAGAACTAAGAAAAAAAAAGAAAGGAAGAACTGTAGGTGGTTGTTGATCAAATAGGATTTTTATGGAGATTCAATTGAGAAAGGGAGAGTCAAGTCAAGATGAGTTGGAAAGGGGAGGCCGCGTCTTCATCACTAGGTGTGACATGTCATTGATAGTTGACATGGCTCTGGCATTGCACAGCGTCGAGTCTAGTCAGAAGACCCGTATTCCAACACCCCAGGATGTTTGGTGAGAAAGAGAATGGATGATCATTGGAGGCAATTCTTCCTGAGACATTCCAGAGACCCTGCCGAGCAGCTTTTTGACAGAGCATCAGCTACCATTTCCGACGAGGATATGAGTCAAACAACGATTTCCTTTTCTTTGTACAGCTGCCGGATGTATTTCACTTTGATGTCAAGGTGCTTAGTTTTGGCGTTGGACCCTATGTTTTTGATTTTTTCCAGAAGACCTTTGTTTTCTATATGAAAGAGAGTTGGACTTGGATTAGACTGCCAAAGTTCGCTGATGAGAGAAGTCATCCACTGATTCTCCTGTACACCATCGGCCAGAGCGTTCAGTTTGGATTCCGTTGAAGACATGGAAATGTTCTTTTGCTTCTTACTCGTCCACGTCACAGGGCAGTTTTTCCAGAAAGAGATCCATCCGCTTTGCGATTTGCAATCCAACAGGTCGTCCCCCCAGGTGGCATCAGTGTAGTAGTTGACATTGTTATCATTTGATGAGAATGGATTCAGTATCAATGCTAGATGAGATGAGCCTTTCAAATACTTCCAGCAATGGATAACCTCTTTCCAATGGCTTAGACCCGGATTGGAATTGAACCTTGATAGGATAGACACCGCAGCTGAAATATCAGGGTGAGTTCTACAGGAAAGATAGTTCAACAGGCCAGTGAAGGTCTTATAATTATATCCAAGAGCCTTGAACGCACGGGAGTCTTCCTCGGTGGCAGGAAGAAGTTTAATGCCTGGAGTCAGAGGAGTATTGACTGAGCAACATTTGGTTAACTTGAGCAGTTCCAGTCCTTTGGTTATCAGAGAAGGCTGAGAGAGAGAACATTATCCGTTTTCAATGGCGATGTTCATACCCAGAAGAGTATCAGGATTGTGTGCAGAGGAATCGGGATACTGCAATAGAAAGTGCTTCTCAAATTCTTCCACGTCGCCCGCAACTATGAGGTCGTCCACGTGAAAAAATAAGAACGTCTTACGATTGGAATGGATGAATAAACAGGCATCAGAGTCGGATCGATAGAATCCGAGCGATTTCAGCCAAGTAGTTAATGTGTCATGCCAGTTGAGTGGTGCCTGGCAAAGACCGTAAAGCGACTTTTTTAGTTTGAGGAAGGGACTTTTGCGATGGGACTCGGAGGGAGTTTTTATGAAGAGAGTCTCATGGAGTGGTGCGTAGAGAAAAGCACTTTTGACATCGAACTGTCTAATGGGTAAGGAGCGATCGAGAGCAAGGATAAGGAGAAGGAGAAGGGAAGGGAATTTGCCAGTAGGGGCATAGGTTTCAGAGAAATCCAAACCGGGCGTTTGCAGAAATCCTTGTATGCAGAGGCAAGCCTTTGTCTTGGCCGGAGAGGAGAGTGTAGCAGGCTTATCTCTTACGGCCCAGGTGGTTTTGAGATATCAATCAGGAGTGAAGTCAATGTCTTCCCAAACATTGTGATCTTCAATGTTCTGAAGCTCCACTTGTTTAGCTTCCGTTACTTTTGATGAGTAATCACTTTGATTCAGGTAGCTGTACTTATCAGGTTTGACCGCCAAGGTCCTTTCTCGAAGAGTCCTACCCGATGGAATGAGCGTAGCTTCTACATTTGAATCAGAGGCGGAGTCTTCAGCTGAGGGACTGTTGGACAGGTCATCGCTGATGGGTTCGGAGTATTCACGTGATTCAGGCTCTATCTGGCCTGGAGCTTCAGGAAGAGACTTTTCTTGAGACAGTTTGGACAAGATGACATTGGTGGGTGGAAGCTCCAGCTCTTCGTAGGAGGAGGAGGAGTGAGCAAAGGGTGATTTGGAAGGGAAGGAGAGAAATGTGACACTTTTGGTGTTAACAATTTGTCCAGAGGAGGAGAGAATCCGGTAGGACAGTAGCTCGGGATTATAGCCGATCAATCGGCCCGGTTCACCGGGTGTCCCTAATTTATTGCCGGAGGGTTTAGGTTGGGTCAGAAAAGAAACCGGATTGCCAATTGGTTTAAAGTAGGAAAGAGGAAGAGAGTGAAGCTTGAACATTTCATAGGGGCTCTTCTTGGATCGGTGCGATGGAATCTGGTTCAGAGTGAGAGTAGAGGAATGTATAATTTTGTGCCATAAATTCCGAGGCAGATTAGAGTCGTATAATATAGTTCAAACAGATTCAAGAATGGTGCAATTAAATCGCTCAGCAAGCCCATTTTGTTGAGGCGTGTGTGGATCGGCAAATTGCTGCTTGATGAGATGGTTCTTGCAGAATTCGGACAGCAAGGAATTAGCAAATTCAGTACCTCAATCTGAATGCAGTACAGAGGGATAGTATCCTAGTCTTTTGGCTTCAAGGCTCAAACTGAAGATAAGCGCCAATGGAATGGCGTCTTTGGATGAGACTGGAATAGCAGCACAGTATCTCAAAAAGGAATCCACCACCGTCACAATATACTTATGCCCATCGGATGATATGGAAAGAGGACTGATTGTGTCCAGATGGATTTCTTCAAATATCCAAGAAGCATGGGATGATCGTTTTTTGAAGGAGGCCTTGGTGATTTTTGAAAGGGAGCAGGCTTCACATTTGTTTTCCTTAGAGATGGGCAGATTCAATTTATTCCTCAGGCGGTGATAGCTTACGTCACCCATGGACTTATGAATAAGCTCGGAGGAGGAGAAATGAGAAAAGGGGAGGAGAGGCAGGAGCTGAATGCATGGTATGTTATTGTGGTAGCATCCTCAAAGGATGAGTTCATTGCCTTTAAAGAGACTGAAACAGTCAGAATAGAATTCAATGTTCAATCCTTCCTGTATTAATTTTCTCAGGGAGAGTAGGTTTGCAGACAAGTGAGGTACATAGAGCACGTCGGTGAGGACAATTTCCTGATTTCCCGCTTTCAGTTTAACAGTACCGGAACCGCCAATATCCAGGGAGTTGGATTTATTACTTGTCTTGATTACTCCTTGGAATTGGGTGTCTAGCATGGTGAAGAAAGCTTCATCAGCTATCATGTGACATGATGAACCAGAGTCAATAACAAAGAAGTTTTTTCCAAGACAGTTGATGGAGGAGAGAAGGCTGACTTGTTGATTGTTGGTGGGAGCGGTTTTTGGTCTCAGGTGAGGATATAGCATCCAACACTTATTTTTGGGGTGATTGGCCAGAGTGTTATGCATGCGAGCCTTGCACTTGCCGGACGCCTCAGTGTATAGGGAAACCGTTGGAGTTGAGGAGTTGCCATTCATCTTTAATTCATTCATGTGGATTTGAAGATGATCGAGAACAGCGTCTGGAGTGACTTCTGATTTGGCTTGCGAGTGAGTGATCTGCTGCTTGATGTTCATCATGGAGGAAGGCAGCTTATCTAAGATCATATAAGCAAGGATGTTGGTGGGAATCAGTATGCCTATTTCCAAAAGGCAATTGACGCCAGTTTTGACATCGGTTATGAATTGCTGAATGTTAGACTCGTCGAATGTGATGGAGGAGAAGTTGCTGTATATGCGAGCACAATTGGCAGGTTGAGACAACATGAAGTGTTTGAGTAGGGCTTTCCAAATTAGCACGGCATTCTCTTCATTGATGGGAGTGATGATGTTAGAGTGCACAGCTGGCGACAGCTTTGAAATGATAATGGACGTGAGGATCAAATTGTCATTGTTTTCAAGAGGATCGTCGGCCGTTATAGATTCCTTAAGTTTAGCCAAGTTCAGTAGAGAGTTGATTCTGGTTCTCCAGATGGTGAAGTTCTCCTCAGTCAGAAGGGGAATAGCCTCGATGGTGGTTTTGAGGATGGTGGGATTTATAGAGTCCATGGTAGTGCCTGGTTCTTTGAAGATAGAGGGTTGTTCGTTCTACTGGTATTTCAACTGTTAATCGTGTTGAAATTACTCTATGATAAAAAGAAGTAGAACCAGACTACAAGGGTTGAAGACAATCAATAACCAAAGGACAAGGCAGGAGAGCTGATTTAAGGAAGGAATGAGATACACACCAATACTGTAAATAGTACAGTATGACGGACTAAGGTAGGCTGAGGAGATGAGTTGGCTGAGGAATTGAGATCTTCATGATAAGAGTCAACATAATGATGAGATCAGAACATGAGGAGTGATTTGAGTCAAATAGCGGTTAGGAGATTTTTGTGTCTTCTCACCAAACAAGAGAATGAGGAGTCATCAACAGTTGAAGGTGTTGACGTGGCTTTGGCGATTTAGATTGATGATTGATAAGTTGTTGGTTGATAGATAGTGGTTGTTGGTGGTAGGTGGTTGCGGTTGTGAGAGTATGACAGGCAGTAGTAATGGAGTAGAGAAAGAACTAAGAAAAAAAAAAGAAAGGAAGAACTGTAGGTGGTCGTTGATTGAATAGGATTTTTATGGAGATTCAATTGAGAAAGGGAGAGTCAAGTCGAGATGAGTTGGAAAGGGGAGGCCGCGTCTTCATCACTAGGTGTGACATGTCATTGATAGTTGACATGGCTCTGGCATTGCACAGCGTCAAGTCTAGTCAGAAGACCCGTATTCCAACAAAAACCTAAAAATTAACCACTCTAATTGGCCCCAGGACTGTCCAATCCACAAGAAATCTTCCATGATAGGGGATGCCGTCAAACAAATTCATGTATGGGATCAACCAGAAGGTTAGGACTAAAATTGATAGATTTAAGATTCAGTGATACCAAAGGCATGGATTCATCTGAGTTATTTTTGAATAAAATAAGTGTGATCTCAGTAACAGAAAAAAAGGAATGGATTAATGTATTTGGGATGCTCACCTGATCTCATTTAACCCATAAGAGTCTGATCATACTTCTTCTTTCAAAACCTGTATGGTCTAAATCTCAAAATAATAAAACAATAGAAATTGATTGGATCATGACCAATCATATCATAAAGTTATCAAAATTCCAGCTCAAGATCCCTTAATTTTCCTATTCATCCTCTGATTCCACCCACTTCCCCCCTCTTTTGCCTGTCTTCTAAAGAAAAGCTGGAGGGAGAAGAAGAAGAAGAAAGAGTATATAGTCTGGTTGAAAAGAAACCGATGCATGGTTTTGGATCATGATCATTATTGTACTCTCTCTTCAGTTCATCCTGTGCGTGAAAGATTGCTCAAACGTATATGTATGTATGTATGTATGTATGTATGTATGTATGTATGATGTGGATGATTCTTGAAACATTGTTGGAGTCGTTCGATCTCTGCTTGAGCATTCCCAGTGCACTCTCCCATCCCCCCTCCCGCTGCGATGTTTCAGCGTGAGATGGATGTGCTGGCAGGGGGTTGTCGAGTCAGCGCCTGCCCAGGGCAGAGATGTATGTACTTATGAAACGACAAGGGTGATGATCGTTAGGAGTGAGGATACTCTGAACGTGATTGGCCCCCCCCTGAGTTTGAAATGCATAGATTTGAAACTTAACCGATCATCTGACTCAACAACTGATGGTCAGATCAGCTTAGTCAGGCTTATTGACCACCCTTGAAGATTTAAAGGACTCAAAACCAAGACTAAGAGGAAAGAGACCAAGAGGAAGAAGAAGCAGAAGACCCAACAGGAACTCAAGGCAGGAGGAGGGAGAGGGAGATGACTCTAAACTCATCCATCACCCATCTCACCTTCTTCTCACTCAGACTAGCATTCTTCCTGGCATGTAAACGATACGTTCACCATTCACTCCTCAACGACCTCAACCGAGTCACAATAACATCAACCAGGACATCATCATCATCACCAGCCACAACAACAATAACAACAACAGCAATAACAACAACAGCAATAACAACAACAACAACATCATCATCATCATCATCATCATCATCTCATCAAATAGGAAATCCATTAGATCTAACCAGCAAATCATCCACCCCTGATTCCATCCCATCACCTGATCATCATCCATCATCCATCATCCCATCATCCCACTCAAAATCGTTCATCCATCAACTCCTCAACCAGAACATCATCCAGTCCTCCTCAAACTCAAAACATGTTGTCCACCAATTCATCTCATCCACCATCTCCATCCTCCTATTCTGTTGGACGTTCTCCGAGGGTAGCCTACTCTTCAGTATCGTCGTCCTGGGCTCTTGGTTAGATCCTCAGTCAGTAGCCATCACTCTTCATCAATTATCCCTGAGTCAGAAAATTCTAACCCACCCTTGTTCTGGATCATCATTCACTCCCAATAGTGCCAGAGATTTCAATTGGAACTTATCCCTCACCATCTTGATCTCATCCGTCGTATTTATCGTCCCATTCCTCGAATGTTTACTATTCTCCACTTCCATCCTCAGTCGTCGACCAAAACGTGAGTCTCTCTCTCGACTCTATCAAACTAAATTAACCCTAACCACCACTCCTAACCCATCCTTGATTCCTCAACCTGGATCGCCCAGCGAACGAAAGGATGAGGCTATGTTCTATCAGGACTTTAGGCTTAACGTCCCTACCATTTGGGATTTATCTATTCGTCTACTATCGTTTGGGACAAATCATCCAAGGCTTACTGGGAGTCGAGTCTGGAAGTCACAAGTTTGGTTAGCCAGCCATCAGGTCGTTTGATCCTAAGCCATCCCTACCTTTGATTGGCATCGGCCCAGTTCTCATCGGTCCCCTTCTTCTTTCGTCTCACAACTCTCTCCAGGCTTCTTAAATACCACTCTTGCCAGGATTTGCGTCCCAGGTGTCATCCTCATCGCCTCTCTATCCGGTGGTGGAGCTGTTAATACCGCTTGGTTGACTTGGGAATGGAGGAACAGAGAAAAAGAGTTGAGTGTCATGAAAGCCCCTCAAAATCTCATCCAGACTACCCGTTTGCAAACCTACTCCAGCTGAACCACACTTTTGGGACTTGCAATTACCATCTCCCTCTTGTTTTTTTTTTTTTTTTTTTTCTTGTTTAGACCTCCCGTGACGGATCAACAGATAGCAGCTGCTGAAAAATCATTAACAAGAACTCGGACAGATCTGGCTGGTCGGAAATCGATCCTTCAACAACAAATGAACCATTCGCCCAATAAACCAGATGGATCATCAAGCCTATTGAATACTCTCTTCACTGGCTCATCCTCCTCTAATCCCAGTCAGTCTCCTCTTCTTCTCTCTTCACTTGCACGCTCCGCCCATCACCCGTGTTTGATGGGTGTTCATTGTTTCACTCTCGCTCTCTCCGCCGCTTGGTCCAAACACTCGCGACGCTCGATACATCGGCCGTCAATTCACGAACGATCAGAGACTACTCAGTTGCAACAAGAAATCGCAGGTCTGGAAGCTATGGAAATTCAAATCATCAACGATATCAACCTTTTGAAAGGGCATAAAGAATCTTATGCGTACTCACGAACGATTCCCGGCATGCTCTTCAACATCGCCAACTGGTTGCTGTCTGTCTATTGTATCTATCGTTTGTTTATGGTCAGTTCCTCTCTCCTTCCTCCCCCATCTCATCATCCGACCCTAGCTCCTATGAATGATTTTCTTGGGCAAGCATCGCTCCTTCCACATCTTCCTGAGACCGTGGCTCATGCTTGTGTTTTTTCTCATGACAAAACAAAAGGCATGCGTCAATTTGATCTTTGGTTATGTCAAACAGCCCAGCTCAAGAGGGGGTAGTACGACGTCCGGAAGTCCAACGACGGATATAGTAACTTACTTGGTCGCCAAGATACTCATGACGTTTAGCATCGAACTCGAGATCACCAAGCTTTCAAGACTGGTCGGCTTGGTTCTAATCGGCTCGATTATTTTAGTCAACCTAAGAGCTGTCTTGGTTTGGGTCCATCGTGTGTTTAACCGTCTCGGTTCGAGTGGGATCAGTTCGAGTTTGATGCTACTCGTCCTCGGCCAACTTATGGTCTGTTGATCTCTACTCAAAAGGTTTCAAATTTTTTTCGGCCTTGGAAGCAGTTTGACTAACTTAATCGAGTTGCTTTCTTTTCTCAGGCTATGTATCTCTTAACTTGCTTGATTTCTCTTCCATCGTCAGCCTCAACGTCGATCGATGACTCGAACGGTTCCTCATCCAGTGTACCAGGTGGAACATCTAAATCGGGACCGGAAGGAGGTAGTTCTAGTCGTACCGAAGATCTTCTCAACACCTTACCCTCGTTCTCTAGATTCAGTAAACTGTTTGATCTCGTCTTTCTCTCGACCGGTATCCTGACGTTTCTGATCAGATGGTTGATAAAACAAATCCAGGACCCTAACTCGACATCCTCATCCTTCTCCTTGTACCTTCCAACCCCCATCAGTAATGGCTCTACCGATGAATCCATCGTTTTGAATCAACGGTTGGGTGCCCACTTTGTTTAACCTGCTTTGTTCCTACTTACTATATACATATATATGCTTTCAATCCTAGACGTTTGTTCTTATACTCTGATGCTACTGTGCCCACTCTTGCTGTTCGCCCGTCTATACCTTTCCGCTTGTTGACCCCCACCTCTTTCCATTCGTTGGTTTGTTGGGTTGACTTGTTGCTTTGTCTTCTGAGGGCTCATCGCCTTGTTGGTTTTTTTTTTTTGTTAATCGATTACAATATTCACAAATACACTATATACCGATCTTTGGGCCCTCTCTCCTGTTTGTGATTGTTTGTACTTTTATGGACATCTCTAACCCTTATCTACCAACAAAATTGAATCCTTTCTTGCCATCACTAAAAGTCATGTCCCGGTCAATTTCCTCTCCTTCTTCCAGATCTCGGTTGAAAACCCCCAGGCCGTCGTCGGTTGGGGAGGGAGTTCACTTGTCCGCGCATCGTAGTAATGATCATTCTCGGTCTCCGCAAAGCGTCAGATCCTGGATCAGGGCTAGTCGGCTCAAAGACCACCGACTCGGGCTCGCCGCTCGACCGGAGCAAGAAAAGAATCGTCGTCCAGAGAATCATCCCATCGATTCACTACCCATCCCACATCCTCACTCATCCCCTCCCACGAGAAAGAGTGGGGTTAAGCCGGGCAACCTGATGACCGACGTCCAGGCCCCCCGTCCAGCTCACACTCCGACCGACTTACCTCAACCATCCGGAGGACTAAGTTTGTGGATACCGATCCAAGCCTTGCCTCAAGAATCAAAAAAAAAAAAAGAACTTGATCCAAGTCACCCATAATCTTTTTTTTCTTTTTTGGGGGGGGGGGGGGGGGCTTGTGTACTCGTTTGTCGCGAGTCTCGTGCAAGTCTTCGGGACGAAACCTGTCACATACATACATACATATTTCCTCTCTTAGAAATAAATATGTATTTATGTATGTACATATTTATGTACTTTTCACCACGCTGGTGCATAATATTGTATTTGTGCTTAATCTTGGACTGAGCGCGATTTTTTTTTTAAAATTTTTTTTTCATTTAATCAGTTTTTGCCCAAAACCCCCATTCCGAACACATTGCTCTGATCAATTCCTACCTCCATTCTTGCATCCAAACCAATCCAGCAATACATGGATTATTCCAACAATGATACACCAGAACCACCCACAAACCCAAATTGAGAAAGCTCCTTGGATCTGATGAAGGTAAGTGGTCATCTTTAAATTTTGAATGGTTTCTCAATGATAAGCTGATTCTGGTTTGTAGTTCCCTTTCTAGCCCAATCCAACAAGCTGTTTGGATAGTATGCCACCATCAAGTATCAAGACTACTATTGGGAATGTAAGCACAACTTGATTTTTATTATCAAAATTGAGTGTGGATACTCATTGACCTTTTTTATTTATTGTTCAAAAATCCATAATGGTTCATTTGAATGTCAGATCCACTTGATGCTCTATTGTTCCAAGAAAAACCAGAGGACTAAGAAGAAGATTTGGAAGCAAGTTTGACCCACCAAAGGATCTCATCTTGTGGTTCAAATCAACCCAACCATGGTCAATTTTGCAAGATTCCATTAAAGTTTAGTTGCTTTGGCTTGAAATGCCAGATACTCCAGCATCTCCTCAATGATTTTGAAGACTGGAAAAACTGGGATTCCTCCAATCAAGTGGTTAGTCCACATACCCAAGTGTCAATCCTACATGAAGTCACCACCCACTCCAATTCAATCCAAAAATGATGAAAAGATTTGAATATTGACCATTAACAGCCTTCAATCTACTCATGCTGGGGCCATCTTGTTTCAAACCAATCCCAAGGGCAACTCAGATGAAGCTTGGAACAAGGACCTGATTGCAACAACCAAGATGCAAGTGGTTTCTCAAGAATCCTACATCAGAAAGAAAGGGTCAATTTTGGGACCTATCTCTGATAGCAAAGGCAGTTCCAATATGGAATCCAACATTGATGACTGTGAAATCTATATGGGTAATATATAGTATAATTAAATCATAAATCAAAAGTAAAATTGAGTCCATTGGGCATTTCCCCATCCAACTGAACCTGAAAAGTACCTAGTTTTGACTGTTGGGAATGTAAACATATGGGTGGATGCTTTGATGAGTTTTTTTTTTTTTTTTTGCATCTGTATCCTATTTTTTTTTGAATCTGTATCCTAAAGGCAACCCAATACACAAGCTAACATTTTTTCCCATTTCTCTCAGGTTGCCAGGAAGCCTGATGTCATTGGAATCTCTGCCCAGTGAACTGAAATACCTGACTATAAAGAAAAGAAATTTGGCAACAGTGGATCCTCAGCTCAATCCATCGATACTTGGCTTGGTCATTACCCAATTAATTGGGAACAAGAACCATAAAAAGGTTATGAGTTCTCCATCCTCCTCTTTGGATGGAGCATCAAACAAAGGACATTCAATCTGAGATTATGTTCAGTGGATCAGAATTATAGGCAATCAGGAAGGGATTTTTTGTTGTTTAGAAGAAAATGAAATTGACTCTTACAAACTCTTCAAGTTTCAAAATCTATCTAATAGAAATCCAAAATCCATTGGATTAACCATTGGTGTCATAGTCCAACTGTGTGATAATGTGCATAGATATGAAATGCATTTTCCAGAAAGTTCTCTTTAATACCCCTTTGATGTTGTTACTTTTTTTCCATGTTCCATTTATTTTTTTTGTTTAGTCCTGCAATTTAAAATGGAAACTCAATCTGGAGAGTTCTAATAAATCACAACCCCCTGCCAAAAAAAAGACAAATGAATCTCATAGAAATTGATTCCAAAAAAAAAAAAAAAAAAAAATAGACCAATCAATCTCATGAATCATAAGAATTCCAAAAACATTCACGTCCCAATTGGACTCATGAATCTTAAAAATTGAATAAAACAAAAATGAGACTAATTGGTCTCATGACTTGGCACAAATGAGCTCATTAATTATAAGAAATGAATAAAAAGAACATGAGACCAATTGGACTCATTACTGATAAGAAATGAACATGAAAAAAAATGAGACCAATAAGTCTCTCACTCATAAGAATCAAAGATAAAAAATTGGAGATAAATTGCATATTTTTTGTGTTGGTGAGGTGCATCATTGTATCACATTGCTCATGAAAGACCAAATAAGGTAGAACATGAGGGGAAAAAAAAACATGAGATTACAAAAATATAATCAGGAATCACTGGTGGAGTTGTAGGTTAATTCAGTGCATGAGTAACCAGACTGGAAATCAAGCTGCTCAAAGAGTTGTGGAGTAATGACCTTTGCAGTTATGTCTTAAATGGAAGAAACCTCATCATGAGATCTTACCAAAACTGGACTCCAATGAAAGGAGGATTTGATTAATTTAAAACACAACTTAATTGGGTTCAATTATGGACAGTAAGGAGGTAAGTAAACAACCCTCACACCCTCTTGATTAAGCAACTTGTTGATTTTACCTGCTTTGTGTATTTTTATATTTTCACAAACAAGGATACTGTTGAAGGATAGTTAACTGTTCATTCTTGGGAGATATATCAAAATCAAGCAAAAGTCAGTGGATGAAGTAAAAATTAAACAAAGTGAACAGCTTACCAGGTGCCACTTTAGAAAGTGCTCAAAGTTTTTGTGACTAACAACCTCTTCAAAAAAAACCTGGCTGCAATTAACCATTATACAGAGATCGCAGGGACAAAGCTGAACCTTTTAGTTTTGTTATCAAGCTGGTATTTGTGGTCTAAAAGTTGCTTGGGTGAGTGGGAGTAGGCGTGTAGCCATTTCCTACTACAGATGGCACTTCCATCTTTTTGGAGGATCCAAAAGCACAAATCAGTTTGAGGAAATGATCTATGAAATAAGACTAAATGGAACTTACCTGTGAAGACCAGGAATCCTTCTGGGATGGGAGAAAATTCCTCAAAGAATTGATACTTCTGAAACTAGTCCTTTTGAGAATTAATACTACTGGCTTTCTTCAAGGTGATCCCAATTTTTTTTGAAATTAAATCATGAATGGTTCCAGTGCAAACCAGAGATCATGTCTGGTCAAACACCTTTTTGCAGGTTTTTTTCTAAAAAAAAAGTCCAGCTCATTTTAGACTAATGAGAAAATCAAGAGATTTTCCTGAGTTTTTGAACATTTGAGCTGTCCCATTTTCTCATGTAATGCAGGGTCTTGGATGAATTGGCAAGTTGTCTAGTACAGTTCAATCCATTGGTGGAAAGATTGTCTGGAATATTTCCCCCCAAAATCTTTGCAGATGAAACTGTATGAGTGGTTCTTGACAGAAATTTGGAATGCCAAAAACTTCATGCAAGGATTTTAATGTCAAAAAACCATCATCAATCTTCAAATTCGGTCACTCGTGCCCCAAGCAAGCAAAACAACAAAAAAATAAATTGACCACTAGCGCAATACTGATCAGAAAACATGCAAGCTTTACACTTAACTTAGACAATGGTGTTGGGGAATCTTGTCGGAAAAATAGATGGAGGACGGAAATGGGGATTTCAGTGTGATTGAAGGACAAAAAAAAAAATTGATGGGGCGATGGGGAGGGGTAAAAATCTTTTCCTTCAATCGGAGGATGAAAAAAAAAAAAAAAATTCTTGGGGAGTGGGGTTACAAATCTGGGAGGGCAGATTGGGACAAAACGCGCGGCAGAACCAGGGGAGAAAACTTGGGCAAAAACTGATCATTAAATAAAAAATACAAAATAAAAAAAATAACTGCGCCCAGTCCAAGACTAAATACAAATACAATATGTCATAGGAGATTCCGGCTTGTTGGTTATGATGGCCTTGGTGTGCACAGACAGTGACGTCAAATTTCATAGTTGTCCCCTTGGGACACTTCTTTGTCTTACTTTCATTCCTGTCTGCGCACATTGTTTCTGCTCTTAGGTAAGAGTGCTGTCCTAGACCGCAATCATCTTGTCTTAGCCACTGTGTACAACTCATCGCGAAAGCTCACTAAAGCAACTCTCTTGTACTCTTAGTTTTCTTCTTTTACACAACTACAAATCTAACCCGAAGAACAGGGGGTGTGTTACAGTTTTATTAACCCAACCTGATGAAATATTCAAGTTTTGAAATGGAGTTAGGTTTACCCGGTCATGTATTCCACGTATTAGTTTCGTGATTCTCAGGATTCCAACAGTTTGAATTCCATCTCAGTATACCCAAAAAATCCGATGTCTCCGTATCGTTCAATCAGCAGCGTTACTTTTCAAATAAGGAGATGTCATCTTCGTTCAAACCCTAGATTGGTCCACCAGTGCTGCGATGGGAGGAGTGCTAAACTCTCTTGTGGAATTACGGAAAGAAAGATCCCCCGCGTACGACCAACTAGTAGGAAAGGGCTTTCTAGAACCTTTAAAATTACTATCCAATTTCATCATAATACCCTCTTATCTGAAATAAACATGTTGGACCGTACACCCACCGGTTTTTTTTTCTGTGCCATTCTTTTGGTTTTATGTCCTCTAACTGCTTGCACGAACTCGATTGAAAATCTTGCTTGCCCTGATTCTGTCCCTAAAAATCTTTATGAATCAAGTTTTTCATTTTTAGGGAAGAAGGTGGACTTCCCTCTCACCAAAGGAGAGATTTCCCATTCAGAAGATCTCAAGTTTATTAAGGATTGGGCGGACAGGCATGAAGTTAATCAAGTTGCTGATTCTTCCGCCCTAGAACCTGGGTATTTACTGATTGGCTCGCTTCCAGTGAGAGTTTCCCACACCCCGGACAACGTAAGCACCCTTGCAAGGGAACAAAAAGACGCCTCGGAAAAAGGAGCGGGAGCGTTCGAAGCAACAAAGCAGTGAGCGAAGTCTCTGATTTTCCCGTATGGATCTCATTAGCTCTTGATAAAAAAAATGAAATTCGCCCGACAGGAGGGAGGAACCATTCCACAGCAAAAAACCAAAGGCGAATAGAAAGAAAAAAAAAGGTAGAAAGACCGGCGATACGACGAATGTCGCACGTTTGTTGGAGATCAAGAGCGACATTGAGAGCAAGCTATCGAATGGAGAATCTGAAACCGATTTTTTTGATCAAAACGAGTGAGGATTCCATCTTTTCCCTGCTCAACAACCTCAAAAACTCTGAAACAAGCAGTTTTTTCCGCTGCGATAGATTTCCATCACAATCCTCGAAATTTAAGCCGGCATTCTACGCCTCCGTCAAACCTGCTGATCATGTGGATGGCTACAATAACGATGGTGACATTGCAACAAAACAATCGAAAAAGATGGTCTCCACACCGCCGACCGAGTCCAAAATTCTCGGTATCCAGAGAGATCCAGAACACAAGAGTGATGCCGGATTTGATTTGATGACTCCTGTTCTAGCCAAGGATATTGCTGGGGAATTTGGTGGAGAAGGAAAAAAAGTTGTCGGAGTTCCTTCTGAGACCCACCAAAACGATCAAAATCATCCCGACTCAGTCATTTTATTCACCGACCCAGGAATTTCTGATCCAGAGAAAAGTGAGCATGGGGCAGATCTAAATAGACGATCGTGCGCACAAGTAAGAAGCGCGCTTTATGAGCTCGTGTCAAGTTTTAGGATGAAGAGAGTGTCCACTACTGTAATGGGAATGGTGATCGAGAACTTGCAACTTGAGAACCAACAAGATTATCTTGGCGTTGCGGAATTGGGTGAGCAGGAATTTGAGACCTTACAAATATTACATGATTACCATGACGTCGATTTCCAAGCAATTCTAGGAATCTTGTTCGACCAGCAAAACGAGAATGAAGTTTTCAGGAGGGGGTTCACATTCTATATTCAATACATCCAGAAGGATGTACCTTTTTCGTGGAAAATCGAAAAAAATCGCTTACTTGCGCAGAAGAGCGCCAGGGCCGTTCAATTAGATTGGCTGGAAAAAGAGTTACTCTTGAATGAGGAATATCCAAATCCAGTTCTCTACCCAGAAAACCTCCATGGGAAAATCCTAAATCAAAGACTGGGAATTTCAGGAAAAAACGTCAAATCAATCCTTCTTAAGACGATGGGTAAGCAGGAGATTGAGAGGAGGTACGGGGATCCAGAATTGTCTAGTCATTCATCATTAAAAGAGCTACCTTCAAAACTTCTTGAGGAGATCAGGACGGCAGAGAAATCAAATGCAGTGGATATTTGGAAAATTCATCACATGATCAAATACCTTGGTTTGGGGAAGAAGAAAGATTTTGTGAATTGTAAAGAAGATGAAGTCAGGGAAAGCTTTGAAGAGGTCCAAAAATTAATTTTTGGAAAAGGAAAATATTTCTTTGTTTGGTATCACTCCCCATCACGCGGGTGGTTGATCAAGAAATTCCAAGAGGAATACTTTCATAACTTGGAGAGTTTGTGTATTCAAGCCTCAAAATACCGTCTCCCATGGTATAAAAGGAATGGTGGGAATAAAGGTAGATCAAAATCAAATAAAAACAAAATGGTTCCTATGAATGTTGGTGATCGGTTGTTGTTTGAAGAGATGTCGGTAGAGGTGGGCATCTTACCACCCATAAAGAGTCTGAAATACTCCGAAAAATATCAAGATTGGAATGATGTTTTTGATCAACCTGATTACAACGCAATGACTGATGATTTAGATTTGAAGCAAAAAACATTCCTCAAAAGGTGGCTTGTAAATAATCTTGATTGAAAAGATGATCTGTTTGATTGAGATTGTTATAGTATTCAAAAATCTCTTGATTTCTCTTTGATTAATTGAAAAAAGCTAGTAAGAATGAAAAACATAAAGAAATATTGAGAATAGAAAAAAGTATCTCTAGATAGAAATATCATAATTTTCATCCCCAATTCTCTTGAAAAATGATCATTGCAAACAAAATCTACAGTATGGATGATGAATTGATGAATAAAATATGGTTTGATGAAATGATTAGTGCTAAGTTCACACTACTACATGATGGGTGACAAATTGACAAGGACAATATGATTGAGATGCATAAGTAATATGAGCATGTGGTAATTTCACATTACTTGAAATTCAAAAATAATTTGTTGTATTCAAATGAATGAGCTATTTGAAAGACAAATTATCTGACAGGAAACCAAAAACAACTTATAGAAATATATAACTTGAAGTTTTGAATGATGGGGAAAAAAAAATTTGAAGGTTTGGTTTTAATAAAAAATAATCTTATTAGACTGAAAGAAAAAAATGTGAAGTGGATGGTGTTTAATTTTAAGATTTTCATAGTTTGGATGGTAAATGGATCAGATGCTTGAAGGAAAAATTTGAAATATAAAATGAGAGAAATTTGAGACATAGAAATAAAAAAAAAAAGATTAATTTTGAAAATTTTTCATTTTTACCTTTTGTTGAGAGAGAATGAGCAGTTGCAGAAGTCAATTTTTAAGATCAGGATGATTGTTTGCAAGCCAAAGCATGAAAAAGTAATTGGATGAGATTTCAAGTATTCATTTAATAAAGATGAAATATACCTTGGAGATCTTGAAGATGTTTTAATTTGATGTCTTGAATTACTGATGGAAGAGATTTGATGGACTTGTTTCATGCACAAGGTTGCAGATATTTTGCTTCCCTCAATTAAGAGAAGCAGATTACTGATTATTTTTGATTTCCAGATTCTTCAAAATTCTAGTTGGGCTTTTTTCACACCAAAGTAAAAAAAAGAAAGGGAAAAGTAGATAATTGTGAAAAATGAGGCCTGATGGGTTCACAAAATGAACTATAACCCATTCAAATTCAGAATTCCCCAACTAAAATAAAATGACCAATAATTTTTCTAGGAATCCTCAATATTAATGAATTATTCAAAGGAATAAAATTTTTGATTCTCTCCCAAAAATATAAATTCAAACATTCTGTGAAATATTTGACCATTTGAAGGAATTCAAGGCATGATTTGGGGAAGCAAGTGACTTGTATCATCAAGTAAAATATATCTGAAAAGGAACCAAATGCAAAAATCTTTCTGGTTTGAATAATAATCAATGGGTTTGATTCAATTTGAGAAAATAAGAGTCATATAGACTAAGTAAAAAATTCTGAAGAGTTATTTAGAAGAGAAAAAACAAAGAATTGAAATCTTCAATAGTGTTCTCCATAAAATAGTTGAAATATAAAATATCAAGGAGATACAATGGACAATGGCATTAATATTCTTTGAAAAAGTAAATGAGAGGTAAGTGATCACCTAAAATATTTTTTTTTGACCAAACCCATCATTTTAATTGCAGTTTTCTAAAATACACCAACCCCTTAAATGGTTTATTTCAAACTGGCTGGTGTGGTAGACCAAACCTGTCCAATAGCCATCAGACTCATTTTTATAGTATAAAAACAGCTCAAAACCTCAAATTAACCTCAGAAATGAATTTTGCATCAAGAATAACCTATAGTCACTCAGCCAAAGTACCCCTCTATCCCTCATGGATTAGAAGATACAGCCCAAGAAACCCCCAAATGCGGCAAACTCATACCAAACCAGGTGTCAAAGCTCTGTGGAAGGCATGAAGAAATACCTTGGAAAAACTCAAGTAAATACCAGTAACAGCTTACTCTCAACTCCAGGACCATACAAACCTATAACCTCAGCCAGAATACAGCAATACAGATACAGAAGGCAGTGCAGCTAGTTCAGATCCTGTCACCTCACCCAGAATGCAAGCAAATATACATACAGGAGGCTGTGCAGAAGTATACAGGAACAGTAAAGGCAGGAGGAAGTGGAACCAGTCTCAACCAGAACCAAACAAATAAGTAAACACACATACATAAGACTGTGCAGAAGTATACAGGAAAAGTACAGGAAGGAGGGAGTGGAACCAGTCTCAACCAGAACCAAAACCACTACCAGCACCAACCCACCACAGCACCACACAGCAATTTATGCATCCAGTAGCATCTGATAAAAAACAAACTACAAGTACCAAACAACCCCAGCACCACACAGCAATTTATTTAGTCAGAAGCATGTGATACCACACAAACCACCAGTACAAGTACCACAGGGCTACCCAGCAATATATGCAGGCATTGAAGACCATGCAGCACCAAAAAAACCACCAGTAATGCACAAAAATACAGGAAGGTAGAAGCAAGTAGCACTCAACAAACCACCAGTGATTGAACAGCAACACATGTGGGAAGAATCAAGTAGTACCAAACAAACTACCAGTACTGCACAGGAATATATTGTATCTGCACTTCACAGCATTTTTTGCAGGGCTGTGCATGCATGAAACACTGGCACAAGCTTTTTCAAACAAGCAGAAATGTCTCATGTAACTGTAAAACCTTTTTCCAACCAGAAAAAATGTCTCATGTAATTGTATCTCACTGTTCCTCAGCAGAACAGGCAGAACCATCAAGGGCAACCTTTAGAACCCCTGGGGGCAGGAATCTTCTATTTAAGGAGGGCCTCTCTGCCCTATCCAAGTTGTATCACCACCTCTCCCCACATATTAGGCCACCTGGCCCATCTATCCCACCAGTAGTCATCTGTGGTACCTACCCAGATAAATATTATTAGTGAAACAATTATAAGGAAAAAAGAAATCAGAGATCAAGCTATAACCCACCTTTAGCCAAATTAAATTACCCAACAGGTGCTTGAATAAGGGTTCTTCTGTGACCTAAATATTCAGCACCAGATTAAAGAAAAACAACCCATCAATCAATAAATAAAACTTACCAAGAAAGAGCGCAAAAAAAAGAAACCAACAACCTTTCCTCTACCCAGGCCCCCTGTGGGTAAAACCATCCTTGGGTTCTATCCTGAACCATCCCTTTGATAAAACCTTGTACCCTTTAATATTCAATATTGGTTATAGAAAAAATATATCTAGTCAAAAAATAACCAATAATCCAATACATCTGGTCCAATCTTCAACAAATCCTACCAATAAACAGTTGAATAATTATTCTAGGTCTGATCTGACACCTATATTGATTCTCAAAGAAAACAGCCATTAATTTAAATAAATTATTGTACAGACTTACTATAGTACCAGAATGGCAGGAAATTCAAAACCACTCTTAGTTTTACTAATACTCTAAAGGAGTAGAAGTAATACTAAATTACCCTTCAAGGACTGCAAGCAAGCTATTTGCTACTTTATTTATATAATCCCACAGGAGTCTCTACACCGGTTTCATAGAAAAATTGTATTGGAAACATCAAATCTTCCATTTATGCATCTTCATCCACCAACATGAAAAAAGAACAACTACCCTCCACATCTTAAGATTATACACATCATCCCATCCTCATCTCAATTCCTCAACCAAAATCACAACCTAAACCCACTTAATCAGCATCTTATCCTCTCATGAATAGTCCCATGCATCCTTTAAGGCCCCTATCATCCCAGAACACTCATCCATTACATCAACAGAAATGGGATAAATCTAAGGGTGATGTTAAATTCATGGCTCCAGTTGTGTGGGAGTTGTGTAGGGCCCCTGAACGCGTGGGGGCCCATAAACAACTCCATATAATTTATAATTTATAATTCATTATCTATTATTATTTATTATTTATTATTTATTATTTATTATTTATTATTTATTATTTATTATTTATTATTTATTATTTATTATTTATTATTTATTATTTATTATTTATTATTTATTATTTATTATTTATTATTTATTATTTATTATTTATTATTTATTATTTATTATTTATTATTTATTATTTATTATTTATTATTTATTATTTATTATTTATTATTTATTATTTATTATTTATTATTTATTATTTATTATTTATTATTTATTATTTATTATTTATTATTTATTATTTATTATTTATTATTTATTATTTATTATTTATTATTTATTATTTATTATTTATTATTTATTATTTATTATTTATTATTTATTATTTATTATTTATTATTTATTATTTATTATTTATTATTTATTATTTATTATTTATTATTTATTATTTATTATTTATTATTTATTATTTATTATTTATTATTTATTATTTATTATTTATTATTTATTATTTATTATTTATTATTTATTATTTATTATTTATTATTTATTATTTATTATTTATTATTTATTATTTATTATTTATTATTTATTATTTATTATTTATTATTTATTATTTATTATTTATTATTTATTATTTATTATTTATTATTTATTATTTATTATTTATTATTTATTATTTATTATTTATTATTTATTATTTATTATTTATTATTTATTATTTATTATTTATTATTTATTATTTATTATTTATTATTTATTATTTATTATTTATTATTTATTATTTATTATTTATTATTTATTATTTATTATTTATTATTTATTATTTATTATTTATTATTTATTATTTATTATTTATTATTTATTATTTATTATTTATTATTTATTATTTATTATTTATTATTTATTATTTATTATTTATTATTTATTATTTATTATTTATTATTTATTATTTATTATTTATTATTTATTATTTATTATTTATTATTTATTATTTATTATTTATTATTTATTATTTATTATTTATTATTTATTATTTATTATTTATTATTTATTATTTATTATTTATTATTTATTATTTATTATTTATTATTTATTATTTATTATTTATTATTTATTATTTATTATTTATTATTTATTATTTATTATTTATTATTTATTATTTATTATTTATTATTTATTATTTATTATTTATTATTTATTATTTATTATTTATTATTTATTATTTATTATTTATTATTTATTATTTATTATTTATTATTTATTATTTATTATTTATTATTTATTATTTATTATTTATTATTTATTATTTATTATTTATTATTTATTATTTATTATTTATTATTTATTATTTATTATTTATTATTTATTATTTATTATTTATTATTTATTATTTATTATTTATTATTTATTATTTATTATTTATTATTTATTATTTATTATTTATTATTTATTATTTATTATTTATTATTTATTATTTATTATTTATTATTTATTATTTATTATTTATTATTTATTATTTATTATTTATTATTTATTATTTATTATTTATTATTTATTATTTATTATTTATTATTTATTATTTATTATTTATTATTTATTATTTATTATTTATTAT
Source organism: Puccinia polysora (assembly GCA_025617555.3). Taxonomy (NCBI): domain Eukaryota; kingdom Fungi; phylum Basidiomycota; class Pucciniomycetes; order Pucciniales; family Pucciniaceae; genus Puccinia; species Puccinia polysora. Next base: position 28,336,707 of record CM062620.1, on the reverse strand, counting down.
TTATTATTTATTATTTATTATTTATTATTTATTATTTATTATTTATTATTTATTATTTATTATTTATTATTTATTATTTATTATTTATTATTTATTATTTATTATTTATTATTTATTATTTATTATTTATTATTCATTATTCATTATTTATTATTTATCATTTATTATTTATTATTTATTATTTATCATTTATTATTTATTATTTATTATTTATTATTTATTATTTATTATTTATTATTTATTATTTATTATTTATTATTTATTATTTATTATTGATTATTGATTATTGATTATTTATTATTTATTATTTATTATTTATTATTTATTTTTAAAATTTATAATTTTTAATTCATTATCTATTATTCATTATTCATTATTCATTATTTATGATTTAGTGGAGGCTACACAACTTGATTTTAGTTGTTTAGTGTGCCACACAGCTCAAATGGGACGTGTAGCATGCCACACAGCCCATTTGAGTCGTGTAGCATGCCACACGGCCCATTTGAGCCGTGTAGCATGCCACGCGGCTCATTTGAGCCGTGCAGCATACCACACGGCTCATTTGAGTCATGTAGGGTGCCACATGGCCCATTGAGCCCTGTACACAACTCAAAGGGCTGTGTACAGAGTTGTGTACACGGCTCAATGAGCCGTGAATTTACCATTTACCTACATCTAAATACATATAATACTAATGATTTCTTGCTTCTGGTGTCCAGATAACACCCCTTCATTTTTTCAAAGAAAACTAGCACCCAATTCTCATGCATGGTTACTCATTCAACTTTCTCTCTTTATTTCATCCTGAAATGCTATAATGCCAATGGAATGGTAAATTCAATAAATTAAAAGTACAGAATCTACCTGGCAGGTTCTTCCTTGGCTAAATTAATTGAAAATTTGGCCTTTGTCCCATTCAAAGCTTCCAAGGTCCAAATTCAAGCTACAATGCCAATTTTTGATTTAGGAATGTTGAATGGGCCAGTTAATTCATTTCTTCCAGAGGCACTGGAGGTCTTTAAAAATCCTGGAAACCACAAATCCCACACATGATGATGAATTTTTGGTAAGTTTAAGCTATAATTTCTAATATCTTGACCTCTCTTTTCCAGAAAAAAGCCTTGCAAAAGGCTTGAAAAAGCACCTGAAGAACTAAAAAAATGAAATTTCTCAATTTTAACACACCTAGACTTCCTGTTTGTTTCATGTTTGATCCTTTTAATTGATCAATTGTCAAAATGCATTTTATAACCATGTTTAAATAAAACTGTGTGAAATAAAGCCATATTTTATTGTAGACCTTGATTTTCACACAGACACACCTTTTCTAATTAAATTGGGATATATGTGTGTATATTCTAATCATACATTGCTCTCCATCTCCACCTAACACAGCCCTCTCTTCTACATTGAAGGTTGTTCCTCATTTTCTCATCTAATCTCAGTGGCTGAGTAGTGAGTATCTTTGGAAAACACAATCTCCATATTTTATAAAATTCAGGAGGGTTTGGATGATATTGGTTGGTTTTCTAAAAAGACTTTTGTGTTGTTGAAAAATAGGGATGAGAGATTTTTTGAGTTTGAATCATTATTGGCAATTTTAAGAGAATTATGCAGATGTGGTGAATGTTTGTGATTCACAGAAAAAAGAATGAAGGATTAATTTTGTGAGTTCCAAATACTGGCTTTGATTTAAATGAGATTTGCTTTTGGAAGTTTCTTCTTCAGTTTTGGTTCTTTCCTCTGTGGGTGTATGAGCCAGGTTGGGATTTTTTTTGTTCAGCTATGGTTCAAATATTAGCAGTTTTATGATTAACAGGATGAGTTTGAATTAAATTATGATAAGCATTGGTTATGGAAGTGGTCATCTTGATTCATCCTGGCTTACCAGCATTGAGTTCTATTCAAGGAGTGTCTTTTTCTTTCAAAACTTTTGCAGTTGTGAGACAGATTATGGCAGACTTGATGAGTTTTTGGTTTTGTTTTGCAATTGATGGTATGAATCAGAGTATTGGTCAAGTTACTCAGAATGGTTAACATCTGAATTTAGAAACTGTTTTCAAAACTGTCACCCCATCAGTAAGTCTTCCATTCCCCCGTCTTTCTAATGAACCATCTCTTAAAGTAATATACTGCTTTTTGGTTTTGGTTTTCTTTACTGGGGGGGGTGGGGGGATGGAAATTCAAGGCCTTAGAGCATCTAACCTTGTCTCAATAAAATTCTTGAAAAATTTGACAAGTTTTTGAGGAATTCAAAGGTGGATAACTATTGAAATCCAATTTTGCACCCTTGTTGTGAGAAAATTTGGCCTTCATGGGAGTTATAGAGGAGTTGGAAAGTGGAAAAACCAGCATTCCTTCCACAGATCACTGCTCAATAAGGGTTTGGACCACCCCCAAAAAGGGAAAAAAGATTTTTTTGGCATCATTTTGATATTTTCAAAAAAAGGAAAAAGACATGGGAATGATTTGGAACAATGTCAAATGGGTGGGGGATGTCAATGGAAGTGATGAAGTCAAAAGAGGGGGGGGGGTGGTATGGTAGGGTGGAGTTATAAAGGGGAAGGCCAGGGGAAAAAAGCTACAATGGGGCTTCATGTTAGAATTCAACTGCACTGCACTGAACTCTACAACAAGTAGGGAAACAGTAAGTCTAAGTGTAAGAGAGAGAATTTTCAAATGATGTCATAAGGGGCTTAGGGACATGACATCATTATGTGAGAATGCCGCCAGGCCGTAATTATGGTCAAACAGCTGAGATCCCACCAATATAAATACAAGAGCTCCCACTCAAGATATTAGATCCCCAATTGCTTCCATTTAACTATCTGGGGGATCTAATATTGTAAGCACGTTTCTATTCTATCAAGATTATGTGCCATAAGGTCCTTATTATCATTACTACCACAATCATTTATAACAGTCAGGAGCCTTCTTGGGAGTGATCAATACACCTTAGCCAACTGCTAAGACGTAATGCTTAACGTGTCCATTAGGTGTTAGTCATTGTTATACACTACAACTATCTTATGATGCAATTAACCCATTGCTTCCATTTAACTATCTGGGGGATCTAATATCAAGCCTTATTGGGAGTGATCAATACGCCTTAGCCAACTGCTAAGACATACTGCTTAATGTGTCCATTAGGTGAGCCTTATTGGGAGTGATCAATACGCCTTAGCCAACTGCTAAGACTTACTGCTTAACCTGTCCATTAGGTGTTGTAACAATAAACATTCACACTTCACAGGATTTTGCTTGTCAAGCCTCCACAAGGATACATAAATTTATGGATCCTTGTAAAGGATTTTTTCCAGTGGACAAATATTGAGCGCTATTGAGCCCACAATGGTGGCCAAATTGGGTAAATCCTTGATAGGTCTGCTTATCAAGTGTAATTATTAAGAAAGTGGTAGATTCTCTTGAAAAGGATTGAGTGACCATCCTTAATAAACAAAGAATTCCCCAAATGGTAATATGAGGGCCCAGAAGAGGGAGTTGAAGTTTTGAATTACAAAGGAGTGGGATATTTGGAATATTTTGACCTGCCCCATTTTATCTACAAGGATGCAATTTTTCCTGTTGAAATAGAAAATTATCTTATTCCAGAACTTCCATTTCAGAATATGATTCTAAATTTCTTTGAAGACTTCATTCCAAAATATATCATCCCCTTGCCTTTATAACATTTTCTCAATGATCCCTCTAAAAAAAACCAAAAACCAAGACTGATTGACCTTATTGACCCTTGAAAAGACTCTCAAAAGATGACCAGTTGACCAGCCAGCATGAGATCCTAAAATGGGCCTAACAAGCCACTCAAATCACAAGTTTTCTCTCAAGAAACTAGGGTGTATGGTTGGATTATCATTGCATAAGAAGACAAGAAAAGTGAAAAATGATCAATGTTCCTGTTTGAAAATTGTCTCAGAGCCCCATCACAATACTTCATCCATGCTCAATCTCTCCTAATCTTTTAAAAATAAAAAATCTTCTATCTCTCTCTCTATTTTTTCTTCAAGAGGGAGAGAGACCTGGATTATGGGTCAAGATAATCTGATTGGTGCATAATATCCAAACTACTCCCCTGAAATCAGCCAATTGGGAAGACCTAGCAGGGAAATTGAGGGGCAGGGACAAGGCACAGACACACACTTTCAGATTGTTGACCAGATTTCTAAGATGGATACTTTTTTTTGAAATTGAGTTGCATTACATACACTAGGGATGATTGAAGGTTGGTGGAGTTATTTATACCACAGTATCATGCAATCATGACCCCCCCAAAAAAATACAAGAAGTAGTCAGTCACTTGAAGAGATGGTTCATTGGAAAGAAAGGGGAGTGGAAGAATTACTGATGGGGTGATGGTGTTGGAAATGCTTGATAAAAAATCTTTGGATGGATGGGTGGATGGTAAGCTGGGAATATTGGTCTGACTGGATGCTGAAAAAAAAGGGTTTGATTGGAGGATCCAAAAAAATAAAAAATAAAAAAAGGAGGGTAGGGGGGAAAAATCTGGGAGGGAGAATTGAAAAAAAACTTGGTTCAGAAACCCAAAGATTAAAGTTGAGCAAAAATAAATTTTAAAGAAAAATCAAAATAAGAAATTTGTTGGCTTGTACAAGCTTTATTAAAAACACAGTATGTGTGTTGGTGATATGATAAAAGATAAGGAGGGGGAGCTATATTTGCAGTGGTTCAAAGTAGGAAATATCTGACTTGACACTTGTGGACACCTAAAACTCAGTAAACCACACACAAAAGACAACCATTTCTTGCTTGCAGAAACAAAACACTTGAGAATTTGAAATAAAGTTTTTTCATGTTGGAGTTTTACCAAAATGAAACATGGTGCTAACTTTGTTTATGAAAGGATGCTTCATGATTTTTTCGGTTGGTCCAGACAGGGCCTAATTATGTATGTATGTATGTACATACTGTGCAGGATGACCAGAAAACTGTTGTGGTTTGATCATAGTCTTTTTGCCCTCTTTTTCAAAATAATTTCCCTCTTTTCTTTTCTTTTCTATTAGGGAATCTATCCTGCAGGAGGTGAATGGAAAAGCTAAATATGATTTACCTCCCAACAACCCAAAGATCAACTGTCCCAGGGATGCTATCTGCAAACAGTCATTTTACCTTGGGAGGTAAATCAGCATGTTTGGGTTACACATCTGGAAGCCCTCTAGGTCCTGTGATATCCTTGATATACAATAAATTCCATGTGCCACATGTGTGAATCCATGTTGATACCTTATCTCTGGGTCTCTCATAGGTATTTTCCAATCATTCTTCCTTCTCTCCAGAAAACACCCAATCGCCCTCCCACCCCCATCCCAACTTCTAACTGCTAATCATATCCCCCTTCCACCACTTTGACATACATATCCCCTTTCAATCCTTCCTCATTCAAACAGAAAGTTCATCTACACCACTCCCCAAACTACCAAAAGGATTTGATTTGATTTCAAATGCTTTCCTCCACTCAAAAAATGGAAAAGCTGGATCCATTGCTTTATGGTCATTTGGACCTGAAATCACTTCCCCAATCTTATAAGGCATGATTTTGAATATTTTTGAATCTATTCATCTGTCATTTTATTTTTCATTATTTTTTATTTTGTAATTTTTCTTTATTCTCAGAGCAAGGTTAACCATTTCCATTTCATGTTTCAAAACTTGAAGAAAATAATACCACAAGAAAGAAAGCCAAGAATGGATTCACTCACACAACTGAAATTCATCAATATTTTTATGATTTCACACCCAGGTCAGGTTGAGAGATATTGCAGAAAGATTTTGCTGGAACTGATCAGACAGAAATGGGGTTTTGGGAGCAGTTTGGGATCCATTTTGTCTAGAATGCAACAAAGAAACCTTGTTCTTTGAACCAATTAAAGAGCATATGATGAACATTCCAAAAAAACATCAAAAAGTTTTCCAGTTGCATGAATCAGATTGATCAGGCCAATTTTAGTTGGGAAAATTCCCAGGACCAAATCACAACTGACCTCAAGTTGTAAACTGAGCTAACTAAGAAAAAATTTCTGCATTTAAAATGCTACAATTCACTTTTAAAGGCACAAAAATGGGGAAAATATATGCATGAATGGATAAAAAAAAACATGGAACTCCCACAAACAAAGATGTGCTTCATGAAATCTCAAAAATTCCCAAAACAAACTTTGTCCAAAAGTATGTTTTGAATTTCCATTGCTTTTGAAACTCAAAGACCAAGTGGAAAAAAATCAGATAAAAGAATTTGTGCAGATAACCATCTGAATGGTCATCTAAGGTATCCTTATACATCAGTCTAACCTTCCGGATCCATATCATCATACTGAGAAACATTGGGAAATTCTTTAGTCATTTATGGTTGCCTCATTTCCCTGGAATAATGTGAGGGAGAAATATAATTCTAGGATCTTAAAAATAACAAAATCAATCAAAAAAAAGACTATCATATATAATTTAACAGCTATGTCATTTTAAACAGTTAGAAATACATATTATATACATAGAATGGCTGTTTGAAAGCCAGGATAAATCTGGGAGTGAAGGCATGAAATACTTTTGAACATTTTTCTGAATAGATGGGGTATTCTAAATTATGTAAGATTGTGGTTTATAAGTTTTGGAAGTTTGACTGGAAGGTTGATTGGATTGGTAATATTTTCTATATTTGGGTATCTTTTTAAGCCTTGAGGATGAATGTAATTCTCAGATCTTGATACAAAAAAAAATCTATCAGTCATTATCACAACACATCATAAAATAAAAAAAATATAAATTAGTTTTCATTGCTAAAAATAATTTGATAGAAATACAGAATTACCCTATTTCCTGCATGATGGGAATTCAGTTTGAGTATTTTGTTCAATGTAAGAGTTTTCAGTTTTATATTGTAGAAAGAATTGCAAATATTTTGGAGGTGCTTGAGATTTGGAAATATTTGTGCCTAAAATTTTTCAAACAAATAAAAAAAATAATGACCAATCTCTTGATCATAAAACAAAAAATAGCTTTAATTTTTTTAAATAAATCTAAAATATAAATTGATAAATACAATGTTTCAAAATATGAAACTATATACAAAAAACAAAACAAAAATCACAAAAAAGTAAAAAAAATATCAAAAAGAAGGATAAATCCATGAAAGGAAATTGGGGGGGGGGGGGGAAGACCTCCAAAACCTCACCCAATTTTTGGTGGCGCTGGAACCTTCATTTAAAATTTTTTTCAACCTCAAAATAAATAATAGTAATAAAATATATATGTATGTACATAAGAAAAAAAGATAAAACTTGAGGGTGAGAACCACCATAACCTGAATCAAGTCTGGGCCTGGTTCAAAACTTTATGGTGTTGTAAGCTTGTCTGGGAACATTCCCAATTCCTGCTTGGCACAGTGCCCAGTGGGCTTGGGTGAGTGCCCAGCGGGCTTGATTTGCGCATCATGTTGTGCTGCAGATCATGGCACACAGCCAAGTTCCGCCTGACCAAGGCCAAGCTGTTGGCACCCCCCCTCCCTTTGTCCCTTTCTCCCTTTCTACCTCTCCCCTCTCGCCATCACTTTTGCTTTTGCCTCAAACAATGGAACAATGGTTAGTTTTTTTTTTAAAGTTTGTTTTTTCTATTTTTTCTATTTTTTGTTGGGACAGGCAGAAATGATTGAAAGAGAACTCAAAACCCTTGAAGATGACCCCAAAGAAAATTTAAACGGCAAAAATGATTTGGTGATTGAAACGTCACCAAGAACTCCTCAAGGAGCTCCAAGATATGAATCAAAGAACCAAAAAAAAAGAAGGCCATTCTGAAAGCAAAATTGAGTTTGGAAAAAAACCCTGAGCATCAAAACAATTGACTTACTCACAAGGAATGCAAACCAAATGCAATCATCAAGCCCAAAGTTTGTGAGATAATCTGCAAGAACATTGTAGGGAATGGAATGAAGGTGAGTGAGGCAATGAAGAAATTCAAAGTCTCACGTCTTCAAGTCCAACGCATCAAGACCAAAGACACAAATTCAGTTAAGTTCAACAAAAAAAACAGGGAAGTTTACCAATGAGATGAAGACAACCATCCTTTTTCAACTTGAGCAGCAACAAATCACCACCCTCCATGAACTTCAGGAGTTCCTCAAAGAAAATTTTGATGTAGGTGTTTCAAACCAGGCTATTAGTAACCTTATCCATGATATGGATATATAATGGAAACAGGTTACTAATATTCTGACTTCCTGGAATAACCCCAGCTCATTCAGAAAATTTCCAATTTCTTCCAATGATGTGGGTTTGATCTGGAGAAGATAATCCTTTTTTTTGATGAGGCAGGTTTTGACCTCCATTCAGGCAGAGCTTGGGTTATGCACCCTCTGGTAAGTTGATCACCTTTTTCATTTTTTAATTCATCATCTTTTTTATCCATCATTTTTCTTATTGCTTGTTTTTTTATTTTTTTGATCAATAATTTTTCTTTATTTATGTATTTTTTTGTTCCTAGGTCAACCTGTGGTCTTGAGCCTTGTTCCCAAGGCAAAACAAGTGACCCTCATAGGGGCCTTGTTGATCAAAGGGTTTGAATAAAATGAGCTCCTCAATGCCAAAAGGGTTAGGACCAAAGGAATAGGAGAAGATGAATTCTTCCTATTCCTTGGGAGCCTCACTTCCCAAATTCCACACAATTCAATCATCATCATGGATAATGCTCCAAGCCATCAACGCCAGAAATTTGACAAAATCTGGGAAACCATCTTCAATTCAGAATCAATTCAGATCAAGTTCCTCCCACCTTACTCACCTTTTTTGAATCCAATAAAATACGCCTTCCAATCAATAAAGAGCTATTTCCAATCAAAAGAACCTCCAAATCATGCAATGCTTGTGAATTAAATCAAGCAGGGGATTTGGGAGGCAATAACACCAGAAAAATACCAGAATTTCTTTATGCATTTTCAGCTGCTTTACTGTCCATGGGCCGACTTTCAAGAAATTACAGGAAATGTTTTGTCTAACCCCAATTAATATTTTATTTTTATTTTTCTTTATTTATTTTATTTATTTTAACTTTTATAATTTTTTGTCTTTTGTTTCATTCCAAAAAAAAAATACATTTTTTTAATAAAATTGTATTTACATGTTTATCAAAGAAATAAAAAATATCTTCAAAACATTGCCCCCAATAATTGATTTTGAGGGTGTGGCCAATTGGCTTGGGTATTGGCAAAGCCAAATTTGGCCCAACCCACCCAAGCTTGGGTGTGTACCAAGTTGCGCTTGGATATGTGCCAAGCAGGCTTTAGGGGGTGCCAAGCAGGCTTTAGGGGGTGCCAAGCGGGCTTTGAGAGGTGCCCAGCGCACTTTAGCAAAAATCAGGCTAATTTGGGAGGGTGCCCAAACAAGCTTGAACTACCATATTAAAAATTTTTGTAATTTTTAAATTAAATAATAATAATAATGAGGAGTTGAGAATGTATATATAAGGGCGTATCAGAGAAGTAAAACTTTTGAAATATTGAAATACCTTATTTCAGGAAAGATATCAATTTTTAAAAAAATATTTTTTTTAAAAGTAAACATAGAATAATTGTTTTTAAATGAAAAAAAAACAATTTTTTTTTCAAAAAAATGGATAAGCCTGAAATCAGCCATTTAATTTTTTTGAAAATTTTGGCTCTGATACGCCCTTATATATATATATATATAAACAAGATAGATAAAAAAACTTGGGGGGGGCGGGGAGAAGTGGCACAACCTGACCTAAGTTTGGGCCAGGTTCAAACCTGCGGTGAACCATTTTCTCAGTTTCAAATTATATAATAATAATAATATATATATATAAGAAAAACAAAATGGGGGGGGGGAAGACTGCTACCACCTGACCAAAGTGTGGGCCAGGTTCCAAACTGTGGTGAAAAGTATTCTCATTTTTAAATTGAATAATAATAATGGTAATAATACTAAAATAATATATATATATATATATCTACATATATATATGAAAAAAAAACTTGGGGGGAGGACTGTCATCACCTGACCAAATTCTGCGCCAGGATCCCTTGAAATGATTTCACATTCTGAAATTAAATAAATTAATAAATATAAAAAAAGGAGGGAAGAGGGGAAAGGACAACCACCACCTTTCCCAACTCTGGGTGAGGTTGTAAACCACAGTGCCCCTGGAAGTTTTGACAGTGGGGCCAGCCCCGTCCCTGGGGTGTGTCAAGGGAGGGACAGGCCCATTATGACATGCCATGCCATGGGATAACCACACCTACCTGGTGTGTAATAATAGGCCACCATGAACTCCTGAGGGGGGAACACACACCAATTAGTGTCATTGATATGATATTTGTATGTTTCTTGGTGTGATTTTAGGCTGGCCCTGCATAAAATTATTTCAAGGGTATTATTCAATCAAAAGAAATAAGGGAAATGTTAAATTCATGGCTCATTCAGCCATGAACACAGTTTAAAAAGGGCCCTGTGGCATTTCACATGGTGTGGTGACCAAATCTGGACACCCTGGAACAGATGCAGAAAATTCAAAATTTTTACAATTCTTTTATTTAGGTGTCATTCATCAAAAATATATATATATATATATATATATATATATATATTTTCTACTCTATCTTTAGTATCACTTGTACATAGTCTAACAGGGCCTCCTGCCCATATAAGGAGGGGCTCTCCCCTGCCTTTTGGCTTGGGAGGGGGAATCTTATGGCATCTTATGAGGGAATTATCATCATTATCATCTCAAAATAAGTAATCTGTGGGGTCCCATTCCCCTTTATCTGAGTCCAAATTCTGGGTATATCCATGATTGCCCCTTGATCTTTGAGCCTCCATACTCAAATCCTGATCCTTGATCCTTATCACCAACCAATAGCCTTGCTTGTTGAAGAAGAATTTGACTGATTGAATTCTTGAGTGTGTTACACCACTCCTGATCCCTTTATCCAACCATAATAGTCCTGATCATCCTTTGATTATCTTTCTGGAACCAGTCACGTTTGACTGAAGAGGTTTTATTAAGCTTAAAACCTGGAGTGTTAAACCTCCATTTATTTCTTTTGAAGTTGAATTCCGCCACGCTACTCTTGAGTCCCTTGAGAAGTTTTGGGTTATTCTTGTTTGAATCAGTTATTGTTTTGCTTCTAGAGCTTCATCATACAATTAGCTTTGTCTTGTGCAGCCACCCACAGTTGTCTGGTACCCTTCAAGCGCTTGATTGCAGAGAGTTAAGCAGGTTCATTGAGAACCTGGAGGTTGTTTGGGATTGAGTTGATCTTTCCTAAGCTTCTTCTGACAACCAGAGCTATTAGCTTGTGGGCATTGTTACTTAAAATTTCCTTGTCCTTTTGAACTCTGAACAATCCTTGACTTCTTCTATTCAAGTTTTCCCCGGCATCATCTTGCCTCAGATAGTGTTGTTTTCCAGATGCCGACTACTATCATCTTTATCCTTTACTCTTTGGACCCCCATTTACCAGGTTCTGGACTTTGATCTCGGTTACATTTAAATATTTTTGTAACACTCAGGAGGGCAGCCTAAACAGCACCTTTCCCCTCCACAGAACTGCCATGGCCTAGCACCGTTTGGAGTTTTAAAACGGTCCAATCCAAGCCATCTACAACCCCCCATGGCTCAATGTTAAGTTGAGAATTCAATTTCTTATGACTAAAAACCAGCAGAATTTAAGTAGAAGTTAGAGACATGAAGGCTTAGGTCAAAGATAATAGAAAAAGAAGATAAGAGTAAAAGAAACACCAACAGGTTGGACTATGTTAAGTTGAGAAGAAGAGATGAGCACGGAAAGAGTAGATGAGGCACGTGGAGGCAGGACAAAGGCTATAATCCACCATGCTATGTTGTCAGAGTTTGCCAAGCTTATGAATCTTTGGGAAGTAAATTCTTACCAGGCAGATAACTTGGAAGAGATATTCAGATTGAGACAACCTTATTGAGTGATTGAGATAGAGTAGAGATCATGAACTGGATAGGTTGACGATTGTACAAAGGTGGAGTTGATTAGGCTTAGATGAGCTTGACGAGGCATAAGTGAACAGGAATAACAAAATTAGATAAAGAATTGAAATAAACAAAGAAGAAAAAAGAAAGAAGCATCACAAAAATAAAACAAAGCAGAGTCTCCTCCCAATGAGGAGAGAACTAAGTACCGGTTGTAATCCGCCCCGGTGACCCCAAATCAGAGAGTGTCTCTGGGGCTTATTATCTCTCATAGTAGAGTATACACACTCATCATTGAAGTGTGCGCGCACTTAGACTTAGGATAGAAACAAGAAAGATCTTTGTGAATCTTGACATTCTTAACACTCCCCGTGACTGGTAAGAGTACTACTGATCTTCAAGATACCTAGAACTAAGAAAAAACTTTTTGTTGAAGAAGTTTTAAGGAATTTATAGAGGAGGCTTTTGTGAGGGAATCCGCTACCATGGAGTGACTAGGAATCAGCATGAGATTGAACTCTTGATGTGCAAAATCTTTGCGTAATCCTTTAGTTTTTATATCTATGTGTCGTGACTTAGAATGGGAGCCGAATTTCTTGATCTTATTGTCAAGACCTTTATTATCAATGTACAGCGTAGGTTTTGATTCCGGAGTATGAGATATTTCCGCGAAAAGGTGCTTGATCCATTTTATTTCTAAATAACATTCGAGTAGCGCATTCAATTCAGACTCAGTAGAGGAATAAGTAATGTTTTGCTGCCTAATGGAGTTCCAGACAACTGGACTTCCATGATGAAAGATTATGAACCCAGTTTGAGACTTGCGGAAGACAGGATTGTTGCCCCAAGTCGCATCACTAAAGCATGATAGTACGTCTTGATCGGAATTGTATTTGATTGTGAGTTTGAGATCTTGAGTCGTCTTGAGATATTTCCACACTTTTCGCACTTCTCTCCAGTGACTCATACTGGGCTTATCATTAAATCTGGCCAGACTCAAAACTGAGAAGGAAATGTCTGGTCGCGTATATTGAGATAGATGGTTAAGTAGTCCAATAGCTGACCAATAGTTGATGTTCAACTGACAGAATTGGGCATGATCATCATCTGAGGCAGGCTTGAGATGGAGATTTTGAGTTAGAGGGGACTGTACTTCCTTGTAGATGATAGACCAAGCTCTTCAAGTCCGCAAGCAATATGATTTGGTTGACTATGTTGGAATTATACTACTTCACGGTTTCTCACGGTTTCCCCTGTCTTCTTATCATCTTTGACGCATGCGCGTCAGTTACTTAGAAATCATGCGGCGTCTCTCACTTTGAGCCGGCATCTCAGGACCTTGGGACTTATGCATATTCAATAATGACTACAGTCCATTCAATTGTCGCGCTCTCAGGAGACGCAGAAGTTTCCTCTCCTCGCCGATCTTCTTTCTCCACTCTTTGAATCAACCTCAAGTTCAAGCATCAATGACGAGGACTTCAATCAGAAGATTTTGGCCACCGTGGTCGACTTTGGATAATCCGGTGCGATGAGCTGTTATTAATCAAGTTTCATTGAACCCCTCTAATCTTCCCATCTTCACTCATCCCTCTTAATTAGCTACAACATCACTTTTAGCTCGTACAGTGGTTGCTTCCAGAAAATCTCCTATCTCTTGTGTCCTTGAATCTTCTCATCTACTCTAGCTTGGGTACGGGCATCTCTGATCTCCAGTTGTCATAATATTTTAACTTGTCTAATTGTTCTGTTTAGTTTTTCTGGTTTTAAATATATCATTGCCTCAATAATAAAGGAATCACCTTCTCACAATTAACAGTCAAAGGCGCGATCAACCAGGAAACCCAACAATGACTGATTCACTCACAGCAACCATTCTTAAAACGGCCATAGAGGCCATTCCACTCTTGACGCTGGACAACTTCTCAATCTGGCGAAACCGAGTTGTTAAGATAATGGACCTCCAGGAAGACCTGTATTCCAAGCTCACCAAGGAAAAGAGGGATGCAAATGGGAATCCAATTGGGCTCAGTAACATCGAAAACGTCCAAGACCGAACCATCCTAACGTCTAAACTCAACACCACCGTTCAAGCAAACATCATTACTTCAGACAACAAGAAAGACGCGCATCAGATTTGGGTGGATATCAACGAATACTTCGCCTCGAATCACGCCTCCAACCGAGCCAGGATTTTTAAAGAATTCCTTCGAACCCCTTTCTCTTTCGCAAATATACCTGGATTCATTACGGACACCAAAACTGCGCTGTCTAGACTTCACAAGGTTGGTATCAATCTTCCAAGCAATATTATCGCGTACTTAATTCTGGAAAAGTTGCCATCAAGCATGGATACGGTGATCCAACAAATCACACACTCAGATAAGAAATTCTTGCCAGAACAAGTACTAGACCATTTACGAATGTTTAATAACAATAGATTCTTAAATCGAGACCTACCGACGGACAAACCCGATGATAGTTCAAACTTGGTCTTGTTCCTCACCACTAGCCTCAAGCCATGTGACAATAAGTGGCATAACCCAAAGGCTGCTCACCCAGAAGGAAGATGCTGGAAATTGTATCCACATCTCAAGCCATCATTTCCTAGAAAAAAGAAGAACGGATTGGAGTCCACGTTGGAGGGTACCTCTGTTAGCTCCTTCCTTACAAGCTCAGTTTTTTCTTCTGACCACTTCGTAGTTGATTTGGGATCCTCAAGGCATATGGTATCTGATTCTCAATTGTTTACCCATTTAGACCAATTGATCACCGGACTGATCTCAACTAGCTCTGGAAAGGATTCCCTCAAATTTGAAGGAATCGGTTTGATAACTCTCTCAGACGAGTTGAATCGGAAGGTTATTCTTCCTAACGTTTTGTTTTCTCCTAACTCCACCGTGAATCTCCTATCAATGCGATGCCTTGTTTTAGATGGGTTTACCGTTAATTTTAGGGAGGATGATTTTGTACTGGAGAAAAACAAATGGAAAATGTCTGGAGTCTATGATTGCAATATACCCGTTGTAAATTTCCCAAACCTGAAACGCTCTCAGATTGCTCTGCTTACCAGTGACAAAATCCTTCACAAATCCCTGGGACATGCAAGTTATGCAAGAATCCGTCAAAAACTAGGTATAGCAATCAAAAAACCATCCATCTGTGAAGCGTGCGCGGTTGCCAAAATAAGTCAAAATCCCTTCAATAATAAACATACGCAAGCAGAAAGACCCTTTATGGAACTGCACTGCGATTTGGTTGGGCCGATTCACCCGTTGAGCATCAACGGAGATTCCTACTTCCTGACCGTCGTTGATAGTTGTACCAGATTTTTTACAGCTATACCCATCAAAAATAAAGGTGACGCGGCGAGTACCTTAGAATTTTTAATCAACGTTGAATCCAAATGTTTCAACTACAAACCTATGATTATCCATTCAGATCGCAGTTCGGAATTCTGGAATCATAATTTATCCAACTATTGCAAGGAAAACAAAATTAGACAAACCTTTTCAGATTCCTACACTCCTCAACAAAACGGGCTGGCCAAGCGGTTTAATCGTCTTGTTTTAGAATCTCTCAGGACGGTACTTTTTGACTCTCAATTGAATAAACGTTTTTGGAACGTAATTATCAAATCTTGCGCGTTAGCCCTCAATCAAATCCCCGCTCATAAATCAAAGAAGTCTCCTTACGAATTATTCAAAGGAAAAACACTGAATATAGACTACTTTCATCCCATAGGAAATCCAGTGAGCTATATTCTCAAGGATCGTCCTTCATTTTAAAAACTCGAACCTTGCGGCTTGGTTGGTAGGTTGGTGGGATACAACGAGGATCTCTTATCTTATAAAATATTGACCTCCGACGATAAAGTTGTTGACACGAAACACATAACTCCACTCGACTTCGACTCGGTTCTTAAGACTAAGGCTAATAATGACGTGCAAGTTGGGGATTGGTGTATGGAGTTCTCCAAAGAAGACTCCTCCAACAATGTTATTATCAAGTCAACTCCGGATTCCGCATCTCCTACTGTGGATTCGCCAGTCTGTGACACAGGTGAAGTATCACCTCCTCTGGATTCTGTCAACTCCACTGAAGAGGTTCAATCAAGTTCTTCACGGCCGTACAACTTACGCGAGCGAGTATCCACCGTCAAACCGTCTAAATACTCCTACGGCACCATAGCAAAGGCAGAAGAATCAGATTTTACCCAAGAACGACTGATCAAGATCAACAAGATTGAGAATCAAGACGTTTGGGAGAACACAGACGTCAAACCAGCCCACTTTCTCCGTACAATGTGGGTTGACAAAGTCAAACCAGCAACCAGTTTGTCCCCGGAAAGACGGAAGTCACGATTATGTATCTTGGGGAATTTGCAAACTCCGGGAATAGACTTTGGAGACACGTATGCTCCCACAGGGAAGTTCACAACTCTCCTTCTCCTTCTGCTAAGTGGTCTGGATCTTAACCTCAAAATCAGGCAATTTGATGTCAAAGCAGCCTTTTTGTTTGCTCCTCTGGATGAGGACATATACATTCATAAACCAAAGGAGTGTGCGAGGTCATCAAAATTCCTAAAATTGAAAAAGTCGCTTTATGGTCTCCAACAGGCACCTTCGAATTGGTATAGAACTCTCACCGGGTGGTTGGAAGATATTGGGTACAAGCAATCTGATGCCAATCCGTGTCTTTACACTCACAAGGATCGATACTCGTCTGTTTTTTTCATGTTGATGATTTGATCGTTTGCGGTGAAGTTGAATGGTTCAAAGAACAATTCTTAACCAAATTTCCTCGATCCTTGGCGCACAATCCTGACACGATTCTTGGCATGGAATTTTCCAAAACAAAGGACGCGATTATGCTACATCAATCCAAATTGATTCAGAAAACCCTGGTGGAACTGAATTTATTGGATGCTAAGGCGGTTATCACTCCTCTCACTCCTGGAATTCACTTACTTCTGGCTTTGGATGAAGATATCTCAGAATTCAAGAAACTTGGAATAAATTACAGGAAATATACCGGGTTACTGAACTACCTGGCTTGTTGCACCAGACCAGACATAGCCGCTGCATCATCAATCCTGTCGCAGTTCAATCAAAATCTGGGTTTGAGTCATTGGAAAGAGGTCCTTCACGTCTGGAAATACCTGTCGGGAACGTCGTCCGCTTCTCTTACCCTAAGAACCAATACGTCTGCACCTAATTCACTGCAAGTGTTCACCGACTCGACTTGGGCGGAAGATCCACACAGCCGTAAGTCTCAGACTGGTTTTGTAGTGTTTTGGAAATTGTCCCCCTTCGCTTGGAAAAGTCGGAAACAAGCCAATATCACTCTTTCGTCTACGGAAGCCGAACTTAATGCTCTAACAGATGGGGCTCAAGAATCCTTATGGATCCAATCCATCATCAATGACCTTTGGAGGAACTCTCAGCTTCAGCCATCAATCTTCTACGTGGACAATAAGGGCTTGGTCAATAAGATCAAACACTTTGGGTCCAATTCGAAGACCAAATACATTGATATGAAGATGAAGTGGTTAAGGGAAGAATCCGGCTCTGGGAATATTCAGGTAAAACTGATTGTTACCAATGAGATGGTCGCCAACTCACTCACGAAGGCGGCGAACAAACAAGCACTACATCTCTTGACGTACAAATGTTTTTAGCCTACATCACACCAAATTCTGGGGGGGTGTTGGAATTATACTACTTCACGGTTTCTCACGGTTTCCCCTGTCTTCTTATCATCTTCGACGCATGCGCGTCAGTTACTTAGAAATCATGCGGCGTCTCTCACTTCGAGCGCGCATCTCACAACCTTGGGACTTAAGCATATTCAATAATGACTACAGTCCATTCAAGTATTGCGCTCTCAGGAGACGCAGAAGTTTCCTCTCCTCGCCAATCTTCTTTCTCCACTCTTTGAATCAACCTCAAGTTCAAGCATCGACGATGAGGACTTCAATCAGAAGATTTTGGCCACCGTGGTCGACTTTGGATAATCCAGTGCGATGAGCTGTTATTAATCGAGTTTCATTGAACCCCTCTAATCTTCCCATCTTCACTCATCCCTCTTAATTAGCTACAACATCACTTTTAGCTCGTACAGTGGTTGCTTCCAGAACATCTCCTATCTCTTGTGTCCTTGAATCTTCTCATCTACTCTAGCTTGGGTATGGGCATCTCTGATCTCCAGTTGTCATAATATTTTAACTTGTCTAATTGTTCTGTTTAGTTTTTCTGGTTTTAAATATATCATTGCCTCAATAATAAAGGAATCACCTTCTCAGACTAAGGAGGATTCTGTAATCCTCAATCTCCATGAGCATTCCGAGTATAGTGTTTGGAGGATGACAGGAAGAATTTTTGAATCGATCCAGAAAACTACATTCGAAGGTGTTGGAGTTACCTACATGTATCAGATCATCAACGTGAAAATAGATAATCTCTTGAGTCTTGCTGTTGATATAAAGACATGGATCGCTGGTTGATTCTTGATACCCTTGAGATTTGATCCAGGCGGTTAAGTTTTCATACCAATTCTTGGGGGATTGTTTCAAACCATATAGTGATTTCTTCAATTTCAGATATGGAGATTTGCAATTAGATCCTTCCGGAGTTTTTATGATGACAGTTTCATCAAGGGGAGCATGTAAAAATGCACCCTTAACATTGAATTGAGTAAATTTCATTTTTTCTTTCAGTCCATGTAGAAGTGCCAGACAAAGAGAGCCAATCTTCCCAGTCGGTGCCCAGGTTTTGTTATAGTTGACTCCAAGAACTTGGTCAAAACCTTGAACACAGAGCCGGGCTTTATATTTGGCCGGTTCCCTGTGGCAGTTCTGTTTAACCTTGAATACCCATGTAGTGTTTAGGATTTTATCTGGTGTTCCGTAATAGTCTTCCCACACTTCTTGTAGTTCTATAGATTCTAATTTGTCTTCTGAAGCCTTTTTCCATTTCAGCCACTTGGAACACTTACGGGCAGCCTTATAGGAAGGTGGCTCATAGTAGTGGTGGAAGCCGTATCTCTGAGGCTTTCTGATCTCTTGTTGCGGTCTTTGAGGTATGGGTGGACCGACGGGTTCTGGAGACACCGGTTGAGTCAAAGGTGGAGAATCTAAACATTCAGCTTCCTCTTGTTCTGTTTCCGATTCCAATTTGGTGAGATCGTTATGTGGTTCTCAAAAATTATATTGCTTGTTGGCGGAGGAAAAATTGAGATTGTTACATGAGTTTTGGGAATTGTATTCTCTATTGGTGGTGGAGAGATCTGATTCTTCTGGTTCTGGATTTTCTTGAGCAAATATGTTGAGACCAGGTGATTCAAGAAGAGGAAATTTGGAAAGATGGTTGTTGAGGAACTGAACATGTTTGGTTTCACAAACAGCACCAGATGAGTTTAAGATAAGATAAGAATGAAAAATGGGATTGAACCCAACTAGTATTCCTTCTAGCCCTTTTTCGTTGAACTTTCTTACTTTTTGCAGACAATTTCCAAGGTAGATTATGGGTGATCCTAAAGGTTTTAAGTAGTTAGCTGGGAGTTCCTTTTTGAACATGATTTCCCAAGGGGATTGGTTATTACCTTCCCTAGGGATATGATTCAAAATGAAGCAGCAGCTTCACATTATGATATGCCAATAGTATTTTGGTATTCTAGATGATGAGAAGGTGGCACGGGCTGACTCAATAATAGTTTGATGAGCCCATTCTGCTCGGCCGTTATGTTGAGAATTGTATGGCTCGGAGGTGAGTAATTTGATGTGTTTTGATTTTGCAAAATCCCTCAACGTTCTGTTTGTAAATTCTGTCCCTTTGTCGGAGAAAATTTTGCTCGGATAATAATTTAGTCTTTTATATTTGTTCTCTAGGAGATTAATAATCACGTCTGGGGTTTCCTCCTTGGATGATAGTGGAAAAGCAGACAGATAGCCAGTGAAGTTATTGATCAGAGTCAAGACGTAGCGGTGAACTTCCTTCGATTGAGGAGTGATTGGTCCCACTAGATCAAAATGGATCCTTTTGAGAGGTTTTGAAGCGGGTGTTGATGTAGATGAGAAAGGTGATCTTGTTATTTTGCTTTTAACACAACTGTCGCACTGAAACTTATCCAATTCTTCCTTGGAGAAGCGGTCTTTTAGAATGGACTTGAGTGTTGAGATCAAAGCATGTCCGTACATCTTGTGGAGATCAAGTAGTGAATGTATTCCAGTGGAGGTGTTAAGATTAACCAAAAGATTCTCGCCAGCTATTTGAGGTTTCTCTATGAAAAACAGGTTTTCTCAAATCAGACCTTTCAAAATGGTTTTTCTGTCTCGAGTGATAAAGAATTGATCTTGCTCCTGATGAAGACTACATCCCTTTTTCGCTAGAAGCCCTGGGCTGATCAAGTTGACGACGATGTTGGGTACATACATGCAATTCTTGAGAGTTATAACAGATTCTTTCCATACAAGTCTAACCGTGCCTGTTCCTTGGATTTGAAGATTGGCTTCAAGCTTTCCTGTCTTAATTTCTTCGGGCTCATTCTGGAGGTTGATCGACGAGAAGTATTTTAAATCATTAAATATATGGATGTTTGCACCAGTATCCAAGAGAAGATGAGGAGTGTTGTCCGCGTTAATCCAGAGAGTGAGCAAAGCGTGGTAATTAATGGCGGGTCCTTTCTGGACTCTGTTCTTCCATTTGTTTTGCTGCTCTACCCACCAAGCTGGCGCAATCTGAGGATGGAGATGAAAACACAATGATTTGGCATGAGGAGCGTTTGGGTCATGGTAACCTTCCTTACACCAAATTCAAACCTTCTTATTGTTTCTTTCAGTCTTTCTCTTTGTTGTCAGTAGAGTTACATCTGGAGTGTTTTTCCCTACTTTCAAATGTGCCTTTCGTTTGTTGTTATATTGTGTTAGATGATTGAATACTACATCAACAGTTAACAATTTCTCTACGTGCATTATTTTTTTTTAAGATTTTCTAAGATGGGTGGAAACTTGAATAGGACTAAGTAAGATAAGATATCTTTTGGTAACTCAATACCAACGTCTGCCATGCGCGTGAGAGTTTTTCAAATATTGGTTATAAATCCCTCTATTGCTTGTTTGTTAAAGGGAGCGTGGAGAAATTGGTTAAAGATTTGAGCCCTGTTTGCAGTTTCTGATGAAGCAAATTGTCAAGTGATCTCCTCCCAGAGAAGTTTAGATGAAGAGATATTCGTCGCATTAACCACATTTGCATGAGTGGTACTATTGAGTTTAGACAGAATAATCGCTTGTATTTCCCGGTCTTGTTTAATTGATTGTTGGTCTGAGCTTCCAGTTATAGCGCCTTTGATGTCTTTGAGATCAAATAGCATCATCATCTTGTCTCTCCAAATGGAGTAGTTGTCTTTGTTGAGAGGAGGGATAGCATCGACAGAAGCTTTGAGCGCAACTTGATGGAAATAGTTGTTGACCCCAGCTGGTTTGTTCATTTTTGAGTAGGTAGAGTCGTACTTTTGGCTTTTAACCGTGTTAAGTTGAGAATTCAATTTCTTATGACTAAAAACCAGCAGACTTTAAGTAGAAGTTAGAGACATGAAGGCTTAGGTCAAAGATAATAGAAAAAGAAGATAAGAGTAAAAGAAACACCAACAGGTTGGACTATGTTAAGTTGAGAAGAAGAGATGAGCACAGAAAGAGTAGATGAGGCACGTGGAGGCAGGACGAAGGCTATAATACACCATGCTATGTTGTCAGAGTTTGCCAAGCTTATGAATCTTTGGGAAGTAAATTCTTACCAGGCAGACAATTTGGAAGAGATATTCAGATTGAGACAACCTTATTGAGTGATTGAGATAGAGTAGAGATCATGAACTGGATAGGTCGACAATTGTACAAAGGTGGAGTTGATTAGGCGTAGATGAGCTTGATGAGGCGTAAGTGAACAGGAATAAAAAAAATAGATAAAGAATCAAAATAACCAAAAAAGAAAAAAGAAACAAGCATCAAAAAAATAAAACAAAGCAGAGTCTCCTCCCGATGAGGAGAGAACTAAGTACCGGTTGTAATCCGCCCCTGTGACCCCAAATCAGAGAGTGTCTCCGGGGCTTATTATCTCTCATAGTAGAGTATACACACTCATCATTGAAGTGTGCGCGCACTTAGACTTAGGATAGAAACAAGAAACAGCTTTGTGAATCTTGACATTCTTAACACTCAAGGAGTTGTGCAGCCAACCCAGCCTGACCCGCTGCTGTGTGGACTTCCACACGGCACTGGACTGCAGTGAGCAAAAAAAAAAAAAAAGTAAAAGGAATGAAAGGGTACTTACACAACCCAAAAACAAAATAAACCTTCCAAAAAACCAGAAATCAACCAAAAAATCAAAGAATGTTAATTTTTTGGTTAAAAAAAAACAAAAAAATAAATAAATAAATAAAAATAGAAAAACTGGTACTATCCAATGTACTAGCCCTAAAGTAAAAATACCTTAAAAAACACAAGTAACTGTACTAGCCCTAAAGTAAAACCACCAAAAAGAAAGAAAAGTAACTTGACAAGCCCTAAAGTAAAAACACCAAAAAAAATACAACTAACTTGACCAGCCTTAAAGTAAGTTCAAATTGACTAGCCCTAAAGTAAAAGGGCCCAAAAATTAAAGAAGTCTTTTGAACAGCCCTAAAGTAAAATTGCCCAAAAAATACAAGTCTTTTGAACAGCCGTAAAGTAAAAGTGACCAAAACAATACAAGTCTTTTGACAAGCCCTAAAGTAAAAACACCAAAAAAAACAAGTTCAACTTTTGTCAATCTGATCCCATGCCAAGCTTAACATAAGTTAAGCTTGTGATGGAATCAGCCAAAAAAAAGTTGAACTTAATTACCATTAAACTCTCATTCAAAACACTCAATATAATGATTTTAACTAAAAACACTCAACATAATGATGTTCAAAATGTGATAACCCTTTATACTAATAGAACTTGTTAGCTGCATCAGAATTAAAATTTATATGAAACCAAAAGATGAAATGAATTCAAAGTCTATTAAAATCTAGAATAAATTTGCAGTTGATCTTTGAGATGATCAACCCAACCAGAGGCTTTTTTATAAATCAAGGAATGTGGTTTTGCTACAATGGGCGGGATTGGAATCATTTCTCCCTCAAGTACTGATAGAACCCAGTGCTTATTGTTTACAAATGAAATGAAAATTGGATCTGATTGATCAGTAACACCATTTTTCATTGGAGTATAAGTATCACATGACTCAAATGAAATGAAACATATAGGTTTTGAATATGTGTCTGCTGTGAGTTGACCCATGTCTAATTGAGCCAGACATTTTGAGGAGGGAATATTTTCATTTATGTCTTCAACATCAAGTATTTTTTTTATCTTTTCAACCTCCTTTGCACCACCAAGCATCTTAATGTAGCATGCTTTATGTTTCTCTAATGTTTCAATCATTTCCTTCCTAACTTTAAACCAACCATGCTCTTTGTAACCAACAAATTTAGCAATGACTCTAAATCCGCAATTCCCATCTCCAATTGGATCCCAAAACTCACCCAAGAACTTATGGAATTTCTTGGGTATTTGATTGATGTATTTCACGCTTGATTCCTATCATGAAAACTAACTTAGTATTCATTTCTTTAACAAGATCAATTAAATGAATACTCACCAAAGATGAGCTTCTGGTTGAGCTTTGTTGCATGTTCTCTTCCTCTGAAGAGGATTCTGATTCCAAATTAAGTAATCCTGATTAAATTTAAGTCTCTTCCTCTGAACTGTGAAATTCAGATTCAGATTCTTCCAACTTTGACTAACAATTCATCATTAGTTAGTAACTAATTTCATTAAACCAAAAAAATGAACACATCCCAAAAGAAAAGACTCAAAATATTTCGTCTTTTCTTATTTGGAGCCCTTCTAGTCCTTTTTTCCCCCTTGAGTTGTTTTTCAACAAGCTCAAATCAAGATGGTTCTTGCTGCATATATTTCAATTTTGCCCTGCCCCTACTTGATTGTAAGACTTTAGGTTCAAGTCTTGGCTTCAATCAATATTTTTTAATCTTCTGAATGATATACTTCAATAGTCTGCTTTGCTCATGATCTGGAGATTCCAAGATCATTGCATTCAATTTTTCAGGTAACTGAGGAATGCTTAGAATTTCATTGACATTGCACTTGAAAAATCCAAAAGGATCAACCATTACTGAATTAGGAATCATTAATAAAAAAGCATTAATCACATAGTGATTTGAACAATCCAACTTAAAGCAACTTACAGAACTAGAACTGCAAGGGTCATAGTCCAACCTCCACTAAGGATGAACATCTTTGGGTACCACAGATCCTCTGAATGCTAGACGGTCACCCATTTGGTGGGAACAGGGCAAACCCATAGTCTTGGAGTATGACTTGGTGCACACTTTGCCATAATGATCAAATTTGAAATTCTTGAATTGTTCCCTAATAAGATGAATTTTCTCTAAAGAAAATTTGTAACCCAATGGTAAAAGTTCAGGAGGAAGAAATGTCCCCAACTTAATTCAACAGTTATAAAGTGATGCATGAACTGATTTAACTTGATTAAAAAATTTTCTGTCAAGGCTTTTCCAAACATCCATCAATTTTCCCAAAGAGTTTGCAAGGAATTGTTTGAGAGTTGCATGGGCCCCTTGAACCCAAGATGTTGTTTTGTTTACAAAATATGGGTTTATACAAATCCACGCTGTTACAAATGTGTCTTTGATAGGGAAAATGTTATTTTCCATATAATTGAGTACATCCTCATTGTCTTTAAGAAACACTATAAAATTCAAAAGGTCAGAACCCAAAACTAGGAAGAATAAGAAGCATTGATTTGGACCTACTCTTAGTTCTGCATCATTGACCTCTGCCTCCTCCTTGGTCTTTGAGGCCCCATAATTATCCCACAGAGTAATTAAACTTTTCCATCCTTCAATGTCATTAACAAAGTGCAGTTTAAAGTTTTCTTGTATGTTTTTAGACAAGTGACAAGTGCAACATTGTCTTGATGAATCAGGGAAACTAAATTCAACGGCACAAATAAGAGCTTTTTCACAGTCTGTCACAAAGACTTTTGGAAGTCTCTTAGGATCATAATAAAACTCCTTTAATGCATTTACAGACAAACTTTAGAACTCAAAATTTTCTTTTGTTATAAAAAAAAGAGCTTTTGTGAAAGTTTTCCAATTGGATTTCATTCCTAAAACATGCAATAGTGGGGTTTTGTACTTATTTGTCTTATAAGTACAATCCAACATAGCAATATGATGGAATTGTTTTGAAAGCTTTACTGCCTCTGGATGTGCTAAGTACAGGGCCTCCAAGTGACCCTCTCCACTGAACTTTGACCAGTGAATCCAACTTTTTTCTTCAAGCTGTTGATAGAGTACCTCCATAACACTTTTTCCCTTTAGTTCTTCAAGCATAACCTTCGGCTTAGTGTTATAGTTGTTTGGTAATCAGCATAATCCACCCCATCAATCTTTCTCAATCTTCTCTTAAGTTTGAACGTATTGAGCCCATCATTCACGCCTTCTATTAGATTGTCTAAGGCCACCACCAAGATTCTCCTCTGTTGAGGAAGCACAGAGGGATCTTCAGATAGTCAATGGTTATGTTGCGTTTCTTTATAGGAGATTTTCCACAAGGGGTCTGCCTTTGTGAAAATTGCATGGATTAAAAAATTGCACCCAACTTTCCTTGTGTGAGTTTTTCTAGCCCATTTGGTAAGAAGATTTCCTGAATAGGAACCATGTCTATCACAGGCTAAATCCACATATTGGTCATGTTATGAGTTGAAAACTGTTAAAGCATAACAATGCTTCATTTCCAACATTTGAAAAAAGTTTTGTGCCTCTTCCCTAGTAGGAAAAGCTCTCAAGGGAGGTGGGTCAAGTGGATCTGCCATAGTTAAATAGTTATATTGATGGCGTGCACTCCATCAGTTTCAAACAAATTAAATAAGGCAAAGATGAAGTAACATAGAATTTCAATCACCACCAGAGGTCATTTCCTTTTGTGAAACATTTTTCTCTTCAATTGTCACCCTTGATGAGGATTCAATTGGGGCTTCCAATGTTTCATTACCCAAATCCTTTTTTTCTTTTTCCAAAGCTTTGTTAATGGCACTATCAATTTAGACCTTCCATGCAGCCATGTCAGAAGAAGGAGGGCTTGCCACTGCTCCCATGCCAAAAAATGAAATTGTATACTTCAGTATTCAATCCAACTTTCAATTGATCAAACAAATTTTGCTCACTTTTGAGTTGAGAAAGAATTGTTTGCAGAATTTTATATGATTTATGATTTCTGTTTTCACTTTAATTTCACTTGAGTTTTACTTTAATGTCTCTTTGGGATTGCTAGGTGTGGAACAAAGGTCCCAAAAATTATGTGTTAATACCAAATTTGGGTTGAAAGAACCCAAGTGTGGTGCAGGGGGCGCCCAAAATTCTGGCAAAACTTCAGCCGAGTTGTGCACCCCCAAACACGGCTCCTACACAACCTCCTGGGGGTTGCGGGTGTTTGAAAAAGCCCTTTGTAGTTGTCATTGGGCCCCCACAGCTCATTTTAGCCTTGTAGGGCCCTACAAAACTACCACACGGTTGGAGCCATGAATTTAACATCACCCAAGAAATAAATACAGACTGCAATACCAGGAAAATATTTGAAAATATTAATTTATTTATTTGATAATTTTCACAGGAAAATTTCACATTTTGCATGAATCCAGTTCAGGGAGAAATACTCTAACATACCTAAAGCGAGAAAAAGATAATTCACAAGTAATTTATCCAGGTGAACAGGAATATTTTTCAGCCATATTTTAGATGCTACTAAGAAATCTGGAAGGCTAATGGAGATTCAAAAATTTCATACACAGTGGAATATGAATGTGACCACTGATTATTATGAATCTGAACATACAACGGTGTTCAAAAATTGTGAATAAAATCTAAAAAAATCTTATTTTAGGGTGGGAAATCTTCCAAGAGATAGGAAAATGAAGGTTTTTTGAAGATATTTCAATGTATATCTATGGAAAATAGATTTTTCAAAGACTTTGAAGCCCTGAGCCTTTTGATAGACCAGGGGAAGGCCAAAATCCCCAGCTAAAAGAACAAGTCATTCCTCAAAATGAAGGAAGCATTCATTTTTTGAAACTGAGGAGCAGAGTTTTTTACTTAAAAATAAGGCAACATAGAATCTAAAGGGAAAAAATGATGCAGGAGTTGAAGAATGAAAAAATGTATCAGAGATTCAAAGAAGAAAGCATGAAAACAATGGAATCAGTAGCTTCTTAAAAAAATATAAAATACTCAAAGAAAGATATGATGAGAACAATCAAAAAATTGAAATATTTGAAAGGGAAAGTAAAAAGGATGAATATATGAGGGAGGGAATCAAGACAAGATGTGGTATCAAAAGAGCAAGAGAATTTAAGAGAATATTTTTTAAATCAAAAAGCATATACAGAAAAAATTCAAATTATAATGTTAAAATAATAAAATTCAAGCAATGAGGGAAAACTATGAAGCTGAATTAAAATTGTATGGAGGAATAATATCTGAAATGAAAACAAAAAAAATCAAGCCAACACCAAATCTCAAAGAAACATGGGTGTAATTTTGGGATGGGTGATGATAAATTCACGGCTCAAATTATCCATGTACACAATTTATTTGAGCCCTGTGGCACGGCTACACGGCTACATTTGAGCCATTTAGAGCTCCACGCGGCTTGAGTGTGGTTGGGCTGTACTCCACCCAGCCCGGGAATGCTGTGTGGTGTCCGCACAACTACATATGAGCCGTGTAGAGCCCCACACGGCTCAAATGCAGTTATTTAGCTGTGTGGCACAGCTCAAAGTCTGGTGCCCCCCCAAAAAAAGAAAAAAAAAAGAAAAAGTAAAAATAAATAAATAACAATAAAAAACAAAAAAAAAACTGAAGAAAAACAACTGGTTGCCTTCCAAATTGACTAGCCCTAAAGTAAAAGGGCCAAAGAATACAAGAATTCTTTTTAAAATCCCTAAAGTAAAAGTGCCAAAAAAATAAAAGTCTTTTCAACAGCCAAAAAATACAAGAATTCTTTTGACCAGCGCTAAAGTAAAAGTTCCAAAAAAATACAAGTCTTTTGACCAGCCCTAAAGTAAAAACACCAAAAAAAAACAAGTTCAAATTGTGTTAAGATGATCCCATCACAAGTTGAACTGAATTACCATTAAAATCTCATTCAAAAAACTTATCATAATGATTTTAACTCAAAACACTCAACATAATGATGTTCAAAATTTGGTAACCCTTTATATTAATAGAATTAAAAGGTCAGCATCAGAACCCAAACCCAAATGATGAAATTAATCTATAAGTTAGAATACAATTCAAGTTTATCTTTAAGGTGATCAACCCAACAAGCTGGATTTTTAGAAACCCAGGAATGGGGTTTGGAAACTATGGGCGTGATTGGAATTACATCTCCCTCAAGTACAAGCTGGGCCCAATGGTTATTTTTAACAAAGAAAATGAACATAGGATCTGATTGTTCTTTTACACCCAATTACATAGGAGTAAAAGTACAAAATGAATAAAATGAAATGAAACATATTTGTCTTTCATAAGGATCAGCTATTATTTTACCCATATCTAACTTTGAAAGCCATTTTGAAGATGGAATCTTTTCATTGATGTCATTGAAATCAAGTCTTTTTTCTATCTTTTCAACATCTTTACTGCCACCAAGGATCTTAGCATAGCATGTCTTATTTTTCCTCAATCTTTCAACCATTTCTTTCCAAACTTTAAAACATCCATCCTCATTATACCAAAGTGATTTAGCAATGACTCTTAAATAAAAATTTTCATCACCAACCAGATCCCAAACCCCACCCAAGAGCTTATGTAAGTTCTTGGGTATTTGATTGAGGTAATCCACTTCCTAAAATCCAAACGTTGTTACCCCAAATTCTAAACTCATTAAAGGATTCAACACTCAAAAAAGATGAGCTTCTGTTTGACTCATCAATTTCTCCTTCTTCATCCTTCAAAAAGGAATTGGATTCCAATGGCACCAAACCTGATGAACTTTCAGTATCTTCAACTGAACTTTGAAATTCAGATGCAGAGGCTGACTTGGGCTATAAACAATTCACAATCAGTTCATTAAACCAAATAAATGAACCTTTTACAAAATAAAAGACTTGTAATAATTTGTCTTTTCTTCTTTGGTTCCCTTCTACTTCTCTTTTCCTGCTTAAGTTCCTTTTTGATGTGTTCAAATCAAGTAGGATCTTGCTGGTTATCTGTCAATTTTGGACCTCCTCTGCTCAATTGCAAGAATTTAGTTTCAAGTCTTGGTTTTGATTGAAAATTGGCCTTCTCCTTCATCAAGTGCTTCAACAGCCCGCAATAATCTTGATCAGGATGATTGAAGATCATTGCATTGAGCTTCTCATGTAACTGAGAATTGTTGAGCAGTTCATAAAAATCAACCATTAAAAATTCAAAGGATCAAATATTAGTCAAGTAGGAATCATCATTCAAAAATCATTAATCAAAAAGAATTAATCACAACTGATTTGAACAATCCAACTTAAACCAACTTACAGAACTAGAACTGCAAGGGTCATAATCCAACATCCACTGAGGATGAACATCTTCAGGCAAAATGGAGCCTCTTGACACCGGTAGGTCACCTATTTGGTGGGAACAGGGCAAACTCATTGTCATTGAGTATGACTTGGTGCACACTTCACAATCATGGTTCCGCTTTAACTTCTCTAATTGTTCCCCAACAGGTTTGATTTATTTTTGATACACCTTGTAACTATTCCAATCTTAATTCTAGAGTTGTGAAGTGCAGCCTGAACCAATTTGATTTTATTGGAGACTGTTCCCTCTAGATTCTCCAAACATCCAACATTTTTCCTGAAAATTTTGAAAGGAATTTTTTGAGAGTAGCATGAGCCCCTTCCACCCAAGACTTTGTTTTATTTCAAAAGTCTGGGTTTTTGCAAGTCCAAGCCGTTACAAAAATCTCTTTGATAAAGAAGATATAATGATCCATATACTCAATCAAATCCTTGCGGCCTTCCAAAAAACACTTTAAACAAGTCATAATGTAAGCAAACCAAAACTAGGAAGATTAACAATAGAGGCTGTGATTTGGCACTTACTCTAAGTGCTGCATGATTGACCTCTGCCTCCTCCTTGGTTTTTGAGGCCCCATACTTAGCCCACAGATATGTAAAGCTTTGCCACCCTTCAACATCATTATTGAAGCGCATTTTACAGTTCGCTTGTATGTTTTTAGACAAGTTTCATTGACAGCACTTTCTTGTTGAATCAGGGAATATTTGTTCTAGAGCATGGATCAAAGCTTTTTCACGGTCTGTCACAAAGACTTTCTTTAGCACATTTACAGACCAACTTTAGAACTCAAAAGTTTCTCTTGTTATAAAAAAAAGAGCTTTTGTGAAGTTTTTCTGGTTGGAATTAATTCCTACAACGTGAAATAGGGGGATGTTGTACTTATTTGTCTTATAAGTACAATCCATCATAGCTATATGATGGAATTTCTTGCAAAGCTTTAATGAATCAGGGTGAGCCAAGAATAGGGCCTCCAAGTGACCCTCTCCACTCAATTTTGCTCAATAAAATCAACCTGAATTACCAAGTTGTTCAAAGAGGACCTCTATAAAACTTTTCCCCTTCAGTCCTTCTAGTGCT
The DNA here is from genome assembly GCA_025617555.3 of Puccinia polysora. Classification (NCBI taxonomy): domain Eukaryota; kingdom Fungi; phylum Basidiomycota; class Pucciniomycetes; order Pucciniales; family Pucciniaceae; genus Puccinia; species Puccinia polysora. The sequence continues at coordinate 28,305,966 of CM062620.1, read as the reverse complement.
ACCTTACGCTTAGTGTTATAGATTTTTTGGTCATCAACATATTGGCCACCATCAATCTTTCTCAATTTTATTTTGAATTGAAGTGTATTGAGCCCATCATTCAATTCCTCATTTAGATTTTCTAAGTCTACCCCAGAGATTCTCCTCAGGTGAGGATGCACTGAGGGGTGTGGGGATGGTTCATGGTTATGTTGATCATTCTTGTAGGAGATACGCCACAAGGGGTCCCACTTTGTGCAAATTTCATGGATTAAAAACTTGCACCCAACCTTCCTTGTGTGTGTTTGCCTTGACTGCTTTGTGAGCAATTGCCCAGAGTACAAAGCATGTCTATCACATGCTAAATCCACATATTGGTCATGCTTTGAGTTGAAAACTGTCAAAGAGTAACCATGCTTCATTTCCCATGTTTGAAAAAAGATTTGTGCCTCTTCCCTAGTAGGAAACACTCTCACGGGAGTTAGGTGAATTGGGTGTGTCATAGTTATAATGTTATATTGATGGCATGCACTCCATCAGTTTCCAGTTTCAATCAAATTAAATCAGGCAAAGACCAGTAACATAAAATGTTACTCACCACCAGAGGTCATGTCCATTCTGAAACATTTTATTCCTCAATTGTCACCCTTGATGAAGATGCAATTTTGGCTTCCAATAATTCATTAAACGCATCCTTTTCTTCCGCAGATTTTTCAATTGCACTAATGTAGTCCTTGAATGCAGCCATGTTAAAAGGAGGGCTTTCCACTGTTCCCATAATGCAAAAAAATGCAATGCTACTTCAGTTTTCAATCAAACTTTCAATTGAACAACAGTTTGCTCACTTTCAATTTGAGAAAGATTAATTTTGTGGGATGTTTTTTTGCAGTTTCCTATAGTGTCACTTTAATTTCACTTTGATTTCACTTTAATTTCACTTTAATTTCACTTTAATTTCACTTTAATTTCACTTTAATTTCGCTTTAATTTCACTTTAATTTCACTTTAGTGTCACTTTATGATTTCTAGATGTGGTCCAACAGTCCCTAATAGTATTCCTTGATCCCAAATTTGGGTTGATGAAACCCAAATGTGGTCCAGGGGGACCTAAACAAATTGGCACAACCCCCAGGGGGGCTGTATGGGGCCGTACACCCCCCAGGAACAGCTCAAGTCCGCCGTTTACAGGGTTACACGGCTCAAATATGCTGTGTACGGGGGTATATGGCCTCCCAGGGGTTTCGCGTGTTTGAGAAGGCCCCTTGGGTGAGTGTAGATGCGTCCAAAACTCTCGCACACGCGTTTTGGACGCGTGTATGGACCCCCACGTGGCCATTGGGCTGTGTAGGGCCCAGCACAACTCCCACACGGCGGGGAGTTGTGAATTTATCATCACCCTTTTGGGATTTCTTGTGCTCTTGCCATTAACCTACAGGATTCATGCAAAAAATAAATTCCTTTTCAAACCCTTCTGTTTCTATGAGGTCAAACAGGACTAGATTTCTTTATAATATTCCAATTGATTTTTAAAATTATTTTGAATGTGTTTATGATAAACCAAGATATATTAATCATGGTTAAAATTCTTTTTCTCATCAGGTTGGCCAATATTTTTAGGTTTCAAGAATGAATCTCAATTTTTATTTGAAAGAAATAGTCCATTTGATGAATGTCTTTGGAAGAATTAATTTTATCCTTTTTTCTTTTTATTACATTGCAGAAATCTTTAATTCTGTTTGTGTGGAGATTATCAAAAATAATTGGATTATTTTTCCACATGTGGTTAATGTTGTGACCAATTCTCATGAACTCTAAATATTCTTTATCCCTAAGGCACAAACATTAAACGTTTTCCTTTTTCATTGCCATTCAAATTAAAATCCCAATTTTTATGTTGTTATTAGATGAATTCAATTCCATAGCCTTGAAAATGGGTAAAGAAGGAGTTTTTTTGAAGAAGAATTTGCCAATCTTACCTGTTGATAATTTTTTGAAATAATGTAGTTGCAGGAGGAGTTTCAAGAGTTGGTTGATAGATTTTTAGAATTTCTGGAATCTCTTTAAACTATACCTACTGCATAAAAGCATGGTTTTATTGGAATAGATTAAAGCAATTTTTATTCTTTTATATTTCTATTTCTTTAGGACCATTATCATTGTTAATTACTTATATTTCATGCAAGAAATTCTTAATGTTATTTTTGGAATACTCTTAAATAACAGGTATTTGTATGGTTTTTTCATTTTTTTTTTTATTTTTTTTAAAAAAATTCTGAAAAGATTGTATTCCATTGGAAAGATTGAAAAAAAAAAACATTTTTTGTGATTTTTTATTATTGTCTAAAATCCTAGAGGGAATTTATTTCCAATCATTTATCATTGATAATTAATAATTAATTATCAAGTATTTATTATTTATGACTTTTTATTTTTTATTTTTTACTTTTTTCTTTTATCTTTTATCTTTTATTTTTTATTTTTATTTTTTATTTTTTATTTTTTATTTTTTATTTTTTATTTTTTATTTTTTATTTTTTATTTTTTATTTTTTATTTTTTATTTTTTATTTTTTATTTTTTATTTTTTATTTTTTATTTTTTATTTTTTATTTTTTATTTTTTATTTTTTATTTTTTATTTTTTATTTTTTATTTTTTATTTTTTATTTTTTATTTTTTATTTTTTATTTTTTATTTTTTATTTTTTATTTTTTATTTTTTATTTTTTATTTTTTATTTTTTATTTTTTATTTTTTATTTTTTATTTTTTATTTTTTATTTTTTATTTTTTATTTTTTATTTTTTATTTTTTATTTTTTATTTTTTATTTTTTATTTTTTATTTTTTATTTTTTATTTTTTATTTTTTATTTTTTATTTTTTATTTTTTATTTTTTATTTTTTATTTTTTATTTTTTATTTTTTATTTTTTATTTTTTATTTTTTATTTTTTATTTTTTATTTTTTATTTTTTATTTTTTATTTTTTATTTTTTATTTTTTATTTTTTATTTTTTATTTTTTATTTTTTATTTTTTATTTTTTATTTTTTATTTTTTATTTTTTATTTTTTATTTTTTATTTTTTATTTTTTATTTTTTATTTTTTATTTTTTATTTTTTATTTTTTATTTTTTATTTTTTATTTTTTATTTTTTATTTTTTATTTTTTATTTTGGCCAATAGTACATTTGCAACTTTGCAACCCCCATTCACAACCTAAAAGGGGTTGTGTGGCGGTATTCCAGACCCATTTTGGGTTGCAAACAGCTGCTTGCTACCTAATACAGTTGTGAACAGCCGTTTGAAAAAAAAATCAAAATTAAAATATAAAAAAAAATAGAAGAAAATAAAAGTCAAAATAATCACAAATCAAAATAAATCAAAATAAATAAATATGAAAAAAATAAATAAAAATAAATAAATAGGAATAAAAATAGATAAAATCAAACAAAAAAATAAATATTTTCATTTATGCTGGCCTTTCATTCATTAAAAATAACACCAAAAAAGAACAAAAAAAGAAAAAATATGAGTACCAAAAAAGGAACAAAAATGAAAAAGGCCTGAAAAAATACGAGTTCAGCTTGACTAGCACCTGAAAAAATTCAAGTAAGTTGAACTTGACTAGCCCCAAAGTAAAAGTCTCAAAAAATACAAGTTCAACTTGACTAGCCCTAAAGTAAAAGGGCCAAAAAATAAAACTTCAACTTGTGACTAGACCTAAAGTAAAAGTGCCAAAAAATACAAGTTTTTTGACCAGACCTAAAGTAAAAACACAAAAAAAAAACAAGTTCAACTTGTGTTAAGCTGATCCCATCACAAGAAGTAAAAATAATCCTTATGATGGGATCAGCCCAACAAAAGTTGAACTGACTTACCATTAAAATTTTATTCAAAATACTCATCATAATGATGTTAAATCAAAACACTCAAAATAATGATGTTCAAAATGTGATAATCCTTTTTATTAATAGACTTACAATATCAGCATCAGAACCCAAACCAAAATGATCAAATCAATCCATAAGTTAGAATACAACTCAAGTTGATCTTTGAGGTGATCAACCCAACAAGCTGCTTTTTTTTGAAATCATGGAAAGTGGTTTGGAAAGTATGGGGGGGGGATTGGAATCACATCTCCCTCAAATACAAGCCAGACCCAACAGTTATTATTAAAAAATGAAATGAATATTGAGTCTGATTGTTCTTTTACACCCATTTTCATAGGTGTATAAGTAAAAAATTAATCCAATGAAATGAAACATGTTGGTATTCCATAAGTATCTGCTATGAGGGTGTATCAGAGTAAGCAAACAAACCATTAGAAACCCACCATTTTTTTTGACAAAACCTGCCATTTTTAATGGCGGGTTTCTGAAATAGAAATACTCCCTAACTGGTGTATTTTAAAATGGCGGGTTTTATGAAAATGGCAGATTTCAAACATCCAACCCGCCATTAAACCCGCCATTTATGCATCATCATCCATCCACCATCCATCAAATCCAAAACACCTGTTGGCACCTTGGCCACCCCCGCCCTGAGAATCCTGCTCCAGCAGTTTTTCAGTCCCCCTGATCATGATTGACCCCACCCTCACAATCCACTGTGCATCTGACAGAGCCCTTGACCTCCTTGGGCCCTTAGCCTCCCTCCCGCTTGCCTTGGTCTTCCACACCATCCAGTCCGCCAAAAACCTGGCCGCCAACTCCCTCCATCTTGCCAGGCTCTTTGACCAAGCCCAATGCGAGTTCCTCCACCTCGAATCCAGCCCATCCCCTCCCCTTCACAGCTCCAGGCTCCCTCCAGGCCACCAGCCTCCTAAGCAAGAGCCCCAGTGGCCCACCTTGGTTCTTGTCAGGCATTCCACCCTCTCCACCATCCTCCTGCCCTCCAACAATCCCACGCGGCCCACAATGACTGTTGTAACAAAAAGCACCTCCCTCCTCTTGATCTATGCCTTTGAGCCCTGCAGCTCTTCTGCCCATCCGGCAGCCGTCCCCCAGCTCTGGTTCAACTGTCAGCTCTCCCCGCCTACCACCAACCCAGGCCCGTCGTGCCACTCTCAATTGCACACTGGAAAATTCATCAACCGGATGAAACACGTCATCTTTGATTTGATTGTAGACTGGCCCATGCACTCCATCTCAGTTGATTGCACAATCTTGATGGCCAATCCAGCTGCCTGTAAACTGTTTCAAGAACTCCAACTCAAAGGCAGAGGCTTTGGCCATGGATGATGCAAAAAAGTCCAATTAGACCTTCCTCAGCAACATGTTGGTTTTTTATCTCCCGCCTCATCCCATCCCATGCCATTGTTCTTTTTTTCCTCCCACAGGAATGAATCATTGGTTCATCTGCATCTATTCCCAAAAATTTTACACTCAATGGCCTTGACAGACTCTATTTGACTGACGATGAAAATCTCCCCATCTCAATACCTCTCTGACTAATTGGGCGCACATCCATGCCAAAGTTCATTCTGTCAAGACCAGTGAAACCCACCCTATGAAGTTCAGTGACCCATCTCATCCCCCCCTAAGCTTTGATTTCCATCATTTTAACTACCACAGTGTCATAACCATAGTTCTGAAACTCATTCAACTAAACCAACTCAACCCTTCATCAGCTTCAAACACAGCTCAAGTCCAACTTCAATTACTCCTGTACCTTCAACTGGATAGTACACCTGTATATCTTTCAGTCCCCACCTTCTCCTACAAGATTCAACCAATCCCCCCATGGGATAACCTCTAGGTCCATGTACACCTTACCACTGTGTCATCTGATTCAGTCAACCTTCTCAGGACCTTTGCTTCTCATAGTGGATTGGTACATCCTCCATCTCTCCTTAACCCAATTGGTATATGAGTTAGCACATATTACACTTAGTATATATATAGTACATACTCTCCACTGTCTGTTCAGCCAATACTCCCAGGACTCCAGATCAGTATAAGTCAAACCTTCCTGAATAGGCTCATCATCCAATCAGTCAACTAAAGCCTCCAGCCCAATCAGTAAAAATTTAATACCGTGGAAACTCCAACCTGAAACACCAGCCACTCATCCATTAAGGCCTCCTTCTAAGCTCTCACATATACTGGCCTCTCCTTCCCTCCTGGACTAATTCCCCCCAAGGAATTAGTATACTACTTATTACTGGTTAGTACCTCTGCCAGTAGGTGTCATCTCAGCACAGAAAAACCTTCAACCAGCCTGCTTAACTCATATCACCATTTCCCTTCCTGTTGTTACTCTTATAGGATTCAAAAACCACTTATTCAACAAACTCATCCTGGAATTCTCCATTCCATCCTTACATCTTCTCATCACTTGAAATCCTCTGCTCATCTTCTCCATTGAAATTCCAACAAATTATCCTTGATTTCTATGAGTAGTAGTCCCTGTGACTTCAGCCCCTTGCATGCCAGGGGCAAATGTGACACACAGCTTGACAAGGGCTTGGACCTAAAAATAAATAAATAAACCCACCAAGAAGGGAAGACTGAAATTTTTGGGCTCTCCATCCTCATTATTCATGACTTGCTACAGCATCTCACCCATCATTCCACCTGAGATCACCCAAGCTTTAAATTTCATTCTCAGGACTATTAATCTCCACATCGGGTCTAACAAACTACCAATCAATCTATTCAATCTTACCAATTCCAAATCTGCCAAAGTAACTGAATTATTCTGGCAATACTATCAGCAGAGGCTCTTGGCAAGTTCAAATTGACAGGACTATCAATGGCTGGCCTCCCCCCGCATGCTCCACCCACCCCCTGCTTTGCTTGCTGCTGGCCCCTGCCCAACCCCCTGCTTTCAAGCTGACCAAGCCACCCCCCTCCTCCTGCCCATCCAACAGAACCCAACCTCCTCGCCAGCCAATAAAGCCCAGCCTGCCTCATCCTCCCTGTCCCACTGACCCTGGCCCATTTCTTTCACACCCTGGTTTTTTGTTTTTTTAAATTACTTTTTTCATCATGTGACTGAAATGTTTTTTTTAAAACCCTTCTTTGACCCCTTTTGCTTCCATTCTCTTGCTTCTCCCACTGCGCACCAATTTTATACTCCAAATTGAATCCCATCTTGATCCTCAACCCAAGCGGAAAATTTGCCTGGGAGGGAAAAAGATGGAAGGAGATGAGGTGAAAAACATAAAGAGAGGTGGCAAACAGAGGGCTTTGGAACAAAAGAGGGATCAAATGAGGGCATAAGAAATCTCTTTGGAACTTTCAGAGGGGGAATTTTATCTTTTTCTTCTTAAGTTTTTCATCAGAGAAAAAATATTTACAAGCCCAGAATTTGAGTAATCTGCTTTAATTCATCTACCATTCTGCTGCTACCCATGCACGCCACAGCTATTGACCATTTATTCTTTTTTTCTGTTTCCAGTTGTTCCCTCTCCATTTCCAGTTGTGCTTGCTGTGATCCTTCTACTTTTCCTCTTTTTGAAATTCTAGGTCAGCCTGTTTCAACTTCCACTCAATATCCCATTTATGTTGATGAGCCAAACTCTTGGCTTTCTGCTTTTGAAAATCAATGGCCAGTTGCCAATCCCACTTCTCCTTTCCAAACTGAATTTTTTCAGACTCAATTTTTAATTTCACTGTTTTGCAGAGGGGAATAGGAATGAGCTTGATTTGTAAACCAAGGAGAATCCAATGGGCTTACCAGAATATTGCTTCTCCATGATCTCCTCAAACCCCAAAAAATTTGAATTTTTTCTCCTCTTTTGAATGCTATTGGGGTTGATGTTGATGGAATTGGAGGCCTTTTTCTTTCCCTTTTCAGAGGAAGTTTGTGTGGTAACATCATTGATCTCATTTGAAGGGGATGTGGGAGGCCCCATTGGCTTGAGTATTTGTCCATCCAGGAATGGATGAGCCTTTTTATTTACAATCTAAATCAGTCAGGATTAACCAGACAGAAGAGAAAAGATCTTGGTTCCTTACTTGAGCAGATTATGAAAATGGTGGTGATGCAGGAATAACTTGCTCCTCATTGGCCAAGTTGTTAGGTTCTTCCACCCCAGGAAGACAGAAATTCAAAGAAGGAAGTGAGGGTTCCAAGGAAGGTTTTGAATTGTTGATCAATGCTGATGTAGACATGATTGGAGCTGATTCTGTTGGAATATTCTCCTCCAAATCAGATGGGGGCCACTCATAGGTTTCATTGGGATAATCATTGCTAGGCCAAGCATCCACAGCCAGGTCCTCAGCATCAACTGAATCTGATTTTTGGGCATCAAAAGCGGCTAAAGAGGTGATATTGGCCTTCTTTCCAAAGATTTCATCCATTTGAACATAAAAAGGACAAATGAAGTTCAACTTATCAATCACCAAGTTGATTCCCTTTGATTTATTGGAGTTGGTGATACCAAAGCTGCTGGAGATTGACATTGAGTGGGCTTTTTTCTACTTGGTTTGATAGTCCTTGAATTTCTCCTGATTCTGTTTGGATAAAAGATCCAGCCTACCTTTGGTTTTATTCTTGAGTTCATTGGCCATCAGGAGATAACCATCAACCTTAGAGGATGGAGGTTGGCCAACTTGTGTTTCATTGTTGGATCCAAAGCAAGCATTGTAGTTGGATGGAATTTTGAGCCAGTTTACCAGGATGATGTGATCAGCTCTCTTGAGATGACTTGAGCCTGTGGAAGCTGATGGGGGAGGATTGTTGGATTTTGAGTTCCTGGGGGATTTTTGCATTGGTAAATTGGATTTTTCAGTCGAATTATGGGGGAAGGATTGCTGAGGGGCCATTCAAAAAGAGTAAGGGAAGAAGCAATGAAGGGATGCGAGTGATGAAGTGATGAGGGTATGAGATTGATGAATCAAAGAGGATGGGAAAAGATGAGAGTGATGAAGTGAAAAGAGGGATAAAGCAATGAGAGTTAGGATGTGATGAAAGCAATAAATTGATGAGAGTGATGAAGTGATGAGGATGATGAAGCAATGAGGATACTGATGCAATGAGAGTTAGGTGGATTTGATGAAAGCAATCAAGTGATGAGGATAGAAATGAAGAGATGAAGAGCAATGAATCAAATTTTTTTCAGATGAGGTTGGAGGTAGAATTTTTTGGAGTTTGGTGGAGGTGGAATACCAGGGGTGTATAAAGTGGACAGGTGGTGGAAGCCTTTATATACTTTACTTGAACAAACCCACTTATTTCCAGGTAACTCTGACACATCTGATGTGAAATAAGTGTTTTTTTAAAAAAATTTTTAATGGCAGGTTTGAAATGGCAGGTTTGGTTTGAAACCCACCATTATACAATGGCGGGTTTGCTCAACTCTGATACGCCCTATTATTTGACCCATTTCCAAATTTGAAAGCCATTTTGATGATGGAATCTTTTCATTGATTTCAACAACATCAAGTATTTATTCTCTTTTTTCAATGTCTTTAATTCCCCAATAGATCTTAGAATAGCACCCCTTATTTTCGCTCAATTTTTCAAGAAATTTGTTTTTTACATCAAACCATCCATTCTTTTCATACCGAAGTGATTTAGAAATTACTCTAAATCCATAATTTACATCATAAACTGGCTCCCAAACCTTACCCAACAACTTATGTAAGATCTCAGGTATTTGATTGAGATAATTCACTTCCTAAAAACAAAAAGTATTTAGCCACAATTCTAATCTCATTAAAGGGCTCAACAATCACAAAAGATGAGCTTCTGTTTGACTTCTCAATTTCTTCTTCATCATCCTTTGAAAAGGAATCTGATTTCAACACCACCAACCCCAATGAATTTTCAGTTTCTTTGACTGAAATATGAAATTTGGATTATGATCCTAAAAACTAGTAATATAATTATCATTCCCCATCAGTTAGCCAATTAAAATGAACATTTCTCAAAATAAAAGACTTATTGTATTTGGTCTTTTTGATACCCTTTTAATCCTTTTTTCAGTCTCATCCTCTGACCTATGAGATTCCAATGAAGAGCATTCCTTGCGCTACAGAAATCAATTTCCCACCAGTTCATTAAATCATAAAAATGAACATTTCTCAAAATAAAGGAATTACTGTGTTTGGTCTTTTGGGTACCCTTTTAACCCTTTCAAACCTTTTTTCACGCTTAATTTCTCTTTCCACATGCTGAAATTTTGAAATTTCACAATGGCTTTCTTTCAATTTTGGTCAACCGCAGCTTGACTTTAACAACTTTGGCTCAAGCCTTGGCTTCTCAATCAAATTGGCTGTATTATTGAGCATTGAACTTAGAATCTCTAACCTAACTTCTTTAGGTTGTTCCCTATTACTTGGAATTCCATATGTTGAAACTTTGAGATTCTTCATCAAGCCCTGTATCTGTTTCAAAATATCAAAAGCCAACTCAAAAAGTTAGCTCACTTTCTTTGAGAAAAATTAATTTATCTAATGGGCATGTGGTGTGTGTGTACAAGGTTTTTTTCAAGATTTTTTTCCAATAGGCAGAGTGTTTGATTCAAAAGTTTCTTTTTATGGTCCAATAATAGTCCGATGTAGTATGCCACATCCCCAAATTTGGGTTGATGCCACTCAAATGTGGTCCAGGGGTGCCTAGGTACCCCAATTTCCGCCTCAAATGGCCCATTTGGGGCTATTTTGCCCCAAATGGGCCTGGAAAACATGTGCAACCCCAATTGCAACCCCCGGGGGGTTGCGCCAGTCAGAAGCAACCTGGATCAAGCTTTTTTGGGGCGTGATCCAGCCTTTTCAACTGCGTACAGTTGTGAAAGGCAATTTAAAAATGTTTGCAAACTTTGGGTTGCAAATTTAACATTGGCCTTTATTTTTTAATTGTTAATTTTTATTTTGGGCATCAATTTTATCATCGCCACAATCTTTTAAATCATGGATTTTTATTCCTCTGTGACATTAGTCCCACACAGACAAATCCTTTTTTCAGGGTTGTTCAGGAATTCATTCTTTTTAATAATTTGAAACTGCAGTCCTTTAGCAGGGTGTCTGAAACCCTTATAACAAAATCTTTGGTAATTTTGCAAGCATTAGAACACCTCAAAAAATCCATTCAAAAAATCAAAAAAAAAAAAAAATTCTCATTGCATTCTTGTATCCTTTTTTTCCCTTTAAATTAATTTTTGTTTATTTAATCAATTTCAAAATTTAAACAGAAAATAAGGAGCTTTTTCAAATTTGTTTGGGTTTTTTGGATGTATTCTTTGCCTCCAAAAACTGAATCCAATGTAAAAAAACTTCAAAATAACACATCCATTTTAATTTTTTTTCAACATTTGGCATCAGAGCTTCCCTCAAATTCTTTTGAAGAAATTTGGGGAATAAGCCAAATATGAAACTTCAAATTATTTCAACTTCATTTCACATTTTTAACACCTCAAAATGAAGCAGTGAAAAAAAATTCTTTTTCATCTTTGGATGCTTCTCTAAATTTCTGTAAAAGAATTTAGGGAAACTTTGATGCCAGATGTGAATGAAAATTGAAATTTATGTGTTATTTGGAAGTATTTTTACTTTGGATTCAATGTTTGGAGGCCAAAAATACATTTAGACAATCCCAAAAAAAATATCAAAAAGTCCCTTAATGATTTTTTTTGGTGATTTAATCTCTGCAGATTAAGTCCATGCAAAGTTGTAATTTTTTTTGAGGGTCAGCCATGTGAGAAAAAAAATTCCCTTTATATATTTAAGGCATTAATTTTCTCACAACCTCAATCCTTTATTTCATGGAATATTACCCCCGCATGCCATTGCACCCCATTGCTGATACATGGACAAATACTTGATTTCACAATAATTAAAAGAGTTCATTTTTTTTGAATTCTGAAGCTAAATTGCCTTTTCTAGATTTTTAAAGCCTTCAAAAAAAATCTTTGGTAATTTTGGAGGCATTAGAACCCTTCAAAAAATGGAGTCAAAAAAATAAAAAATTCTGCCAAAACCAATTTTTCCATAGGTTTTTGGATCCTTATTTCGGCTATTTTGATTTTTTTGGTTATTTCAGCTATTGGAAAGATTAAAAAAAAGTTCAAAGTGATTTCCTGTGTTTCATTTTTTAGATTTTTTTATTTATAATTCTACCTTGAAAAATTCCTCCAAAAAACCAAACAAATCAAAAAAAAATGAAATTTCTCATTGGACATTTGCAAAGTTTCATTTTACTTTTGATTTGATTTTTTTGTTGATTGAAGCTATTAGAAATGCAAAAAGACAGTAAAAGGGAATCTAAATATTTTAAAGATTTTTTGGTTGTATTATTTTACCTTAAAAAATTCCTTCAAAAAACTAAAAAATTCAAAAACTTCAATTTTCTCATTAGACTTTTGGATCCTACTTTTTTCCCTTTTGATTATATTTTTTTGGTTATTCAAGTGATTAGAAATTTGAAACAAATATTCAAGAGCCTTTTTGATATTTTTCTCAAAATTGTTGGTTGTGATTTTTTACCTCAAGAAATTCCTTCAAAAAACCAAAAAAATTGAAAAAATTGAATTTTCCCATTGGATTTTCATTCAAAAAATAAAAAAAAGAACAGATATGGATAAAAATATTAAATTTGATTCAAATATGATTTTTTTATTTTTCTGCTTAATTTTCTTGGAGGTAAAAAAACCTCATTACCAAGATCTAAAATTTTCTGAATAATGGTTTTCCAAGATTTGAAATCCCTGGTCACAAAGCTTTTCCAAATTGGATCTAACCTGAGAGCTGGCCAGTGATTAGACTTGAACTGGAATGAGACTATATCTTCAAAATATTCTAAAATAATGAAGAAAATAGAAGAATATTTGGAGTTTGGAGTGGGAGGGGAATCCACAGGAAGATAAGTGCAATGCATTAAAGAAGGAAACAGAATCAAAGGACACTTGCACGTTTCTGCCAGAAGGAAGCCATGGCATGAAAATTTCATCCAAATAGTCATGGGAGCTGGACCAGAAACGTGTTTCAGTTTCATTCTTGCTTCTTGGGACTTTTCACCCAAGATGTCATGCAGTAATATTGGATCCTTGAGGATTGGGTTTGAATCAAGCTCTTTCACCATTTCTTCCCTGACTTAAATCTAGTCTTCTGAGTTCCTCCACAAAATATTTTATGGTGCTCTAAAGCCACAGTTCCCATCCCCTACAACATCTTGAACATGTGATATATGTGGAATGGCTGTTTTTGGAGAAATAAACTCTTTGTATGGGAACTAAAACCAAAAATCAGAATTTTCTATGAAAGAAAATATGGTCTTAAGATAAAGCTCACTTCTTCAATTGTGAACTAGTCAAAGTTTCCAGAAAAATAATAAAATAATGTGCAGGAACCCTACACAAAAGCCCCAAAAAAATCCTAAAAAATTAATAAATGAGAAAACATCAAATGTACTGACTTTATCACTCCTTGTTATTGCTGTTTTTGCGAAAAACTTCCTTCCAGGAGGATGGTAAGGAGCACCAAAATATTCATTGGATACCTTTAGTTTCTTGGATCTTGTCCCAGGATTTTATTCAGGAGAAGCAACCCGCTTATTCAAAATGGTTCCGGGCCTCTGATAATAGTTTGAATGAAAAAATTAATGAAAAATAATATCCAAAAAATCAACAAAGAATTAAAGAAAAGGAAAGCTGAAAATCTTAATAAAAGCCAAATCTGGCAGCTCATTATCTGATGAATCTTCCTATTCATACAAATCTGGAACCTCTTTATCTTCTTAATATACCTCTTCAGTCAGAAATTCCCCTTATGTTAAAAAAATGAAAAGGACTCATTCAAGAAAAAACAATCCATTTCAGAAGAAATAAGTATAGATATAAAATAAAATCTTCCTCTGATTTTCCTTCTTATTTCCCTTCCCCTTCTCACTGATGGCTTTCAAACTTCTTGAAAACTGAACACATAGGACAAAAATATGAATTATGAAAGTTGATATATATATATATATTTCCAAAAATTGATAAATGACATTTGAATTTGCTTTGAATTTCTTCTTTTGCCTTTCTCTCCTCTTGCATTTTTCTAAATATTCAAAACCAGATGAATCTCTTTTAATTGAGGACTGAGAGATCTTCTTGAAATTATTGGCTGCTCATTTGGGTCTCCCTCTTATGGTGGATCTTTGAGTGGAATGGGGCACTTGAATTGGAGAAATTTTATATCTTCCACCATATAGATTCTTAATTTCACCCAGATAATATAGCTGTTCTCCAGGTGGCAGCTTGCTAAATTCTTCAAAACTTTCAGTGAAATATATGCTTTTGTTACTTTCTTTGGTTGGAACTTCAAAATTTTCTGATTCTTCAGTTGAATCAGGCTTCAGAGTTAACTGGAGAAAGAAGAATCAAAATTAATCAGGAAATTATTAATTTGAGGTTGAACTCAAGAAAAAATAAATGATAAGGGAGCTTTGACAAGCCATTCAGGATGAGAATCTTCAAGTTGGAAAATTTAATCCTTTCTGATAGCCAATGTGACTTTGTGAATACATGGCATACCCATGTAAGAAGAGTAATAAAAGTTGTTGCAATTGTTGGAAAATTCAAGAACTTGATGAAACAAATGAGTGGTTTTGAGGGCATAGTGGCTGATTTTTCCAGATAGCTGATCCAAAATATGGTTTAAACCAATGAAATGCTTGAATTGTTGGTGAGAGGCTTCAATAGCTCTGTCATGGTTTTGGATAGTGATTGAATTTTAAATGTGTTGAACTAAATTATAGAAAGATCAAATAGATTGATTTATGAACTGTTTGATGTAGGATTGAAGAAGTTATATCCTTGAGGTACTTTTTTTCCAAAGTGAAAGTGTTTATTTAACAAATAGGAGAAAAATTTTCCTTTTAGAGGACTCCAGTCCTCAAGAAGGTAGAATGAAGTTGGAGCATTCCAGACAACAGAAAGTTTTGTGAGTTTTTCTTGATAGCTTGATTCCAATTTGGAATTGACCAACTGATACCATTGTTTCCAAACCCGCCTCCATTCATCTTCAGATTTGAATTGCTTTCTGAAATGGGTCGGAATATTTTTGAAAATGTGCGTTAGACAGATAAAATGACAAGAGGAAGGGACAACTGTTTTAATTGAAATAATAAGTGCTTGTTACTTTTCCGTAACAATCACACTAGGCTCTGTATCTTATAAAGTTTCCCAAAGTTGAGTTGGGGCCCATTCATAGTTCTGTTTTTTCTCTTGATATAAAAAACAGAATTAAACTGAGAACATTCTTGAACAATTTTTTACCCCAGAAATATGAAGAAGGGGAATTCCAAACTTGTCTGTTTTTTATTTAAAGTCCATCATAATAAGAGTTGGGAAAAGTTATAGAAGTTTCATGGAATCAGGGTGTGAAATGAATAAGGAAGTGATTCAAAAATCCACATTGTTCATTATATAGAAAAATTAAGAATTCCAGAGTTCCATTATGAGTGCTTCAAAAGGAGTTTTGCCATCAAGGGAATTTGTTTGAATTTGGGATCTTTTAATGTAAATAGTATTGATATTTTTATGGCAATAAGATAATGAGATTTGTATAAGAGAGTTGAGAATTTTTAATGGGAGAACTGCAGCTTTTGTCGAATTTTGAAACATCTCCTGTTGCTTCCCTTGAATTCTTCTGTGGATAGGATGGGTGGAAGAATCTTTGGAAGGTGTATGGTTGTGGTCTGGAAATATTACCTTTAGCACCCAGAAACCAAATCTTTTGGAAAAATTTCTTGATAATCTGAAAGAAAAAAGGTTTCTTTCTTGATTCCTTTAAATTTGTGGTATATTTTCTGGTTTTATATTGTCCAGATTTATCACATTGATCAGTGTGGGTATGTTTCTTTGAGTTGGATACTCCGGTAGATATGGCATATTCATGATACTTTGCCCATGATTGGATAGCTTCAACCAGCTCCTCCTTTTGATTATATTATAGCTCAGGAGGAGTGGCAAGAGGGGTGAAATCAGAAGTTTTAGTATATTAAAAAGGAGAAATAGCAGTTCAATCACTAGTTTTATTAGATGAGATAATTGATAATGGGACTGGTGAAACAAATCTGAAAAGTGGGTGGATGCTTTCTTAAGCCATTTCAAAAAGAGATTTTCTTTGTAAAAAATGAAGTGAATGTAGGAGTTGATAATTGAGAAATATATTGAGAGTAAATTAAGTGAAAAAAGGTATTCAGACACTTAATATAAGAGGGAAAAGCTTTTTTTTGAAAGTATCTGGAGGCTTGAGCTATTTTTGTTAAGGAGTGGTGATAGATGATGAGTGGTTTGTGGTGTGGTGTGGTGTGGTGTGGTGTGGTGTGGTGTGGTGTGGTGTGGTGTGGTGTGGTGTGGTGTGGTGTGGTGTGGTGTGGTGTGGTGTGGTGTGGTGTGGTGTGGTGTGGTGTGGTGTGGTGTGGTGTGGTGTGGTGTGGTGTGGTGTGGTGTGGTGTGGTGTGGTGTGGTGTGGTGTGGTGTGGTGGGGGTGATGGGAGGTTGGAAGAGGTCAAGGGGGTAGTTTATAAGAATATTGGGGCTTTACAAGATGGATGGAGGGCCCAGGAAACCAATTTCAGTCATATTGAATTTAGGCATGTGAAAGTGCTCCAACAAGAGTCCCAGAACCCAAAGGGGCTTTTATGATGCATCTTTTTGGTTTTTGAGACACATATAATGCCTCAAAAATTACCATGAAATCATTTTTGGCAAGCTTCAGGTAATGCTTTTGAACCTGCAGCTTTAAATATTTTAGATCATCATAATTTCTTTCAGGAATGAAAAAAAAGGATCATTAAAAAGGGACCATGCTTTTCCTTTGAATTATGTTCAGTGTCATTTGAGATTTGAGGGGTAAAAAATGTGACAAGCAGTCAGAAAGATTTGTATTTAAGCCTTTTGATTTCATTATAAAGTTATTTCAAAAATAATTTGGGGAAATTTTGATTCCAGATGTAAAAACCAAAAATTTTCAATAGATTTGTTAAGTTGAAGTGTTTTTACATTGGATTCAATTTTTGGAGGCCCAGGATACATCCAGAATTCTTGAAAAATATTAAGAAGACCTTTTTTACTTTATTTGAGTTTGTAAAACTTTGAATCACCAAAAAAAAGGCAAGCAAAAGGATCCACAAGCATAATGAGAAAATTGAAGTTTTTGAATTTGTTTGGTTTTTTGAAGGAATTTTTTAAGGTAAAATATTACATCCCAAAAATTTAAAAATAATACTGAAACTCTATTTTTTTTTTACTTTTTTATAGCTTCAATCATCAAAAAAAAATCCAAAGGAAAATAAAAGTATTTAAATTTCCAATAAGAAAATTGATTTTTTATATATTTTTTTTGGGTTTCTTGAAGGAATTTTCTAAGGTAGAAGGATACATCCAAAAAATCTAAAAAAAAAAACAAAAATACAGCTCTTTGAATTTTTCTTGAACATTCTGAAACCTGAAATAACAAAAAAAAATTATTAAAATAGCCAAAATGAGGATCCAAAAACCCATGCAAAAATTGGTTTTGGAAGAATTTTTCAATTTTTTGACTCCATTTTTGGAGGGGTTCTAATGACTCCAAAATTTCCCAAATGTTTCTTTGGGGGTTTTCAAACCCTAGCTATGGGATTTTGGCGTCCCAATTCAAAAATAAATGAATTCTTAAAGTATTGTGAAATAAAGTATTTTTCCATGCAGCAGTGATGGGGTGCAATGCGGCGCAGAAAGAATATTCCATGAAGTAAAAGATTGGGGGCATGAGGTAATTAATTCCCTTTATTTATTTCACAAATAATTATTTCTGTTTTTTTCTTCCATTATATATATATATAAATTTTTGGATTTTTTATTGATTGTTTAATTTTTTTCATTTATTTATGAAAGTGCCACCTGTGTTTTATTTGATTATCTGATTTTATGTGTGTTTTTTTGCTTTTTTCTAGCAATTTTCTATGAATTTGTTCAAAAATTAACAAAATTGAATCAATATGAAAGCAAAAATAACTCCATCAGAAATATTTAATATTAAATATGAATTAAAAATCAAAAATTAAGTAGAAAATTGAAAATAAATAAACAATTGGAAATTAAAAATTAAAAATGCTGATGATAAATTCACAACCCCAGTTGTGTCGGAGTTGTGTAGGGCCATGCATGGCCCATACAGGAATCCAAACGGTGGTTTAATTTTTGGTTGGCCATTCAAAACTTCAAGGTTTCAAGGAAGAAAAATAGACAAATAAATAAAATAAAATAAATAAAAAATAAAATAAATAAAAAATAAAATAAATAAAAAAATAAAAAAAATAAAAAAAAATAAAAAAAATAAAAAAAAATTCAAAAAATGAAGAAAAAATTAAAAGAAAAATCTGCATTTTTCTTTTCTTGAATTATCTTCATGAAATTGAAATATGCAGTTTTTTCATTTTTAAGTTTTTCATTTTTCATTTTTTTATTTTTTCCTTGGTTTTTTATTTTTTGTATTTTTGTATTTTTTTCTTTGATTTTTTCATTTTTGATTCTTTTATTCATTTCTTCTATTATTATTCTATCCTTTTATTCTTTTTTTATATTTTTATATTTTTATATTTTTATTTTTTTATTTTTATATTTTTTTATTTTTTTATTTTTTTATTTTTTTATTTTTTTATTTTTTTATTTTTTTATTTTTTTATTTTTTTATTTTTTTATTTTTTTATTTTTTTATTTTTTTATTTTTTTATTTTTTTATTTTTTTATTTTTTTATTTTTTTATTTTTTTATTTTTTTATTTTTTTATTTTTTTATTTTTTTATTTTTTTATTTTTTTATTTTTTTATTTTTTTATTTTTTTATTTTTTTATTTTTTTATTTTTTTATTTTTTTATTTTTTTATTTTTTTATTTTTTTATTTTTTTATTTTTTTATTTTTTTATTTTTTTATTTTTTTATTTTTTTATTTTTTTATTTTTTTATTTTTTTATTTTTTTATTTTTTTATTTTTTTATTTTTTTATTTTTTTATTTTTTTATTTTTTTATTTTTTTATTTTTTTATTTTTTTATTTTTTTATTTTTTTATTTTTTTATTTTTTTATTTTTTTATTTTTTTATTTTTTTATTTTTTTATTTTTTATTTTCTTATATTATTTTAGTTTTTTGTTTTATTTTATTTCATTTTATTTGGACCATAGTTGTGTGGCAAAGAACAAAACTACATTTGAGTTGTGTACCAGCACACACAGCTCAAATGTAGTCGTGTGTGGTGCCACACAAAACTGAACCCTTGTGTGGGGACTACACAACTACAGTCAAGTTGTGTGGAGGCTACGCAACTTGATTGTAGTCATGTAGTGTGCCACCCGGCCTATTTGAGTTGTGAATTTAACATTAACCAATTAAAAATTAAAAATCAGAATTTGAAATTGAAAATTATACAGTAAAAGTTAAAAATTAAATATTAAATATTAAAAATCAAAAATCAAAAATCAAAGGGAATTAATTTTCTCATGGGGGCAATCCTTTAATTCACCAGTGTTCTATGTCTGCATGAAGTAACTCCCACACAGACAAATCCTTTATTTCCAGGGTTTTTCAAGGTTCAAAATTTTGAAATTTTAACACTGCAGCCCTTTAGATAGGTTCCTTAAATCCTTATGAAAAATCTTGGGTAATTTTGGGAGCATTAAAACACCTTGAAAATCTCATTCAAAAAAATAAAAAATAAGCAAAATCTCATAGTAATTTAAGATTTTTTTTGCCTTTTCAATTAATTTTATTTGGTGATTCAAGATTTCTGAAAATCAAACAAATAATGACACCTTCCTTTTATTCTTTTTGGCTTTTTTGGATGTAATAATTCACCTTCAATAATTTTTTCAAATAATCAAAAAATCCAAAAAAATTTAATTTCTCATTGTATTGTTGGATAGTTTACTTTTCATTTTTAATTTTTTTTGGGCTTTCATTAAATTCTCAGAAAGATTAAAAGAAAATGAAAGAGCTTTCTATCATTCATTTTTTATTTTTTTTATGTATTCTTATACCTTGAAAAATTCATTCAAAAAATCAAAAAAATCAAATTTATCATTGCTTTTTTGGATCCATTTTTTTGATTTTTGATTATTTGAATGAATTCTTTAAATTTTCTTCAATTTTGATTATTTGAAGGAATTATTTTGGGTTTATTATTATATCAAGCAAAGGCCCAAAATATAACAGAAATTTTTTATTGTTTTTTTTTTTATCTTATTGAATCTTAAATCACCAAAGAAAGTTAATTAAAAGGCAAAGAAAACAATTCAGAACGGCAAGGGGATTTCTTTTTGAATTTTTATTGAATGAAATTTTTAAGGTTTTTCAATGATCTCAAAATTACCTAATATTTTCATGAAGATCTAGTACACCCAGCTAAAGGGCTGCCCCATCAAATTCCCCCAAAAAAGCAATCCTTGAAACACCCATGAAATAAAGGATTTGCCTGTGTGGGATTTATGTCACAGAGACATAGAACACCTGTAGTTTGAAGGATTCCACCCATGAGAAAATTAATGCCCTTCAAGGGTTTATTTTTAATTTTTATTTTTCAATTTTTAATTTTGAGTTTTCAATTTTTAATTTTTAATTTTTAATTTGTGATTTTTAATTTTTAATTTTCTGTTTTTAATTGATGGTTTTTAATTTTCAATTTTTGGTTTTTCATTTTTCATTTTTGATTGTTAATTGTTAATTTTTAATTTTTAGTTTTTAATTTTTAATTGGCCAATTTTGAATTCGCAACCTCAGGGTTGCAAACAGGCGTGAGTTGCCGTTCACGACCCATATGGGTTGCAAATGATCG
This sequence comes from Puccinia polysora, assembly GCA_025617555.3. NCBI lineage: Eukaryota > Fungi > Basidiomycota > Pucciniomycetes > Pucciniales > Pucciniaceae > Puccinia > Puccinia polysora. The sequence goes on along the minus strand of CM062620.1, from coordinate 28,285,247 downwards.
GTCCCAACAAGAAGCAAGCCAAGTCGCTCCCAACTCACGCATTCCCCAGGGGGTCGCAAAACCCCAATCACAACCTATTTCAAGTCGCGATTGGGGAATCACAACCTATTTCAGGTCGCGATTGGGGATTCACAACCTATTTCAAGTCGCAATTGGGGAATCACAACCTATAAAGGGTTGTGATTGGTGGTTTGGAAACCCCCTGGGGATGCGCAAGTCATGAGCAGGGGTTGCACCTGTTTTTCTGGCCCATTTGGGTTACTCCCCCACCAAATGGGCCATGAAATGGAGGATTGGGGATACCTCGGCACCCCTAGACCACATTTGAGTGATTTCAACCCATATTTGGGGATCTGGCATACTATGTGGGACTATTATTGGACCAAAAAAAGGAACTTGGTCATCAAACCATCTGCCTATTGGTAAAATGAACTCTTGACACAAACCATGTACACACACAACACACGCCCATCAGAAAAATTAATTTTTCTCAACCCAAAAGTGAGCAAACTTTTGGAGTTGTTGGATTTAAAATTGAATTGATTACTAAATTGCTGTTGAATTTTTTTGGTTTATGGGAACAGTGGCAAGCCCAAGACCTCCTGGTTTAAACATGGCTGTGTTAACAGACTAAGTTGAAAGTGTTTTTAAAAAATCTTTGAATTCTGGGGATTTGGGTAGGGATTTGGAAAACAAAAATTGGAATTCCCAATTGAATCCTCATCTAGGGTTACTATTGAGGAACAAGATGTTTCTTCACAACTGGAACCAGATTTTTTGTGACAACTGAAATTGACTAAAGGGGGTGGGTCACATTTCATATGTCATTTTACTGAGAATTATTTGGCTTTATCAGTACAGTAATGTGACCATGTGGGGCATAACTATGAAACTAAGGGGTTCAAGACCCACTTTTCCCTCCTCCTGTGAGAGCCTTTGCTAGTAGGAAAGAAACCAAGATTTATTGTCAAAAATGGGCAGCCATGCATGTCTAAGCATTGACTACTTTGAAGTCAAGGAAAGATAAATATGTAGATCTAGCATGTGACAGATTTGGGGTTTATGAAGCGCCAAACCTCACCAAAAATCAAAGGAAAAATCACAATAGGAAGGTCATATTTCAACTCATTATCCATGCAAGTTGGAAATAAGTAGATCCCATGTGGCATCTCTCCATTAGAAATGGCCTATACAATTTTCAACCATCTGAAAGCCCCTCAGTGCATCCTCAACTGAGGAGAATCTCTGGGAAAGCCTTGGATATACTCAAAGAAGGAATGAAGGATGAGCTCAATAAAATTCAACTCAAAAGGAAATTGAGCAAGATTGATGGTGGAGAACACATTGATGATAGAAAAATCTATAACACTAAGGGGAAGGTAAATCAAGCAGAACTGGATGGAAAAGGTGTTATGGACATTCTATTGGAAATGCTCCAGGGATCCCAGTGGGTTTCCAGGTCCAAATTTGGTGGAGACGGTCACTTAGAGGCCCTTTTCTTGGCTCATCCTGAGTCTAAAAAATTTTCAAAAAATACCATCATATTTATTTTTTGCATTTTGCTTATAAAAAAAATATGTAAAACATAACCCTATTTCATGTTGTAGGAATGACAGCAAACAAGAAAACTTTTACAAAGGCTATTGTTGTTATAACAGAAGATATGTATGAGTTGTAAATTTGGGCTTTGAATGAATTATAGGAGTTGGTTTATGAGTCTGGGAGGCTTCCCAAATTCTTTGTGATGGACCATGAAAAAGCTCTGATTTTTTCCATAGAACATAGTTTCCCTGAGTCATTCAGACAGTTATGCTCCTGGCACTTGTATAAAAAAATTCAAGCAAACTTTAAAGTGCGCTTCAGTAATGAAAATGAAGGATGGAAAATTTTTATGACTCTGTGGTCAAAGTATTGGGCCTCTAAAACCAAGAGGGAGGCAGAAATCAATGATACAGAAATAGGATTATGCCAATTTATTGCTTCTTCTATTGAGCTCTGCTGGGATTTCTTAATTTGAAACTTATATACAGTGTTTCTTGAAAGACCGCAAGGATGTGCTTGAGTATATGGAAAAGAATATAAAGAGAGGACTTATGTCAACCCCGAAATTGGACATAAAACAAATTATTGGGTAGAAGGGGCCTATGCTACTTTCAAAAAATTACTTCTGGGATCTTTGGAGGACATTTTGGATGTGTGGAAACAGCTTGAAAGAACCATTGACAGAAAAATTCAATCAGTGCATGCGTCACTTAAAAGATCTCAAATAAATTTAGGAACATGTCTTCCAACAGAACTGTTAACTTTTGGATATAAGTTGTTGATCTAGGCAATTAAACTCATTGGGGAAAAATTTGAGAAGTTAAAGCAAAACCATAATAGCAAGGTGTGCTCAAAGTCATATTCAAAAACAATGGGCTTACCTTGTTCCCACATTTTGTGTGAGATACTAGCATCAAGAGGATCCATTGTGCCTGAGGATGTTCACCCCCAGTGGTATTTACACTATGACGCTTCCAATGAAGTAAATGGGTTTTTTTGAAGGGTAACAATTATTTGATTGACAGATTAATTATTGGATTGAAGGATTAATTATTGGATTGAAAGATTAATTATTGGATTGAAAAATTTATTATTGTTTTGGTTTTTAAAAGTTTGAAACATATCCAGGGCTTGATGAAGAATCTCAAATTTTTAACAAGTGGAATTAAATGTATAGGAAATAACCTAAAGAAAGTAGGTTTCAGATTTTAAGGTCAATGCACAAGCCTACAGCCACTTTGATTGCTAAGCCAAGGCTTGAGACAAAGGTTTTAAGGTCAAGCCAAGGTTGACCCAAATTTAAATCAACTTGTTGTGAAATTTCAAAATTTGAATACTTTGAAAGAGAGATTGAAAGGGAAGAAAGGGTCAAAAGGGGACCAAAAAGACCAAAGACAGTAAGTCTTTTATCTTGCGAAATGTTCATTTTTATATTTTAATGAAATGATGGGAAAATGGTTTTTTTAGTGCAAGAAAGGGTCTTCATCTGAATTTCATAGCTCAGTGGAAGAGACTGAAAGTTCATTAGGGTCCCTTCTGTGGGAATCCGAATAATTTTTGAAGGAGGTAGAAGAAGAAATGAAGGATTCAAACAGAAGCTTATCTTTGGTGAGTTTTTTTCCTTTAGTGAGACTAGAATTTTGACTAAGTAATTTGTGATTGTAGGAGCCAAAAGTTAATTAACTCAATCAAATACCTGAGAACTTACATCAGCTCTTGGGGGAGGTTTGGGATCCAGTTGGTGATGGAAATTGTGGATTTAGATTCATTTTTAAATTAATTGGGTATTATGAGCATGGATGGTTTAAAGTAAAAAAAGAAATGATTGAAAAATTGAGGAAAAATAAGAAATCCTATTCTCAGATCCTTGGTAGAATTAAAGATGTTGGAAATATAGAGCAAAGACTTGATGTTAATTCAATAATTGAAAAGATTCCCTCTTCAAAATGGCTTTCAAAGAGAGATATGGGTCAAATAATAGCTGATACTTATGGAAGACCAATATTTTTCATTTCATTGGATTGATTTTTTACTTATACTCCTATGAAAATTGGTTGGAAAGAACAATCAGATCCTATTTTCATTTGCTTTTTTAACAATAATTGGTTGTTTCATCTTTTAATTGAGGTAGAAATGATTCCAATACCGCGCATTGTTTCCAAACCTGCTTCATTTAATTTTAAAAAAGCTTGTGTTTGGGTTGACCATTTAAAATAACAACTTAAGTTGTATTCTAATTTAAAAAAAGAAAAATTAATTTCATAATTTGGGTTTGGGTTCTGATGCTGATCTTTCAATTCTTTCAATATAAAGGTTTATCACATTTTGAACATCATTATTTTGAGTGTTTTGAGTTAACATGATAATGCTGAGTATTTTGCATGATATTTTATTGGTAAGTAAGTTAAACTTGTGTTGGTCTGATACCATCATAAGGATTAGTTTTAATTATTGTGAGGGGATCATCTTAATACAAGTTGAACTTGTTTTTTTGGGTGTTTTGATTGTAGGGCTAGTCAAGTTGAACCTGTATTTTTTGGTGTTTTTAATTTAGTTCTAGTCAAGTTGAACTTGAATTTTTTGGCACTATAACTTTAGGGCTAGTCAATTTAAACTTTTATTTTTTGGCACTTTTAATTTAGGGCTGCTCCATAGACTCTTTCATTGTTTATTTAATTTTTGGTGTTTTTACTTTAGGGCTAGTCAAGTTGAACTTAATTGTAATTTTTTAAGTGTTTTCCTATTTTGGTGTTTTTGTTAATAAATGAAAATATTTATTTGTTTTTATTTTTATTAATTTTTATTTATTTGCCCTTTATTTACTTTAATTTATTTAATTTTCAATGTCTTTCATTTTATGTTTTTTTCTTTTTTTTCTTTTTTTTCCCTCACAAATGGGTTGTGAACAGCCACTCACAACCCCAAAATTGGTAGTGAGCGGCTTTTCACAACTAAAATGAGTTTTGAGCGGCTTTTCACAACTGAGATGGGTTGTAAGCGGCCATTCACAACACAAAAAGGGTTGGAATTGTGCCCCACAACCCTTTTTAGTTCATGAACAAAGGTTGTGAGGTTGAAAATTTAACATTTCCCTTCTTAATTTTAAATTTTAAATTTTGGATTTTGGATTTTATATTTTGGATTTTCAATTTTCAATTTTCAATTTTTCATTATTAATTTTTAATTTTTAATTTATTAATTTTTATTTATTATCAAATTTTTTTTGATTTTTGATTTTTGATTTGTATTTGATATTAATTATTTCTGAAGGATTTGTTTTAGCTATTTCTTATTGATTGAATTTTGTTAATTTTTTTAACAAAAGGCCTAGAAAAGTACCAGAAAAAAGACAAAACACACATATACATAAAATTAGATGGTCAAAAAAAACAGAAGTGGAAATTTCATAAATGAATAAAAATTAAACCATACAAAAAGAAATATATATATATATATATATATAATGGAAACATACACAAACATAAATATTTGTAAAATAAATAAATAAAAGGCACTATTTTTCTCACATGGCTGATCCTTAAACTCATGCAGTTCCAACTTTGCACAGAATTAATGTTATCATGCTAAAACCCTCAAATTCCAGCATGCATATTTGCTTCTGCAGTTTTGTAGAGAGGGTTCTCTTCACCCTGAATTTTAAGGTTTCTTCTGAAAAATTTAGCATTTTTCAAGTTTCAGTTTTTTTTCCAATATACCAAAAAGCTCCAAAATAGTTTTTTGGAATTCTCCAAGTTTTTTTCCATATCAAAAAATTAGAAAATTACAAAAAATTCATAAACAATGAAATTTCTTTTAATGTTTGTTTTGGCCCCTTTCTGTTGTTTTTTTTTTCTCAATTTCATATGGAAGTCTTGTAGAGGAACTGCAGAGAAAATAGAAAATATCATGGATGGTTTTGGGTTCATTTAAAATCCTACAATTTAACCTCAAACCCCAAAAATTACATCATGAAAGGCTGTTTGAAGAATAGTTTTTTTGTACCTTCACAATTTATTTTTAAACTCTTTTGAAAAATTTGAGCTCCTTTATTTTTTTTCTTGGAGAGCTTATTTCAGGATTCAAGAGGTTTTAAAAGTTGATTATGAAATTAATCTTGGGTGTTCCTTTGAATTATAAAAACTTTAGGCCTGACCCCTTTTAATTAGTAAAACATAAATTTAAGGTAGGATAAACACATAAAAAATATTCAAGTATATATATGTATATCTCCATAGAATAAAGAAAATCATGTATTTGTTTTCCTCCCAGAGCTTCTAATATTGAAGGAACCATCCATCCCATAATATAAATTTTCCCAAATCAAATTCATCCTTCTTTTGTTTTAATTCCTTGAAAAGCCCTTCCAAATTGAATTTAATTTTAGAGCTGGCCAGGGATAAAATTGAAAATCTAATGAAACTATATGCTAGAAATATTCTGAAAGAATAAGAAATATGGGTGAACTTTACAAATTTTCAGTTGATTGGAAATTAAGTGTGAAATAATTAGAAGGCATTAAAAAAGATGAAAGAACCACTGATTGTTTGAAATTTATAGGAAGGAGGAAACTATGGCAAGGAAATTTCATCCAGAAATTTCTGAGAGTTGATCCAGACTGGTGGCTTAGGTTCCTTCTACCTTTTTTGGAAATTTCATATCAGGCATCATCCATGAATTTTTAGTTTTGAAGGAGTGGGTTATAGTCCATTTCTTTAATTATTGCTTTCCATATCAGACTCCAATCTTTAGATTTCTGGGCCTAGCCAATGACTAGTCTCTGAAAACAAATTATAAATCTCCAAAGTAATCTTGAACCTGGGATATATGGGGATTGGATGCTTGGTACAAAAAGAAATATTTGATAGCTTCAACAAGCACCTCATTTTTATTATATGATAATTCAGGAGGTGGAGCCAATGTGATAAATTCAGGGGTCTTTTTGATGAAGAGGGGGAAGGAGCTAGGGTACCTGAAGAAAGAGTTCTGAAAAGTGGGTGAATGTTTTGCTCAAAGGTTTTTAGTTATGATATTAAATGGAGGTAGAGGGGTATATATTGGATGAAGAAATAGGATTAGAGACTTGATTTTGGTAATTATTTTTTTTGGTATTTTTATTGTGATGTATTTATTTGGCTGAGTTTCATTGATTTTATAATGAGATGAAATGAAAAGTTTAAAAAATACAGGTTTTTGATTTTTTTTTTCATTCAATAGTTTTATTGAGGAGAATTTGTGTAGTTGAAGTTGAGATTTGAAAGTTGTATTCAAGTGTGGTGAGGAATGATGAGAGGTGTTGAGTGGGTTTGAGTGCTGTTTAATGGGTTTGTGTGGTGTGGTGTGGTGTGGTGTGGTGTGGTGTGGTGTGGTGTGGTGTGGTGTGGTGTGGTGTGGTGTGGTGTGGTGTGGTGTGGTGTGGTGTGGTGTGGTGTGGTGTGGTGTGGTGTGGTGTGGTGTGGTGTGGTGTGGTGTGGTGTGGTGTGGTGTGGTGTGGTGTGGTGTGGTGTGGTGTGGTGTGGTGTGGTGTGGTGTGGTGTGGTGTGGTGTGGTGTGGTGTGGTGTGGTGTGGTGTGGTGTGGTGTGGTGTGGTGTGGTGTGGTGTGGTGTGGTGTGGTGTGGTGTGGTGTGGTGTGGTGTGGTGTGGTGTGGTGTGGTGTGGTGTGGTGTGGTGTGGTGTGGTGTGGTGTGGTGTGGTGTGGTGTGGTGTGGTGTGGTGTGGTGTGGTGTGGTGTGGTGTGGTGTGGTGTGGTGTGGTGTGGTGAAGTGTGGTGTGGTGAAGTGTGGTGTGGTGTGGTGTGGTGTGGTGTGGTGTTGACTGGTGATTACTGGTGTTGACTGGTTTTGAGTGTTTTTTTGTTGATTAGGTTTGAGTGGTTTTGATTTTTGTTCAGTGTGTTTTAGTGGCTGGTGATGAGTTGTGATGAGTGGTGATGAGTGGTGTGTGGTGTGGTGCTGATTGGTTTTGTAGATGCGTTGGGGGGTGAGTGGAGTTGACAGGTGATTTGGTGGTTGAAAAGAGGATTGGGCCACTCCAAGAGATGATGGGGAGCAGGAAATTATTTAGAATCATAATGCATATGAGATTATTCATGAAAAATATTTTAAAATATGTACCAAACCCAGAAATGGGTTTGATTGGTGATCTTGAGGCTAGATTTTTGAGCAGGAAAAAATTCTGCAAAAATTCATAAAATAAATAGTTCTGGGGATTGTAAAAATATATTAATAAGCCTATGCCTCTGGAAGTTTCCAAAGATTAATGCAAAATGGGTCCAAAAAATGTATGATAAATGTTAACAACCAACCCTTGATAATGCCATTTTTTGGGTTTGAGGTGGAATTGTAGAGGTTTAAATGCCTCCCCAAAAACCCCATGGTATTTTTTAATTTTCAAGAAATATTCTCTACAGTACTAAAAATAGGAAAATCAAAAAAAAAAAACTTAAAGAGGTTGAACAATATAACAAAAATATCATTTTGGATGAATATTTTGACCTTAATTTTTGAGATGAAGAAAAACTGGAAGAAATTCTGAAAAAATAGTTTTTAATCTCTTTTGTATATTGGAGAAATGACTGCAACTCAAAAAATACAAAAAAAGTTCAGAAAAAAACTTAAAAATAACGGTCAAAAATGAAGAGAAAGCACCTATTATTTCTTTATTTTCTAATTTATGAAGGAATATTAAAGGGACTTAATAGCTTTAAAAGATTCTAATAAATGCTTTTTGCGGGTTACATCACCATCTCTTTAAAATTGAAGCATAAAATATTCATACATTGAAATATTTTGAAACAAAATGTGTTTAAGGGTTTTAGCATGAGCAGATCATGTCCTTAAAATTTTGGAACTGAATTTTTTTAAGGGTTAGCAATGTGATAAAAATCATGCCCTGAATATAATAAGCAAGGTATTTAAAAAAATATATAAATAAAGGAAATCAAAATTGCACAATGGGAAGATTCAATGGGAACAGACACCATTCCAGATTTGCTTTTGATGGGTTTGTCATCAAAACCAGGGGCTTCAGCAGATTTTTTTCCCAATTCTGCTGTTGGTTCTGTGTTTTTGATGAGTTTGCTTTCAAAGAATGGGAAATGCAGAATTGGATGGCCCTCCCCTGCACTGCTCAGCCCCCCTCTTGCATTTCAAAGGTTGGAAGGAGGGGGGAACAGTTTTTCACACCAGCAAATGCATAAAAACTTATAATTTAACCTCCACACATTTTGAAATGGGAAAACACAAGAAAATATTTCAATTTAGTAAATAAATTCTGGAATTCACACCTTGAGGTGTTTTTTGTTTTATTTTTTCTGAGGTAAAACACACCAAAATGCATGATTTTAGAAAGTTTTATGGAATAAATTCAGACAAGTAATGAACAGATTATGAGTTATTTGCCTAAGATCATCAAATTAGTGGCCATTTCAGAAATTTAAAAAAATCCTGAAACACTCAATAACACCAAATTCACCATATGGAAAGCTAAAATAAACACCTATTTCATGCAACATGGTATTTTCCACCTCCTCAGACCCAATACCTTTCAAATTGAGAATAAAGACCATTATGCCTTTGAATAAAATCATTTTTTCACTTCTGCAATCATTCTTGACTTCATGGGCCAGGAGAACTATTCACACTTTGCAACCAACAGCAAAAAAAACATCATATGTCCTATGGAACCTAATTAAATTGTGTCAAGAATTCCTCAAACTGAAATCTCAAAGCAACCTTTCAAAATTCTTAAAACTTGAAGTAAAAATAAAAGCCATGAATAATTTTTTTAAAAAAACTTTGATTACTTGGATCCCATCTGTTAAAACCAGTTGTGGCCAATTTTCATTTCAGGAATTTCCAGCAACATTAAAATCACTCAAAGGGTTCCCTTTCCCAAAGAAACCACTGACTGTTGTAGCAGTAAAGGATTCACTCTAAAAAACATTTTCAATGCAACCACCAAAACTACAGCTTCCATCAAATCCAAAAAAAAAAGGCTTTTTCAACTAAATGAACAAATCCAAATTAAAGAGCAGAAAAAACAACCCTGATAACCAACATAATGCAAGTAAATTCAGGTAACAAAAGAAAAAGCTTTGCAATCTGAATATCCTGGTGCCAAAATTGATGCATCCAGAGAAAAATGTGATGTTTCAATCTTCTTCACAAGGACACCAAAATTAAAACCAAATCATAAGTCTTGATATCTTTACAGCTGCATTAGCCACAATAATTTTAGAGACCACAAAATATTTTTGGATCATAACCAACAAATGTGCATTTCAAGCTGGGCAATGGAAAAAAATTACTCTACTTGTGGACAGGCATTTTTTTCACAAACCCTTGTTGACTCAGAAATTTTTTGAAAGGCTTTGAATTTCAACCAATGCACTCCTACTCTGATCAGAAAAATTCAATTCTTTACCCATGTTTGTAATATTGGAATAATTTAAAATCACAGTTTATTTTTAGTTGAAAATGGAATAAAAAATATTTCAAGGAGGAGACTTGGAAAAAATTTTACATGTGAAAATTGAAGATTTCTTGCCAAGTGAGTAAACCCATTCAGGGAAAAGGCTGCTATGTCCCACAAAGCTTAAAAAAATTGAAAAAATCTACAGAAAATCCAGTTCCCCAAGTACAGAATAACAAGAAATTTTGTATGGAATGAAATCAGATAACCACAATTTCTTAAACTGCCTCATTTCCAAGCCACATAGCTTCCAATTTCATAGAACTGTTCCTCCTTCCAACTAAACCTTCATAACCTTAGTAATTTAATTAAACAGAGTAAGTTATAATGATTTGCTATCCAATAGTAATTAATAATTTCAAATAACAGATTTTTTCACTAGATAGAACTGATTCATTGAACTCTTTCCTTAAATTCTACAATGAAAAATTCATTCACCACCCTTTTAAACTTAATATTTTTTTGATTTAGGGATTATTTAACATGAAATAAAGTCCTCTTCTTGCTACGGGATAATGCCTTAAGGTTTCATTTCACTTCCCAGAATTCTCATCATCAAAATTCTGTGGATGAAATAGCAAAGCAAGTTACCTTTTAGAAAGCTGGAATAATTTGTAATCAATCAAACCTATCTCTCAGATACTGATTAGAGAATTGTAAAATAAATTAAATCTTGAAAAATCACCCAATCAACAAATAGAAATTTTAAACTCCAAAAAGAAATCTGGTTTGGACACCCTTTCAATCTGGCTCTGCTGTTTTTTTTTCTAGCATACATGAGTCATAAAAAACCACTGTAGAAAGGAAAATTTTGGCATGAATAATTTGAATTTATCATTTTTGGGTAAAAGCTTCAAATTAAAACTGGTGCATACTCACTTCCTATGGAGCTGTTCAATAAAACAACAGTAAAATTTGGGGAGGATTTATTTACTGGTATTTATGTTTTCAATCATTTTAATAAGTCTTGATTGATATCCCTCACTTCACTGATTGATTTCCCCATATGAACTGCTTTATCTTCCCCCTTCACTGCTTGATCTCCCCCCTTCACTGCTTTATCTCCCCCAATTCACTGCTTGATATGCCCTACCTCACAGCTTGATATCCCCCTTTACTGCTTGATCTTCTACCCTTCACTGCTTGATCTACCTCCCTTCATTGGTTAAAACAAAGTCCCCCTTTTTTCAGGGGATTCTTCATAGGGATATTTTGAAAAAATTGATAATATCCCCACTGATCTATTTCTAAATAAAAAATAAAACCCATCACCATTTATACTGGATATGAAATTGGAATTCAAGAATTCAACAAACCATTTCCTCCAAAATTCTTTCCTATTTCAAGGAGAAACCAAGGCCCAAACAGGGTTTTTATTGGAATTTTAAACCCAAGAAAGCACCCAAATAGATCTCAATTAATCAAGATCTAATTCATGCATTACCCAAAAAAGAAGGTATTATATGGCACAGGATATATTTGAAGAGATTGAGAAGGCCTTCAATGCAACCAAATTGGTCTCTGGATTTCCCAAATATTATACTTAAGCCATAGAAAAACACCCAAATCAAATAGGTATATTGATTAAACTGGTATTAAAAAAACAACATTGTCCTCCTGGGAGTGTTTTTTTGATAAGCTTGAAAAATTTTGGAAAATTCCACAATAAGAGGTCTGCCTGTGAGCTAATGGAAGCAAACAATTCAAAGGCAAGCAATACCACAAGAATTATGATCCCACTCTTCCTCTGAAGCCCTCCAAACAGCCATCTTGATCGGCATCTCAAAAGGCTTGGATATGAACCAAATGGATTCCAAAAAATTTTTCCTTCATGGTAAGCTGTAAGATTTCATCTAAATTAGGCTTCCTGAAGGTAAAGATGTACCATACAGATTCTGTCCAAGACTGCTACAATTTATCTGTAGTCTCAAGAAGTCAGCTAATTTATGTTAAAATGAACTGAATTTTTCTTTGAGGACATAAAGTGTCATCCTTCTCCAGCTGATAAAGGCCTGTTTGTTCCACAAAAGGCCAGCTGAATCTTTTTTTAAATATATATATATATATATATATGTGGATGAAACAGTTGTCATAATTCATGAAATTTACAGGTTCAAAATACTCACCAAGGATACTTATCTCATGAAAAATATATTTGAAGCTTTTCATCTACTTGGAATAAACCTTGTGAAATTGAAATATACCATCATCCTGTCACAGAATCTCCATGTGCAGAAACTTCTTGCAGGGAAAAACCTCACTGACTGCAGGAACATATCAAATCCCATGGTCCCATACACTAGGCTCAGGTATGCAACAGAAAATGATAATGTTTCATCTCTTGGTTGGGGGCATAAATTCTTTGAATCCATTTCAATTATAAACAATCTCCCATTTTTAACCTGGCCTCATATTTTTTTTTCTGTCTTGTGCAAATTTTTCAAAACCTGGAAAATCCCAGACTATAGTATTTAAAAAAATACATTGAACTCCTGCGGTAAATTTATTGAATGCTTGATCTTGGTATTATCCCAGGGGGAATTTACCTGATTTATCCCTTCATTTCTTCACTTATGTTGATTGTTCCCAAGTTCCTGATATGACATAATTTTACTATTTTTAAATTTTTAAAATGAGAAAATGAACATCTTATTGGCACTCAAGGGAGTCAAAACTGGGCTACCTCTCAAACTATAAACCCAAGTATCTAGTCCTCTAAAACAGGGTCCAGGAAGCCATTTGGTTTATCCTGTGACCGAAATCTTGGAACTTTGATCTTCAAATATCACCTTATGTTCAGATTTAAAATCATAGCACAATATCTCTTGCTTCCAATACAATCCAGAAATCTTTCACAAAGAATACTAATTTCAAGTTCCATTTGATAGTACAGAAAGTAGAGGATAAAATTTTAACAATCTCCTACACTCCTACTTCCATCATCAAAGCCAATTTCTGAATTGAATCCCTACTGTAGGTTAGGCATCAATGGAAAAATGAAAAGTTCAATCCAAAGATATTTAAAATGAAGGCGGATCCTGAATGAAAAGGATGTAAAAAATTTCTATTGCAAGTAATGCAATTAATGTGGGAAAGAGACAATATCTTGATTGTACAAAAATACTCTTCTGAGACTAATTGTGATCTTTTACCACTAGAATATTTGGTTTTTTCTTTGTTTTTTGATTCATATCAAACTCTATTTTTTTAATTCATCTGTGATTTTTGATATTGTCACAGGTTTTTTTCATTATCCTTAATCCAATTAATTACTCATTTCATTTTTCTTGAGCATATGTTTTTCCTACGTTTTTTAGGTTGTAAAGTCTTGTTTTTTCCTGCTATTTTGTGGTTTTTCCTTTCTTACTCAATCTTGGTTGTCTTCATAAGTTCCTGGCTCCAGGAAATGCATTCATATCAAAATCCATTCTGTATAATTATTATGTTATTCTTTCTCTTTTCACAAGTTTGCATGTGTTTTTTGGGCTTGTTTTTTTCTCTTCCTCACTCAAAATTTGTGGTATTCATAATCTTTGTGTGTGTTGGTTGTGTTTTTTGTTTTTTTGATGTCCCTTTCCCACTCCAATTTTGGTGGCCTTCATAAGATTGGAACTGTTCTTGTTTTTTGCATTAAGTTTTTCTCTCTCTTTTCCTCCTCCCCATGATACATATTTTTATTCCCCTCTCCCTCTCACTTTCCCTTTTTTGTTCTTGCATTTTTTTGGCACTTCTTAGGTATTATTAGTAAACCTGGAAACACTGACAACCTGAATGAAAATTTGGAACTAATTATTTCCTCAGCAGTATTAAAGTCTGTGGATGGATAATTTTTTCCTTAAATTCATAGTTTGCAAGTTTGAATTAAGATAGAAAAATTTTGAGAGATTATGTGACAGGTCTTGGGATTTAATATTGAGCACAAGACAAAGAAAAGGAACAACTTGAAGATTGCAGGTGGGAATGATAGTGTCACAACTCCCCCTGGTGTGCAAGGGATGGAAGGTACAGGTACTACTGCTCAAATAACTTAGGATAGAGATGATTTCTTTCAAGGATGAGGGATGAGGTAGAGAAAAGTTTGATGAAGGAAGATATGAGATTAATCCAAGATTAAGGCTCTGAAGGAGGCTGATTTACTGAATACTATCATAGTAATACAAGAGGGGAAGTTGAGATGAGTGAGGCAGGCAGTTTGGCTTTCTTGTGCCGAGATTAAACCTATCTGAAGGGAATAAACAATAACAAGTAGTATAATTCCTTGGTGGGAATCAGTCCAGGAGGGAAGAGAGGCAAGTATATTTGAGAGCTGAGAGGAGGCCTTGAGGAGGGAGTGAATGGTTCTGGGGCGGAGATTCCCATGGAATCACATGAAATGGTGGTCTGGAGGCAGTGGCTGACAGATTTGGTGATTCACCTTTCCAGGAAGGTGTGGCATGTACTGAACTGGATGTATGGGTTGTCCAGCCAGGAGTATGTACTATGAATATACTTTATGTAATATGTATTTACTTCTCAAACCAGAAGGAGAGATGGAGGATGCACCAAGCCATAGAGGGAGGGGAAGATCCTGGGATACTTCCTGTGACCTGCAGGGAATGGAGGGAGATACTTCAGTGGGTGCAGCTGCTAGATACAGGGGTAGAATTTTGATTTTAATGAGGCTTGATAATGGCTGAGGATACTGAGTATTGATAGTACAGTTGTGGTTATGAAATATAGAGAAAAAAAAGAATGGGTATTTATTTTGGGAAAACAAGAGGAGTTCAAAGCAAAAGAACAGAGGAGGAAACCAATAGTAACATAAAGAGATGGGAGAAGCAGGACTTCCTTTAAAACAAAACCAGAACCAGTGTGAGAGATGTTGCAAAAGTTCTTTGGACCACACAGCAAGCACAAGTTGAGGAGCAAGAAATACCTGAATAAGGCATGTAGATATGATGGAGAAATCAAAAAAAATGAACAAGGGAGATTAGAGCATATAAAATTGTTGGAGAGCTCCACTTTTTTTGTAGCAAATTTCTAGCCAAGAAAATATCTATCAAGTGATTCATTGCATTTTTTTTGCAATCATCCACTTCGTGAGGCTGAAGTAGCTAGCTAATGGCCCAAAACACACAATTTTTTACCACCTAATCAGGTTTCTAGCTAGGTCCCTCCATTGTCAAACTTTACTTTCAAGACTCAGCTTCATTGTCAAAAATCAAAATTTCCAAAACTCAAGAATTGAACCCATTCCACCACTCCCAACCTTTCACCTTCCAACCACCAACCTACTACCAACCACCAGTCAAAAATCACAATTTATCCCTTCTCAACCCCAAGAAATAATTCCCATTTTTGACATCAACAATTTTTCCTTGAAGTTGAACAAGAACTTCATAGAATTGGAATTTTTTAAAGTAAGAAATACAAAAAATATTTATCAAAATTAACTGGGCTGAAGGCCATCTGAATCACATGGCTTCTTATTTCAATCCAGATGCAAGATACACCAACCAGCTTTTTGAAATGATATTGAGAATGTGAAATTTTGCCTGCCAAATTCTATTAATTGATTTATAAATATCCTTTACTTGAAATAACAAGTCCACTGGACTTGATCCACTTGGTGGAAATTGTTCAATTGCACAATAGATGGCCAAAAAATTGAAGGTTTTTTGTGTTGAGTTTGGCCCATCTATAGCTCAAAGAGTAAACTGATGGTGATTTATTGGAAAAGTTATAGTGAGAGATCAAGAGAAAACTAATCTTACCTGATATGGATACACTACAAATCACAGTGAGTTCCTTTGCTGTGGTTATTTAAATCTTCCTCAACCCTTGAATAAAGTGATTCTGCTTTGATTTGTTGCAAATTCTGGATTTTTACTGACATGGATCAAAGATAAAGCAAGCTACTACTCCTCTTAAGGTTTCCATTTGGGGGCTTGTTGGTTTGATTCTCATTGTTATTGGTTTCCATTCTAGATGTGAGGTTGGTGGGTGAATGTCTGGTTTTTGTGATGATTTTGGATTGGGATGGGGGGCATATGGGTATGGAAATCAACCAGGGAGGGGGTTGGGAGAATGGGGCATATTAGAGATGAGGATTGGGGGGGGATATTAAAATTTCATGGTGGTGGAAGGGGGTATCAAACCTTGGTTTGTGGAAGGGGATATTGTGATGGTGTATGTATATGGAAGTTTGGTGTGGTATATGATATGGAAGATATGTCAAAGGGGGCTCTGGAAAGCTTGCTAAATTCTGGTAAATTTATGGAAAATGGACCAGAATTATGGAGATTTCTAGTTAGAAAGCTCCTATTTCTGCACAATTTTGAAAATTACTTGGTAAAATTTGCTAAAAAGTGGGTTTACCAAGACAATTAGAGATCCTCTTAATAATTCCTGAAAGCCATAACAGTTTTGTATGTACATGAAAGCATTTGAGAAACCTAATCTGTGGAGATGACCAGGGTTCATTTGGGGAAGATTATGTCAGAGTTTTGGTTTCCATCTAGTCTTAGATTGGTAGTGTTTCAATGGAAATTGGGGAACATCTCAACATGCAATTCTAAAGAGGTAAATTATAATTCAAAGAAAAGTCTTTTTGTGACCATGAAACAGAGATTTAGCAAAATTATCAGCCTCACCCATACTCATAACACTATAAAATAAAAATTCCTTGTAACCAATTCAGAGCATATATGAGCCATATAATACACTTCTTTACACACAAAACACTGCATTTTTACCTTACACAAGACATGTGGTGAAATGTTCATGAGAATTTATTTTTACAACACTACCAATCAAAGCTATCCCCTACCTACCCACCTCCCACTGAACAGAGTCAGTGGCCACATGCATATTTTACTCATACCTCATAGGACAGAATTTTTGCACCGTCTGAATCTCTGGTTTTTTTAAACTACTAGAGGTGAGGTTGGAGTGCATATCTCCGGCCACTGCACCCCCTGCACCTTTTTTTCCCTTTGCCCTTTTCTTCTCCACCCATTCTCCACCTTCATGATATTTTGAACACTGTTTCCCACTCCTCATAACAAATCCTCTTTTCCCATGCTACTTGGTCTAAAACAGCCCTTTTTTATTTTCCTTATTCTTATTCTGGTTCTGCCTCCTTACCCTTTCCCTGAATCCAAATAACCACTCTTCCAAAAAGCCCCCACCCCCCCTCTCTCTCATATCCCTCTTGTTAAAGTCCTTAACTCTGGGAAAATCCACTCCCAAAACCCCCAAGAGGCCCACTTCCACTGCACCACTCTGAGCCACAATTCAGACCGGCACCAACTGCCATCTCCTAATGAATATTTTGATATATTTTCTGGACCAAAATACTTTAGAAATGGCCGCAAAAAACTAGTAAACAGACCAGACCAGACCCTAGCTTCCATAGAAAGATAATCCCAACACTTGAATTTTTCACACCTGGAACTGGATGGAAAAAACCTATGTAGCAATGTTATCTTGAATGCAAACAACCACATCTGGCCATATAACCTACTAGGCTATGAAAGTGGAAATTTTGGAAAGTGGATTTGCAACTTCAAGAAGCTTGAAGTGGAATATCTTTCAGATTGAAATTATTTCTTCCAATTGTGTGCAAAATATTTCTTTGACCATATTGGCAGATAAATTTTCTTGGAAGGCTAAACTCCTCCTTTAAACACAATTGCCTATCTTTCCATGATTAGATCCCTCATCTACCTGGAAGTTGGGAAAAGACCCAAAATTGCTTATGTGCTCAACTAGCTTGAAATATTCTTGACCAACCCTGATGTTTCAAACCGGAAGGTAGCAAGAAACATCCTTGGATACCTGACCCAGATGCAATCAATCTGTCTAAACCTACATCCTTTAAGACCAGGCCCACAGGACCTGAATTCTTATTTCAAGGCTTGATGGGGAGGTGAGTCATCTTGCTCCTCCAAAAGTACTTTCATCAGCTATCTACAGTTCCCCTTCCCCTGGGTATCCAGGAGACAAACAACAGTGGAAGCATTCACCTGCCATGCAGAATATATGGTGCTGGGAGTAGGCACCCAGAACTTCCTATGGGTTAGAAAAATCCTTGAAAAATGTCTCAGAAAGAGACTGGTAGTTCATCTTTTCTGCAAAAATGAATCTGCAATCAAATTAGCCACTGAAACCTCTTCCAAAAAGCGCACCCAACACACAGAATGGGACTTCTTTGCCAAAAAAGTGAGTGATGCAATGGTGAGACCAAAAATGAGTGGCTAACATCAAAGGACCAATTAGTGGACCCTTTTACTAAATATCTGGGCAGAGAAATATTTAGAAGATTGAGAAAAAAAATCATGAGGGATTGAGGATCAGCATGTGGTAACATGGCTCAGTAAGGTGTTTTTAGTGACCATGACACAGAGATGTAACAAAAGTATCACACTCACCCATACTTACCACACTATAAATGACAAAAACATTTTTTTAAAGAAAAGTGCAGCTTTGATTTAACATTGCACAGTATGAATTTAACTATGGGTTCCAGCCAGAAGACATAAAACCAGGTGTAAAAACCATCTGTAGCATGGTGAAATACAAGCTTATCTGATAGTTTTCTTGAGGGTAGCAACAGATTTGTGAGAAGTCTTTTCAGGGAATGTCAGAGGAGGGAGGATTTGATGTTGCAACCATGCTTCAGGTCATTTCTGGTGAGTAACTGGTATTGAAAGTTGGAAAGCTCCATTTACAGGCCAAAGGAAAAGCTTGTAAAGGATTTCAAAAGATCAAATGGAGTTGGTGTAGCTGGCTAGTATAGAAGGGGTAGGGGCCAGGGGTTGGGTCTTCCAGGATTCAAACACCAGACTTGTACATTATCTTATGTAAATACTGTTGGTGGGGTGGTAACAGGCTTCTGTGGGTGATTTTTACTACATGACCATACAGAGCCTAGATTTTCATTTTCATTTTGGACCAATTCTATACATTCTCCTTTTAAGGAGGAGATGTCTTCTTCAATCTCAAAACTAATAACTAAAACCTAGTTTTTCATGAAGTGAAAAAACCTTGTAACCAAGTCAGAGCATCTATGAGTAACACAATATACTTCTTTAAACAAACAAAACTGCATGCTGACCTGAAAAAAGAAATGTGGTGAAAAAAAAACATCAAACCATGCTGCCTGCACATGTGCCTCCCTGCACCAGCACCAAGAAAACTACTTTGTGAAATTTATGCGTGTACTTATGTACATATGGTCTGTAAGTCCCATCTGTGTGGAAACCAAAGTTATTCAAAAACATTTTGAAGCCTGCATGAGGCCTAGAAAAGCCATTTTGGGGCCAGGCCAAATTTTTCTGTTGCCTTGCCAAGTTTTTTTTGGCACCAATCAACTTTTGTTGCGTTGACTTTCTAAAATAAAATATTTATTTTTCAAAAATAAAATAAAATAAAAATTGATAAAAACAAATATAGATACACATGGATGAAGTCCATTACTGGCCAAATTTCTATTTTTTTTCTCCTTTTAAATCTGTTAAGCATCTATAGATCATTCTTTCAATCTTCACACACCAATATTTTTTCTCAAAAATATCTGTTGATCTTAGAGAGCAACCCAACATTGATACCTAGAGCATGGTGGATCATGAAAGAGTTCATTGGAGAGTCCAACAAGATTTTCAATACTTTTCAGGGCTTTGATGATTTTTCAAAAGTTTTTCTAGGCATTTTGGCCGGTCTTGCATGTTGATCTGATTCAGAATTGGATCCCTTATGGGTCTTGCATGTTTTAGAATAAATCAAATACTTACAAAAATTGATTGAAAAACAAGTACCCTTTGATGCTTTTTTTGGATTTTCACAGGGTATTCTTGCAACCTCTTTCTTTGATTTATTACCCCATCCTCCCAAGCCACCTCCTAAAATTCCTTCACTTTTTTACCAAATAAATTTTTTTAGTTGCAGCCCTAGCTAGAATCTTGGGTTCAATACTAGAAAACCCACCCTTGCATCCAAAATTTTTTGAGCTTCCTCTAACAAAAAGAAATCCTTAAGTCCTTCATCTTGGTGTCCAGGTTTAAAATCCCTGGCTTACTTGACAGGGAGCACTAGTAAAATCAATGATTGGATATCAAATTACCCACCCACTTATTTCATGTATTTGTAAGGACTGATCTCATGATTGGGGAAGGTTTGTCTGATTTTTCCATGGATTTGGGCTGGCAAGAACGTTGCAGATTTCAGGTGGTCAAAAATGAATCTATTGGTGTCATAAATATTGTTTTTTTTTATGGGTGGTGATGATATTGGTGCAGGGGGATCTAGAGAGAACAAATTCAGTAATTCAAATTTACTTAAAACCTCAATTCAAGTGGCACAATTTGGCAAGGTGAGCCTCCCAGTAACCATCCAGGAATTCCCATTATCAACTCCAGTCCTTCCTGGAAAAAGGAAAAAACCAACAGTTACAGATGGTACAGAAAAGACACATATGGTAAGATGAACACCCTAAAACTCTCTATCCTTATCTCCTATTATCATAAAATTCTTTTCTGACATCATTCTGGTTCAGCCCAGTAACTAAATTATCAGACCAACTAACACCCCATACTTTGCCACTTAGAAAAATCAAACCAAGGACCTAAGATTGCCTTGCTGAAGACTGAAAACTCACAAATATAAGAGAGAAAATTGGTATGGAGCCCCAAAAGCTCTCCTAATCATCCAACCAACTTAATTCATACACCTTTACCACCTTCATCCTGTAAAACCCCCTTCATCCTTATTCACATCACTTGTCATTAGGCCTCTGATACCCCAATGATGGATCAAACCATCTAATCCTTCTTCTTTTGAAGATCTTGAATCTCTCTTCATCCACACCTCAGAAGAGATTTCTCTGCATTATTTCTTATCAAAACCATCCTTTCCTTATTTCCACTCACCAAATTTACCAAATTTGGCACTCTATTTATTACCCTAATTGCTACTACCTTTCATTTTTCTTGCTCCCTATTACCACAATTCATACCATATTCTTCATGTGCATCTTTTCTCTTGGGTGAGAGATTTTATACAATTTTTTTTCATTCATCTGTTTCAGAGTTGTTCGCATTTTCTCTTATTTTGTTATGGGATTAAAATTATAAAGATTAACTGTTGAAATCAGAAAAAGAAAAACTCACCAAACCTCAAGAAAAAAAACTAATAGTAAAGAAAATTTTAGTATCCAAGGAGGAAACCCAACTGATTCCCACCCTGCAAGGTCCCAAAAATTTTCCCACCTGGAAGATCAGGATGAGATGCTTTCTCCAGTTGCATAATTTGTGTGAAAAAATCACCAACAAGACCCTAAATACACCTAACTCTAACACAAGGGAGCAACTAAGAAAAGCTGCCTGGATCATAATATCATGGCTAAGTTACAGATTTCAGTACAGCATTGTCACCTCTGAGACAAGCTCCAATACCCACAAGCTATGGGCCGGAATCAACAAAGAATATGGCAAGTCAACTCCACAGGCCATTGACCAAGCCCTTAGAAGATGGAATTCAATAAATTTCAACAGAAAACTCTTGCATTTTTTGGACCAAATTCAAATTTTACTTGTGCAATTTGAGGCAATAGGATATGTACAGTGAAAACAGGCTGCTTGTGCCACCATATGAGCTAGAATAAAGGATTGAAAACCAGGACTGACTACCCAACTTGGGCTTGATAATGCATCCAGGTCCTCTCCAAAAGCACTTCTTTGCAAGATAAAGGAAATTTACAGGAAATAAAACAATTTTTACTAGAAGGTAAACTCAAAAAAAACCTTCTGCAGCTATGGAAAGAATAGAAACAGACGACCAAAATTCTGCAATAATGGTAAGCACAACACTTCAAAAACATCCCACTCCACAGATCAGTTTTTGAAATTTCATCCAGAGCTCAGGCCCACAAGGAAAAGATACCCAAAGAAAAATTACAATCAGTTTTTAACCAAGCCACTGACAACAGCCTTGTAAAACCTGTGTTTTCTGCCTTCACAACAACCAAAATAACCTCAAACTCAATCATCCTTGATATTGGGGAAAGCCATCATATGTTCAACAATCTCAGCTACTTTGGCAACCTTTCAAGTTTTTTCATCCCACTTGGGACAGGAAATGGAGAGGAAAAGGTGTTTTCCAAGGGAATGGGGATGGTAAAAATTTCCTTATCTTCTGAAAATTAGGTTGAGCTCTTCAATTCTCTGTTTGTTCTGGAAATAACCTGAAGTATGATCTCCCTAGCGTAGATCTTGAGCTCTGAAGCATACATACAAAACAATGGCAACAAGCACAAAATATTATTCAAGGAAGGATTGAAGATCATCTTTTCCATCAAAAAGGGAATCTTTGAAATTTAACATTTTCAATTAATAATCACCAAAGCAACCACCATGATGAATTTACTGGAAACCTCCAGTACCTGAACCAATTTTCTATGTCCCTCCATCTCCAAACAGATTGGAAAAGCACTTGGAGAGAAAATATCACTCATGCCCCAGTAAAAATAAAATTTTTACCCTTCCTGAGCCATTTTTATAAAGACTCTACCAAACTTGAACTTGTACATGCTGACATCTGTGGTCCTGTATTGCCATCCAATAAAAGCAGTGTCAGATAATTTCTGACACTAATTGAACAGGAAACAGGATTTATCTTTATAAACCTCTTGAAGCAGAAAAACAAAGCCACTGATGGATCAGATTTTCCATCAACAAGGGAATCTTTGAGATTGACCGTTGTCACTAAATAATCACCAAAGCAACGGCCATGATGAATGTACTGGACAACCCCAGTATCAGCCAAATTTGACTAGGTCACTCCATCTCCAAACAGATTTTTAAAGCGCTTGGAGAGAAAATAGGCAAAATTCACTCATGCCCCACATGCATGAGGGTAAAAATAACTTGTTTACCCTTCCTCAGTCATTTTGATAAAACCTCTACCAAACTTGAAGTTCTCCATGCTGACATCTGTGGTCCCAAATTGCCAACCACTAACAGCCATGCCAGATACCTTTTGATGGTAGTTGACCAGGCAACAGGCTTTATATTTATAAAACTCTTAAAGAAGAAAACAAAAGCCACCAATGCAATCAAGAAGTTTAAGACCTTCTTTGACAAACAAACTGGAAACCAAATGAAGAATTTCATCAGAAAAGGAAGAGGTAAATTCATTGGAAACTACCTCAAGCTTTTCTTTCTGTTAAATGGCATCCAGTAATATTTCCTTCCTCCTTAAACAACCCAGCATAGTGTCTTTGCTTAAAGGGCCAAAAGAACTATCATCAACATGACTTTCTTCCTATTTTTGCAGGCTAATCTTTCCATAAAATGGTGGGGTGATGCTTCAATGACAGCAATGTTCACCACCAACTGCTTGCCTTCCCTGTCAAAATCCAACAAATGGACTTTAGAACTCATGTTTGCAAATGACCCTAACCTCTTGGTCTTCTGACCATTTAGTTTTTGCACTTGGGCTCTCATACCGCCAGAACTTTTCCAACAAAGTTTGCTTCCATAGCTTTGGAAGGAGTGCTTTTTGGATATGCAAATGAATTCAGAATCTATTGTCTGCTCAGAAAAACCAATAGGAAAGTATTTGAAAGCAAACATTTAAAATTTGATGACCTCCTTTGCATTCATAAATTCCCTCAGCCCTAGGAATTATCACAGTCATGTGAACCTTCCTCAATTTTATAGCAGTCCAAACCTTCCATTTATTGAGGATTTTATGAACACAAAACAAACATCCAAACCCAATAGACCTCCTGAAGTTGATGGAAACATTGAAATATCTTCTGGCCATCACTCTGAAGGCTCTCAGGATGATCCATAACCTCCTCCTTGGCCTAGAAAGATAATTTTCAGAGGTCCAAGGCATTCAAACCCATTAAACAGCTCCATCTCCAAGTATTCCATACTAAACTACCCTTGATGCTCCAATTTTCGCACCACATTTCTCACCTGTATCATAGACCCACACACCCACAAGCAATCAATTTCCTCAGAATTCCATAAATAGTTGGCTGATGCTGAGTATACCAAGCTTTATAACATTAGAAGGCACAAGTTGTGGAATGAGCAACCAATCTGCAAGGATGATCATCCAATACCTTTTACCTGGCCCTATTTCTCAAAGATAGGACTTGAAAACCATTTCATTGAATGCAAGTCTTTGATCTGTTCCCAGAGATTCAAAAAAACCTTTGGCCTGAACTTTGAGGAGAGCTATTCTCCCACTGGAAAACCCTCCATGCTCAGGATCCTCATCTTGCAAACCATAGGGAACAAAATTGAGATACATCAGCTTGACATAAAAAGCACCTTTCTGACCTGTAAGCTGCCTGAAAGAGTTTCCTTCTACCACCTCCAGGCTATCTTGAGAGATCTGGTAAGGTCCTAGAGCTCCACAAGGCAATTTACTGCATAAAGAAATTTTTCTGGTGTGGTAAAAATTCCCCAGAGACTTCCTCAGGAGTCTTTGGTTTACCTTGGGGGTATTGGATCCCTGTGTATTCTTCTGAATTTAAAGGAGTCCAACCTGTTTATTGTTCCATGTGGAAAACCTAGTAGTAATTAGCAAGCATTATCTCATCTTCAAGGAAGAAATCACCCAGTAATTGGCTATCAAGTACCTTGGGGACGCCTCTTTTCTTCTTGGGATGAACATCACTCATGGAGATTCTGGATTTTCCATCACCCAAGCCAACTACATCAACAGAAAGATAATTGAGTTTAAGGTAGAAAATTTTGCCCCTGCCTTGTGTCCCATGTACCCATGAGGACACCTCAAAGGATCCAATACTGATGAGCACCAGGAATTTCTGAATTCCAAGCTGAAATACAGAGCACTGGTTTGTTTTCTCAAATACCTAAGTGTCCTCACACATCCAGACATCTCTTCAGTTTGCTGATGCCAGGAACCTTGCTTTGCTTTAGCTACAGGAAGTGATATTGGTGTTTGAATAATAATAATTACAAGAAAGCACTTGAAACTCTCAAAAATGAGGCTCTGGTAAGAGCAAGTGCAAGGTTTGGATTGTTTTGGTTGGATTTTTTACAATATGTGTTTGTAAGAGGGGCCACAGCTTATAAAAAACTGGTTACTTTTACAGTAACACAACCTCTCTTCAGGGGGTCACTTTGGACAGTAAAAGACCCTGGACAATGGAATCCTTCATAAATACTTCAAAGGGGTAAATCCCAAGGGAATGAAAGTGTTTCTGAGCTTTAAAAGCACACAGACTTGGCAGAGAGGAAAATAATTAATTTGAAGTAGTTGGCTCACAAGGTTACTGCAGGAATTCACGGTTGAAAGGGTCTCACATCAAAGTTTGGGGTTCTCTTGCTGATTTTCTTCAAGGGAATTAATAATGGTTTCAGAATTAAATTTATACTATCAGACTATGACCATATATCACTTGTTTATCTCTTATAAACACTTTATCATGGACCAAAAGTTTTCTGTATTGATACTCAAAATTATGGTGGTTTAAAATAACAAAGAGGTACTGTATATATACCATTTTGGGTGAAGGGGCCTTCTCAGGGCACATATAGAGGGTTGTGCTTGAGTTCTAAGGCTAGCAGGCTGGCAAGGGCTATTTTGGAAAAATTAATAGAGCTTTCACTCAGGTGGACCTGTCTGTGTCATATTTATGTGTGAAATAATTGTTAGAACTGGTTTAAATGTTAATTTTTCATTTCTGCAGTTTTGACATATTTCCTATTTTTTTTATTGTTTTCTTTTGGGTGAAATTTTCAGAAGTGGGTATTTGTAGATTCTTTTTCATCTTCTGATAATTTTGGTAATTTTTCAAGAATTTTTAATGGAACTTTGTGATTTGTTTTGTAGTTCATGAAGATTTGATAATTTTGTTTTTGTGACAACCTTTATTGTTTTTTTCCCTAATCTTTCTATTTCATAATTTTAATTTTATATGTTTTATTTAATTTGAGGAGGTTTCAAATATCCCTCTATTCTTCAGTCACATTGTTACATATGAATGATGCATGCATATGGTTGTAGCATGTTCCTGAGGTACCTAGCTTCCAGGAATTTATACAGCATTTTTGACACGCGCATGCTTGACAGTTGCGTGTGGGAATCCAGAATCCGTGGCCAGGAGCATATTGCATGCAGGTTCCCTGACAGGTGCTTGCTTTTGAGTGTCAGGTGCATGCAACTGTTGTCATGTGGATGCAGGGCTGCACGTGGGAATTTTGACAGAACACAAAACTGGGTGTAACTCCTAAAATATACACAAAACTCTAATTCTGATTGAATTTTAGGTGTGAAAACTATAAGTGAAAATACATGTGACATGTCAAAATTGCCAAAAAAACTAGTTGAGGTGGTGTTGTGTTTTTGGGCCATTTTCTTGTAAGTTTATTTAAAAATATAAGGAGTTGGAATTCAAGGGTGAGGTCAGTGAGTGACCCTACCTTACTTTGGGTGAGGAATCTAAATCTGTAATAATATTTTGATATTTTTCACTCCTTCTGCTATTTATGATTTATTTCTGTTTTTATTCTACTTTGACAGTTTTCTCTGTAGAAGTAGGAAGCTGACACATCTCTTTGTCCATGAGCCTTCTCTTGCAGCACCTTGGAATACCAGGTATGCGGAATTGCCAAAGTGCCCTAAAGACTCTTTTATATCTCATGGGAAGAAGTGAAAATCAGCAGTCACAACTTCAGTATCTATGCTAACTCCAATTGGGGAAACTGTGCCAAATTTTTCAACTCCGAAAAAGGTATCATAATGCTCAAATAGAGTCACATTGCTTTCTCAAAATGTTCCAGGAAGAAAAAAGTCTCTCCCTTGTCCACAGAAGGCAAGTACAATGCTCTCAGCAATGCCTCCAAAGAAGCAGTCTGGCTTTGAATTCTCAGCCATGAGGTCCCAGGACAATTTTTTTGCATGACTGCCACCATGCTCATTGACAAAAGGGGGAAATGGAACTGGAAATGCTCTGCTCCATTCAAAACAGCTTTTGAAGCAAACACAATGACATGTGCTTGCACTATGTGAGGGAACTCATTTCAGAAATCTCAATCTCACTATGCCTTGTCCTAACAACCCAGAAAATTGCTGAATTTCTAACCAAACCTGTTGGAAGGGTATCCATCACCAAGGTTAACAAAATGATAGCCTCATCTCTTTATTCTGAAGCTGCTACCCACTTCAGCAAGGGGGACTGTCAAAATGAGCCTCCCAGTAACCAAATAGCAGCTTCCATGACCAGCTCTGGTCCTTCCTAGAAAAAGGCAAAAACCAAAGGGTACAGATGGTACAGAAAAGACAAATGGTAAGAGAACACCTTACCATGCTCTATCCTAATCTCCTATACTCAAACAAGCCCATTCTGAAATCATTGTTCAGCCCAGGACCTGAATTATCAGGTCAACTACAACCTCAACCTTTGCCACTGAGCAAGATCAAACCAAGGACTCAAGCTTGCCTTCCTAAATACTGAAACCTCACAACTATAAAGGATACAATTGGTGAGCAGCCCCAAAAAATCTCCTAATCATCCTACCCATTATATTATCCACTTTGATCAGATTCATCCTGCTAAACTTCCTTCATACTTATTCAAGCCACTTGTAATTAAGACTCTGGTCCTCTAATAATTGATTCAATCATCTACTCCATCTGATTTCACAGATCTTACATCTCTCTTCATCCGCAACTCAGAAGAACTTTCTATTCATTCTTTCTTATCCACCCCATCCCTTCCTTATTCCCAATCATTGAATTCACCCAATTTGGCTCTCTATTAATTCCCCTGATTAAAACCACCTTTCATTGTTGTCACTTCCTATTACCACAATTCCTGCCATATTCTTCAGCAATTTCTTTGCTCTTAGGTGAAAGCAGTTGTACAAAGTTTTGTTTATTGATTTGTCACAGATTTTTTCAAATTTTCTCTTGTTTTTTTATGGAATTAAAATTCTACATAATGGTGGACACTTTGTTCAATCTAAGAAAAAATTGGAAGGGTTTTTCTTTACTCTACTTCCAAAATATGCGTCAGGACAATAGGGATCAAATGGTTCCTAGTTTTGTGATAATGAGTCTTGTTTTTCAAGTGCAAGTAGCATTGATTGTCATCACGAGGATCTTGGTTGGGTGCCAATCCAAGTCCTGCTGGGGGCACACCAAGTCAAACTTGGACAGGAACCCAGAAATGCTTTATAGAACATACATACATATAGCTGTCCTTCTTCTTTTGATTTTTTTTTCATTTCCCTTCCTGTTTGTTTTATTCCTCCCTGCTTTTCTGCTTTCCAATTTTCTTGCTCCACTACCTTACTCATAACAGCTAAAAGACTTCTGTGTGTGGTTTTGTATCCATTCCACATAATTCAGCATTGTGGCATGAAAATGTTGTTGACTTGACTCTTGAAAATGTGTAGTCCTTGATTTCAAAACACAATGTAATTTAAAAAAATAAAAAAAAAATAAAAGAAAAAAAGTGGGGGCATCCTTTCCAAATTTGTGGGGTACTACTAGTTTTGCCCGAGTTTGTGGGGAAATGAATGTTGTAACCCATTTGGATTCCCCAGGGCATTTCCCTGGGGTCTGAAACCCAGGGCTGGGGCTTGGGAGAACTGGTCATGATGCTTCAAAGCCCCAGGGTATTTTAGGTCACCAAGTGTATACTATATTCCAGCGTGTATTTGATTTCATGATCAAGCAAAAGCAAGATATTTAATTATTTAAAAAAATAATTTTAATCAATATGGAAAAACAATTGTTTTTTCTGATTTATTGATCATTTTTCCACTTATGCTTTATAAGTACACATATTTTTTTGGTTTTTCTTTAATAAAAAAAATCCAAATAATGAAAAGAAAAACAATCTAAATTAACTTGGATTGTTGAGGCTTGGTACCAACCCTTCAGACAGAGAAATTTCTCAATTTTTCTTGGCTTGAGTGATGATTTCTTCCAGGAAACAATCCCCCAAACTAGGGAGAAAAATTTCTTGGAAGCTGCACTTGTAGTAGGAAATGCAAGATATACCCAAGCCATTTGGGCCATGAATGGCATAGTTTTTTGCTGGAAATCCCAATATTGAGGAGTTTGACACCCTCTGGCTCAGGGTCTTCCCTGAAGTACCGGGTTATTTCTGCTTGAATTTTGGGCTGATGATACAAGGCTAATGAAAAAAAACTTGTCCAGCTCTTGGTAGTGGAGCTTGATGGTGTATCATCTTTTGCATTTGGAGTTGAGGGGCCCCCTAAATACTCCTGATATTCATCTTTTATTTCACAAAAAACAGAAATTATATTTTCCAGGTTCTTTTTGAAGTGTTCCTCAATGAAACTGGCATGAGTAGCCCAGAAAAGGATCTTGAAGGTTGGATCCATGATCATTGAAACTATGTAGGCTGGTTTTTGGATTAGATTGTTGAGGTAAATTTCAATCTTTTTGGCCATCAAATTTTCTGGGACAATGAGTTTAGATTGGTTGTAAACGCCTCTCCTGGTGGCATGAAGATGCTTCAAGATTATCGCATAGATTTGAATTGCTGGGATCAAAGTTGGATACTTTGAACCACAGAGAATGTTTTTTGACTCAGATAGGGGTTCAAGGAGAGTCATCATATTTTTGGCTTGGTTCCATTCATCAATTGACAACCTGAATTGTTGGGTTTTGGGTTGAGTTTGGCAGAAATGATTCCATGACCTTTTGAGTAAGAGTGTGCGCTGGAACATAGTAAAATTTGAGTTCCATCAAGTTGAGACATCAATCTCAAGACATAATTTTTTTTTAAATATCAGGTTGAGCAAACAAAACAACCTTCTCAAATTTCTCATGTTTTTGGGGGAGAAAAAAACCTAATTACACAATCCATAGACTTTTTTGAGTATAGATTGTGCATTGACTTGGGCACCATTAGGTGTAGTAGTGATTTATGAAATTCCGATGGCATTTTTTCTTGCAGGATGATTGTCTTTTGATTCCATATTGAATTTTGGAAGCTTTTTTTAAATCATTTCTTTTTCATCTTCCATGCTCCCAAGCAACAAAATTCCTGCTCTTGCTTCCAGGTTGATCACATGCGCAACACATCCAAGCAGGAAAGTAGCATTGTTGAAGCTGGAAATTTTTAAGGAAAGGTGCTTTGCCATCTTGTTGTTGGTTGAGGCATTTTCAGCTGTGATTTTGAAGAGAGTATATTTTGCTTCATAAGTCTCAAGCACCTTGTTGAATTTCTCTGCAAAAATTTCACCTGTGTGTTGGCCTGTGAACCATATAAAAATATCAGCTCATGTGCTTCAAATTAAGCCTGAAAAAAGAGAAGAAATAGAAACATGCCTTGAGTGTGAGGAACTGCAAGTGTTAAGTCCTTAAGCTCAAATTTTGCATCAATCTAATGTGCTGTCACTGCCATAAAAGCCATGTCATTGGGGGATTTCCAAGCATTTGTTGTAAATGAAATGAATTTTTGTTTCAAAATATGATCAACCTTGATTGTTTCCTGTTTTTTTGAGAAAGATGCAAGCAAGATGAGTGGATAAACTCATATGGAAGTTGTTGAACATGAGGGTCATGGCCCCCTGATTGAGAAGTTGGAATAGTTCCTGGAACAACTTTCTTTCAAAGATTTCAAATGGTAAATCACACTTGGCCATGAAATAAATGAGTGCATTCTTCAGTATTTCACTATTAAGCTGAATCTGAAACATATTAAGGAGTAAATTAGCTCATGAAAATTGACTACAGAAGTAACATAGGCAAAAAAACCTTTGGATTTAATTGTCCAGTCCTGGCCCACTTCTCTCAATCCATGTGCAATTCCTTCTTGGTCTTCTTCAAAAGTTGGGGGTCATCTAGTTGGAGGATTTGCATCAGATGGCCATGGAAATTCTTGGTGCTTCCACTTTGATCCTTCTTGAGAGTAGCATCACATATAGTTCCTCCTTTGCAAGTCACCTGACATATTGCATTCTTACCATCAATTCCTTCCTTGAAGTAGTTCCAAACCCAGCTTTGCTTTTGGTGTTGGCTACTACTAGAGGGTGTGTCATCTTCATTCAGATCATCGAGGCTCATTGTATTTGGCTGGCTTGAACTTGAAGGAATTTCAGGGGAAACTGGTGGGGGAGAGATTCTTTTTTGTTTCATTTTCTTGAGAAATGGACTGGATTGCTGAAGAAGGGTACCTTGGTGCGCCCAAGAAAGATTCTGTGTAAGAACAAATCAAACAATTGATGGATTGATGATATGATCAAAGTGAGTGACAATATATCCAATTCACCCGGGGCATGACCAGGGTGTGGGGTTCAGGTTGAGCCTCACCCCTGCCCGAAGCCCCGGGTTACAGCCTTAGGGGCAATGCTAATTTGGCCTGAGTCTGTGGGGCAATACTAGCTTGGCCCAAATTTGTGGGGCAATACTAGATTGCCCTAAGATGTTGCGCCGCCAGCCTGAATGCAGTGAACACTTGTCGCATGAAATGTTGCTCAATGTATGCACAGTCAGGGTGACCCAAAGTCCAATGCAAGTGGGTGTCGCAGGACATTCTTGTAAGAGCGGGGAAAAGGATAGTGTAGATGACGGGGAGCAACTAAAATCCGGATTGTGCTGGTCTGCTGACTTTCTCATTCATGGAGTTAAGGGCACGGCTTAAATAACAGACGAGACGGAGAAATCTGCGACGGATGTTCCAGCGATTGTCATGAGGCGCTGTCTCCGGGGCTCGTCTACCCAGCCTAGTGGCGGTGTCTTGACGTTAGCCTGGTTTCCGTCTATTTTGGACCCGCCAGCAGCGATTCTCCAAAGCAATGGCCATCTCAGCCGGCAAGTTATGTGTAACCACGCCGGTTAGACCTTGGAAAGATTATAAAAGAAGCACCAAGGATCGCCACCATCGGCAGTGGCATCCCGGTAACTCCACATCTTCCCCGGACTCATTGAATCACAATGCGCCTGCTTCGTGCAATCTTCGTGACTTTCTCTGTTTTGCTGTGCTGTCTCGCTCATCCCGGCTTCCAGCTGGATGAACATCGGTATCCTTTCCCCATTTTATACAACAAGGACGGATATCATCCGGTTGATTCAGACAACCAAGCGATTCTTTCAATCACCCTGCCTGACCCCCACACCGTCCCGGTGTCTGTTTTGCAAAACCTCCCGAAGCGTTGGTCCCCAAGTATATTGAGTGACCTCCGCCCCTACGCGACTTCTCCAGCAGACGGCACCGGCTATGTGGCCGATCCTCATATTTACCCGTTTCCAACCCGCTACGATCGTAACGGCTATCATCCGGTTGACTCAAACAATAAAGCGATTCTTTCAATCACCCTGCCTGACCCCCGCACGGTCCCGGTGTCTGTTTTGCAAAACCTCCCGAACCGTTGGTCCCCAAGTATATTGAGTGACCTCCGCCCCTACGCGACTTCTCCAGCAGGCGGCACCGGCTATGTAGCCGATCCTCATACTTATCCGTTTCCAATCCGCTACGATCGTAACGGCTATCATCCGGTTGACTCAAACAATAAAGCGATTCTTTCAATCACCCTGCCTGACCCCCGCACGGTCCCGGTGTCTGTTTTGCAAAATCTCCCGAACCGTTGGTCCCCGAGTATATTGGATGATCTCCGCCCTTATGCGCCTAAACCCTGGCTTGATCCACCGCAAGCCCTAAGGGTATGATGCATCCGTAAGCCTTTAACACCGAACTTTGTGTTTGCTGAGGGCATTGCTTATCACTGATTACGTCTGAATCCGACATGACTCCTCAACTGCATTATAGCATTACAGCATCATACCAGCGAACAATCCTACTTGTCTCCCAACTGTTTTACTTTCCCTCAATCATAGACAATTGGCCTGAATCATACCCTATTTCACGTTTGCTATTTGAGCTCCCTTTTCATTCCGGAATCTTTTCCCAGCATAATGAGCAGCATATACTTGTTTAAAATTGCCCACCCCCAATTTTTTTGCGCATTGTATGTACATGCTGAAGTCAATTGAAAGAGTTGCTTGTTGCAGCAATATGAATGAAGACGGTGATAGTAAAAAGGATTCCAAACAAGATTAGACATCAGGAAAAATTCACAACCTGAGATGAAACGGTGCAACAATGATTACCAGGGATGCCTCTTGCTAAAAAAATAACTACCATGAATAATTTCAGATCAGGATGACATGGGAAACAAACTGTAAACCTCCACTTGAGCTATTCCTAACTCCTCCTGGATTCTGAAATTTTTGCAGGCTTGGAAGATGTAGGGGAGATGTTGAGATCTTTATTTGAGCAGAAAGAGGTTGTACAAGTTCAATCAATTAGATTTTGGAGTAGTAAGAAGTGATATAGAGTAGAGACTTGATAGAAGAGAGAGATGGGACATAGAGGGGTACAGGGAAACTGCAGCTGAGCAACTAGGTGGTGTGAATTTCAATTTAAACACTCCACCAGGTTGTGGCCCTACCAAGGTGTAGCTACTTTCTAGCTGTAGAAAAATTAACCAGACCCAAAGGCTTGATGAGAATTTTGCCAATCATTTTAGTTATAGGTACTTTTGCAACAGATAGGAGGCATTTAAATACCAATTTGAAGAGTTTCAGCTGGCAACTATTCCAGAGCCAGCTGTCAAAGTACCAAGAATAATAAAACAAAATAGATAAAAAAAACTATACTAAGGATAAGGAATATTCAAAAAAAATGTTGCTTATTTGGATTCCCCAGCCAATTTTAGGTAGGGTCATTCACAAACCCTACCTTTGAAATACCACTTCTTAATCACTTTATTTTACATATTGTAAATGTGCCAAAAGTCATGGCCTTGCCATGGAACATTTTGAAAACTTCATATCTCACATGTGTTTTCATGTATAGATATCACACCTAAAATTCATTCAGAACTGAAGAATTATGTGTGGTTTAGGATTTATCGGAAAAAATATTTTTTTTCAAAATTGCTGCATGAAGCAATGGCAGCTACATAACCGCATTTGGCTGCTGTCCATGCCTAAGATCAAACACACAGCATGGAAATTTTAATTTACATTCTTTCAAAGCAGGTGCAAAGTCCTAGTCAGGTGAAACACATGCAGCTGTGGGACTACACAACATAAAGTCACAACAGAAGCTTTCAAACAAAAACAAGCCGCTGTCAAGGTAACTCATTGACATGCTACTACCTACACAGATAGACACAGCATATTTGATGAGTGTCTCTGCGTGTAGAGAATGGTTTAAAACAAAAAATAATATAAAATTGCATAAAAACTCAAATCAACATATTCAAATAAATACTACAAACTTTTAAAATGAAAAATAACAACTTTGAAGGACCTAAATCCCCATTAAAATTAACATGCATGAGGAAAAAAGGAAATAAAAATAATCTATAATCTTTCAGAATCTGAATATCCAATTAGAATTGTCAAATTTCCATGGCATTCATGGCTGAAATTGGATCATGTGCACTATTGGACAGTTTTTCCAATAAAAATAACAAATTACTATTGGAAATAACTCTAATTCTGAACTTATTAAAAAGCTAATAATGCTACAGGACCTAAAGCACATGCTTTTCTACCACTGGTTGAACTTCTAGCCTCAGAAACAACCCCTGTTAGCCCCAATAGCCCTCAGAAGGACATATTGGGAGCACAAGTGATAAAGTCCTTTTAGTTAATTAAGTGAGTGATTTATGGCTTTATTCTGATAATTTTTTCCTTCTCCAACCCACATGAACCAATTTTCAACATTGTAATTAAAAACACCCCAGGAAGACTTAAATAATGACTAGTGTAAGTTATTCCAGAAACCTAGTAAATTAATTATCAAAGATTAATTTAGATATTTTCATTCTGCTGTGGCTGAATTTCACAAATTCTCAGATGCAACACCACATAATTTGACATATATATTTGAATAATATTTAATTTGTTGAAGGTTCCTTAGATACCAGGCATACAAGTTAAAAATTGAATCTCCTGATGAAAATCTTTTTTAGGATTCCAGTGCTACTTTGGCCCCTCTTTTGATTTATTTATTAGTTTATTAATCAATAATAAACACAAATAACCAAACCAAAAACCTTGAAGTTCAAAACAACCACATTTATAAATATGGTTGTTACAACTTTTGAATAATATAACTATTCTGAAAATCTATCACCTCTGTTAGATAGAGGTAAAAAGGACCTATGTATCCAGGGGGCTCACAAAGAGCTACTGATAACTTAATTTGATATTATCCAAGTTTTGGTGAAGTTGATCATCCATACTGAGTAAGTTTTCACCTAATTTTGTTTTGTAGATTACCAGTATGGTTATTTCACTACCAATTTTAAGAATCAAGAAGATAAGCAACTTTATTTTCTGGGCACAATGATTCATTTTTGTTAAATTGGATTCTGCAGTCAACTGGGCTATCACTGATTGATTTTTCAATACCCAGTTTATTTTTCTGGCATAACTGATAAAAAACCCACTCAGCTCAGAATTGGCATAATTGGAATCTGCCTATCCATGTAAATTATTTTTGATATTTAATGAATGACTTTGAGGGATAAAACCTGATTTTTGCCTCAAAAATATTTGAGGTGATTGATGAAAGAAAAATTTCTACCCATAGTTTTTTAAGTGGAATAAGATAATGTATCCAATGTGTGTAATATTTTTGGGCTGCATCTGTAATTTAAGGGAATTTAGCATTGAAATTTCTTTCCTGATAATTTTAACATTCAATTATTCTGAGTCTTCCATGACCAGTTTAGAAAAATTAATTGGTGGTGGTCTGTTAAATGATTGAAATTACTCATTGAGAACACTTCATGGATTTGTTTGAAATTTTACCACTTGTGCAGGTGTAGTATTCCATCATTAATCCCTTTTTGGGTTTATACAAGATTTCGAATATTCATTTCTTGGGAGTTGATAATTTAATTTTTTCAAATTACATCCAAAAACCACAGTATCTCATCACAGGAAAAACATACCACATGTGCATTCTTGACATTCATGTGAATAAATAATCATTTTGATGAGTTTTATAAAGGCAGCTTTTTGGCTTTACATAGTCTTGGTCTCAGATTATTCAGTGTATTTAATAGATGTTGCTTTCAGAATTTTGGGAGTTTTTGGTTTCAAAAGAGCAAATTATACATTTTCAATAAAAATTTGTCCTTTAAAAGTAATTTGAACCCTGAAAATTTCAAATCATGAAAATTTTAATTGATGTCTACATACAGAAATTTTGTATCTACTTCAAACTGAAACATTTACAGATTATTTATTACTGCCATTTATAGAAGGAAATTTAAAGATTGGTTCTAGGAAAATCTAGAGTACCTATTGTATTAGTTCCAATTCTTTTTCTGGTTTTCTTATTGAGGGAAAATTGATTATTGTTGGCCATGGAGGCCATCCATTTGATTTTTTTTCTGAAATCCAAAAATTCCTCCTTGAGGGTGACAAACTCTACAATTTTCAGTTTTTTGGGTTTTTTTCCCAGAGATTGTGAGTTGAATTTCTGTTTAAAACATGGTTTGGTCAGGTTTGGATATTTTGATTTATTGGGTTATGTTTAAAGGTGCATCTTTATAGTGAGTAACTTATGAATATCCCTTCAGGGCCTTGAGAGTTTGTGGAGGCTCAATGGTGGTAGCTGTAGATTTAGCTCCATACTCAAGCAAGGGTGGTGGTTCCATTTTTGCATCAGTTTCAAAATTATTCAGATTTTTTGAGGGTAATTATATCATAAAACTAGGCTCAAAAATATCATATGTAATTTCACCCATCATATTGTGAAATTTGTACATGGTATTTTATCCAAGCCAAGGAAAAAAATGAATCAAATAATCATCTGTTATGCTAAATATTTCTTCAAAGTTTACAAGCCATCTCTTTTTTCTGGAACCTGAGCTGTTTTATGCAATTTAAAAGATTCCCAGGAATATCTCAAATACCACGTGGTGCATCAACAATTATTGAAGAAAACTACATGCAAAACACAGCATCCATCAAAATTCTTAGATAGGAAAAAAAATTATATGTAATATAATGGACACTAAATTAACTTCAAAAACCAATGCATACAACCAAAAGAGAATTCCAAAGTCCACTTTTATATTTTATGGCAAAAACTGCATCATAGTTTAAGACTTTAAAAAACCAATAGATATGGAGAAGAAATTTATTATTTGATAAATGACATCAAAAAAATTGGTTTACTGTTATTTGTTGTATCCAAGCTTACATCTTAACTATCCAACATAAGGAAATTTTATTGAAGTTATCCTTCACTCTGAAAATTGGCCACATAGTAAAAAACTTGATATTTAAACATAAAATTCCCATCCATCCTTTAAAAAAAATCTTAAAATATTTTCAGCTGTTGACAAAATCCTTTCAGGTTGAACTGTGGGACAAGCATTTCTTCATGCTTAAAAAAATGGAGGTTTAATAATCTTTTCTGAAGCCTATATCTTCACAAGACAAAAGGTTTTTTGGTGCTGTGGTTTGGTTTGAACCTTTAATTTAATAAATATTTTGGGTAGAAGTTGTACAGTGATGCAAGGAAATATAAATTTGGGGGTGAAGACATTTAGAAAAATTTCAGGAAGGGAGCAATGAAATTTTACAAAACATGGGTATTACTTTGTTTTAAATTGTATTCAGCCGAAAAGAAATTGAAGAATTCTGTAAAAGATCTATTTGATGGTTTCAGAAATTTTTATGCATTTCAAAAAAGTTTCTTTCCAAAAAAAATTGGATGGCTTGAGTTTTGCAGGGTTTTTAGTCATTCTTGTGATTCATAGGCATCTTTAGGAAAAAATTTAAATTTTTTTTCAGATCTGGAGTAGTCTCCAGACAAAAATGAAAACTTGAAAATCTCCTGAATGGAGAAACTCATCCCAGAGCCCTACTTGGAAGTTGGTTGACAAGTATTGATGTATATATTGATTCTATGTACCAGTAATTAGGGTGTATCAAAGTTAGAAAAACCAACATTAGAATCCCACCATTTTTTTTGACCAAACCCGCGATTTTTAATGGGTGGTTTCTGAAATACACATACCCCCTAACTGGTGTATTTCAAAATTGCGGGGCTCATGAAAATGGAAGATTTCAAACATCAAACCCACCATTATGCACCATCATCAATCCACAATCCATCCCATGCAAAGCAACCATCCACACCTCCACCTCAGCAAATCCATACCAATCCCATCTCTGTTGCATCACACACATCTCATCTCCATTGCCTCACATCTCTATTGCTTCACATCTCCATTGCTTCACAAAAATATTATGATCTTCTCATCACCCCACATCACATCACCATCCTTTCCAGCATGTCCAATCAAAATTCCCGGCAGCAAGTTGAAAAAACAAAAAAGCTGGCTGAACTTTTAACCACTGGTCCACTCCTTCCTCCTGCTCACCAAAAATCCTCACCCACTACCTCCACCTCACCAATAACCTCCACCTCACTCATAACCTCCACCTCACCCACCACCACCACCTCACCCACAACCTTCCCTCCTCCTTTGATCAGCACCCCTGGTAAGCCCTCCCCTCCTCCTCATCCTCCTCCTCTTCCTGCCCCTCATTTGTTGCTGATCCTTTGATCATTCAACCTCTAGGCCCCCCCACACCTCCTTGCTCAATGTGCAAGGTAAGCTCCCCCCCCGCCGGCCGCCTCCTCCTCCTCCTCCCCCTCTTCCATCACCAGAAATCAATTGATTGATTTCCAGCCGCCTCCTACTCTGCTTCCACCCGATCAAATGCGGGCAGCAGCCTCTGTCAGAAATACGGTCATCACGCCGCCCTTACCACCCTGACCATCTTTCATTCAGCCAGGGGGTGCAAGCGCCAAAAAAATAACCAGTTCACTTGGCACTGCCCTGGTTACCTGTAAGAACCAACTCACTCTCTCCTTGTATCCTACTATTCATCCCCTTTTCTTGAAACCGGTCAAAGAACTAAAAACTGAAACCTTGCACTACCTACAGGAAACCTGGCCTGAACTAAAATCCATGCTGGCGCTGCTCTTGCAACAATGCCCAGGAGAACTAACGCTCAAGCTTATCACACACCAACTAGTGAGTGGCCGTCATCTATAAGAATGAAAGCACAGAAGGTGCTTTTCCATTCTGCATTGATCTTGCCACAACTCTTTACCATCATTGAAACAAAGCTCCTAAAAGCAGACCACTGTCACAACTCTTTCAATTGCATTACCCTCATCACTCTATAGCCCATCTGCAGCATATTCTGGATCCTTGTCTCTTGAACTCAGCTCTGGCTGCTGGAACTTGTCAAAGGCTCAAACCAAAATTACTCAGGCCCATATCTTGACCAAAACAGTACAAATTTACCAAACAACAACAGATTGATTCCTTCCCTTTTGGATAACACAGATCAACTTCTCTCTCTCATCTCTAACTTCTCTTTTCATTTTCCTTCCTTATTTTCTTCTCTTCTCTTCTCTCTCCTCCAATCCAAAAAATTTTCCATCCCCTCTTAAGCTAAAGGGTTGTTGTTCCCTGCTCTTAGGTTAGTATCATCTTATGCACCTTCCCTTATAATTGTTTATATCTTCTACAATAATCCTAACAAAATAAAAATTCTCTTAGTTTTCATACCAAACTCTCACAGCCTCCTCCTCTTCCCCCACCGGCAATCAATCAATTGATTGCCAGTGGTCTCTTCCTCCTCCTCCACCTCTTCTGCTGCACGCAATTGATTGATTGATTGCCGGCGGCCTCCTCCTCCTCCTCCTCTGCTGCTGCCAGCAATTGATTGATTGATTGCCAGCGGCCTCCTTGTCCTCCTCCTATTCTGCCGCTGGAAACCCCTTCCTTGTCCTCCTCTTCTTCCGCCGTCAATTTATTGATTGATTGCAGGCAGCCCCCCCTCCTCCTCCTCTGCCGCCGCCCAAAATCCTGCCATCACCGGAAATCAATTGATTGATTTCCAGCCGCCTCCTACTCTGCTGCCGCCCACAATTGATTGATCAATTGCCGGCAGCAGCCTCTGTCAGAAATACGGTCATCACGCCGCCCTTACCACCCTGACCATCTTTCATTCAGCCAGGGGGTGCAAGCGCCAAACAAATAACCAGTTCACTTGGCACTGCCCTGGTTACCTGTAAGAACCAACTCACTCTCTCCTTGTATCCTACTATTCATCCCCTTTTCTTGAAACCGGTCAAAGAACTAAAAACTGAAACCTCACACTACCTACAGGAAACCTGGCCTGAACTAAAATCCATGCTGGCGCTGCTCTTGCAAAAATACCCAGGAGAACTAACGCTCAAGCTTATCACACACCAACTAGTGATTGGCCGTCATCTATAAGAATGAAAGCACAGAAGGTGCTTTTCCATTCTGCATTGATCTTGCCACAACTCTTTACCATCATTGAAAAAAAGCTCCTAAAAGCATACCACTGTCACAACTCTTTCAATTGCCTTACCCTCATCATTCTATAGCCCATCTGCAGCATATTCTGGATCCTAGTCTCTTGACCTCAGCTCTGGCTGCTGGAACTTTTCAAAGGCTCAAACCAAACTTACTCAGGCCCATCTCTTGACCACAACAGTACAAATTTACCAAACAACAACAGATTGATTCCTTCCCTTTTGGATAACACAGATCAACTTCTCTCTCTCATCTCTAACTTCTCTTTTTGTTTTCCTTCCTCATTTTCTTCTCTTCTCTTCTCTCTCCTCCAATCTCACAAATTTTCCATCCCCTCTTAAGCAAAAGGGTTTTTTTCCCTGCTCTTAGGTTAGCATCATCTTATGCACCTTCCCTTATAATTTTTTATAGCTTCTACAATAATCCTACCAAAATAAAAATTCTCTTAGTTTTCATACCAAACTCTCACAGCCTCCTCCTCTTCCCCCACCGGCAATCAATCAATTGATTGCCAGTGGTCTCCTCCTCCTCCTCCCCCTCTGCTGCTGCCCGCAATTGATTGATTGATTGCCGGCGGCCTCCTCCTCCTCCTCCTTTGCTGCTGCCGGCAATTGATTGATTGATTGCCAGCGGCCTCCTTGTCCTCCTCCTCTGCTGCCGCTGGAAACCCCCTCCTTGTCCTCCTCTTCTTCCGCCTTCAATTTATTGATTGATTGCAGGCATCCCCCCCTCCTCCTCCTCTGCCGCCGCCAGAAAGCAATCAATTGATTTTGGGCGGCGGCAGAGGAGGAGGAGGAGGCTGCCACCAACAATCAATCAATTGCGGCCCTCCCCTCCTCTGCCCCCGCCGGCAATCAATTGATTGATAGCTGGCGGCCCCCTCCTCCTCATCCTCTGCTGCTTCTGGAAAGGGATCAATCAATTGCGGGTGGCGGCAGAGGAGGAGGAGAAGGAGGCGGCCACCAACAATTGGTTGATTGCAGCCCTCCCCTCCTCTGCCGCCTTTGGAAAAAAATCAATGGATTGCAGGCGGCGGCAGAGGAGGAGGAGGAGGAGGCCCCCGCTGGAAATTGATTCCTGCCTCCTCCTCCTCTTCTGCCACCGGAGGCCTCATCCTGCTTCTCCAATTCTGCTACCGGCAGCCGCCTCCTGCTCCTCCTCTGCCGCTGCCCAAAATTTATTGATTGATTGCCGGCAGCCTCCTGCTGCTGCTCCTCTGCCACTGCCGGCAATTGATTGCAGGTGGCCTCCTCCTATGCTGCTTCCAGCGGTTGACTGTGGGATGCAGCCTCCTCCTCCTCCTCCTCTTCTGCCTCCGGCAATTGATGGATTGATTTCAGGTACATATTATTTCCTGGGTATGAGTGCCCATGGGTGATATGAAAATCCAAGGTACACTTTTTGGGACAGGTATTTGGCCCATCTGGCAATGACACACTTAGATTAGTGGTTAAAGCATCACTCATTGATGTTGAGGTCATGGGTTCAAATCCCATGGGCTGAAAAATTTTGGATTGTAGATCCGCCACTACCCTCAAAATGCTTTACAAAAAATTGAATTCCTTGTTGATCCTAACCCCAATCAAAGTTTATGGTTGGGAGGGAACAACATGGGAGGAGATGATTTGAAAAATATATAGAGATGTGGAATTGCCAATCAATCTCCAATCAATCTCTCAATCATGGATTGATTGAGCAATTGATTGGCAATTGATTTCTGAATTGATTTCCAATTAATCAAAAAATCTCAAAACAATATACAAAAAATTGAATTCCTTTTGGATCCTCACCCCAATCAAACTATACGGTCGGGAGGGAACAAGATTGGAGGAGATGATTTGAAAAAAATATAGAGACTTTGAATTGCCAATTAATTGCCAATTAATCTCTCAATCAATCTCCCATAAATCTCTCAATCAATCATCAATCAATTGAGAAATTGATTGGAAATTGATTGCTAGATCAAAAACCATTAAACTTAGAGGATGGAGGTTGGCCAAATTGTGTTTCATTTTTGGATCCAAAGCAAGAATTTTAGTTGGATAAAATTTTGAGCCAGTTTACCAGGATGATGTGATTAGATTTGTTGAGCTGACTTGAGCCTTTGGAAGCTGATGGGGGAGGA
Organism: Puccinia polysora; assembly: GCA_025617555.3. NCBI lineage: Eukaryota > Fungi > Basidiomycota > Pucciniomycetes > Pucciniales > Pucciniaceae > Puccinia > Puccinia polysora. Next base: position 28,242,712 of record CM062620.1, on the reverse strand, counting down.
TTTTTGGATGTTGAGTTCCTGGGGCATTTTTGCTTTGGTCCATTGGATTTTTAGTGCACTTGTGGAGGGATTTTTTCTGAGGGGCCATTTAAAAAGAGTAAGAGGGATGAAGGGATGAAAGTCTATGAGAGATTTTAAGTGTTGAGAGTGATGAAGTGATGAGGGGATGAGAGTGATGAAGCAATGAGACTGATGAAGTGATGAGAGTGATGAAGCAATGAGAGAAGTGATGAGGATAGCAATGAAGCAATGGAAGAAATGAGAGTGATGAATTGATGAGGATAGCAATGAAGCAATGAGAGTGATAAAGTGATGAGGATAGCAATGAAGAAATGAGAGTGATGAAGTGTTCCAATGAAGTTGGAGGATGAAACCAGGGGTGATGATGGGGAATGACGCGTGGTTGAGCCTGTGAGAGCCTTTATATACTTTACTTGAAAAAAAACACTTATGGTAGTTCAAGCTTGTCTGGGAAAATGCCCAAGTTAGCCTGATTTTTGCTAAAGTGCGCTGGGCACCCCCTAAAGCCCGCTTGGCAGCCCCCAAAGCCCGCTTGGAACCCCCTAAAGCACACTTGGAACATAGCCAAGCGCGACTTGGCACAAACCCAAGTTTGGGTGGGTTGGGAAAAAGTTTGGCTTGGCCAACACCCAACCCAATTGGCCATGCCCGCCAAATTGATGATTGGGGGCAAAATTTTTAACATATTTTTTTTATTTCTTTGATAAAAATGTAAATAAAATTATATTAAAACAATGTATTTTTTTTTGAACAAAACAAAAGTAAAAAAATTTGAAAAAAAAATTAAAATAAAATAAAATAAAATAAATAAAAAATAAAATATTAATTGGGATTAGACAAAACTGTCCCCGTAATTTCTTGAAAGTCAGCGCATGGACAGTAAAGGCACTGACAATGCATAAAAAAATTGTGGGATTTTTCTGGGGTTATTTCCTCCTTAATCCCCCGCTTGATTTGAGTCACGAGCATTGCACAATTTGGAGGTTCTTTGGATTGGAAATAGCTCTTGATTGAGTGGAAGGCATATTTGATCAGATTCAAAAATGGTGAGTAAGGTGGGAGGAACTTGATCCAAATCAATTATGAAATGAAGATGGTTTCCTGTATTTTGTCAAATCACTGGCCTTGATGAACCAGATCATTATCCATGATGATAATTGAATTGGGTGGAATTTGGGCAGTGAGGCTCCAAAGGAATATGCAGAATTTGTCTGCTCCTATCTCTTTGGTCCTAACCCCATTGGCATAGAGGAGATCATGGTATACAAACCCTTCAATTAACAAGACCCCTATGAGGGTCACTTTTTTTGCCTTGGACACAAGGCTCAAGACTGCAGGTTGACCTAGGAACAAAAAAAAAACATAAATAAATAAAAATTATCAATCAAAAAAAAGAAAAAAACAAGTGATAAGAAAAATGACTGTTAAAAAATATGATGAATTAAAGAATGAAAAAGGTGATTGACTTATCAGAGGGAGCATATCCCAAGCCCTGGCCTGAATGGACGTCAAAACCTGCCTTGTCAACAAAAACAATTTTCTTCTCCAGATCCAACCCACATCATTGGACAAAATTAGCCCTTTGCTCGATGAGCTGAGGCTTATTCCAGGAAGCTGGAATATTAGTAACCTGTTTACATGATATATCCATATCATGGATCAGGTTCCTAATGGCCTGGGTTGAAACACCTACATTTAACTGATGTTTGAGGAATTCCTGAAGTTCATGGAGGGTGGTGGTTGATTGCTGCTCAAGTTGGAAAAGGACAGTTGTCTTCATCTCATTGGTAAACTTCCCCAGTATTTTTTTTCACCTTAACCACATTTGAATCTTCATTCTTGATGTGTTGGACTTGACAACATGAGACTTTGATGTTCTTCATTGCCTCACTCAGCTTCATGCCATTCCCTACAACATTTTTGCAGAGGAGCTTGCAAACTTTGGGCTTGATGATTGTGTTGGGTTTACGTTCCTTGCGAGTAAGTTGATCTTTTTGATGCTTGCAGTTTTTTACCAAACTTGATTTGGCTTTCAGAATGGCCTTCTTTTGGTTGGTTCTTCAATTCAAATATTGGAGCTCCTTGAGGAGCTCTTGGGCACTTTCTTGGTTTGCCGCAATCTCCAACTCATAATCACCATTTTAACTGTATTTGGGGTCATATTCAAGGGTCTCAACATCTCTTTCAATCATTTCTTCCTGTTCCAAAAAAAAAACAGAAAAAACAATCTAAAAAAAAATAAAACCCAACCATCATTCTGTTTTTGAGGCAAAAGCAAACATGATGGTGAGAGGAGCAAGGGAGCAAGCAAGGGGGGATGGAGCAAGGAAGCAAGGGGGGGTGGAGCAAGGGTGGGAGGGGGATAGATCGTGGGTGGGAGGGAGATGTAGCAAGTGAGGGGGGGTGCCAACAGCTTGGCCTTGGCCAAGCAGAACTTGGCTGTGTGCCAAGATCTGCAGCACTACCTGATGCAGAAATCAAGCCTGCTGGGAACTCACCCAAGCCCATTGGGCACTCACCCAAGCCCTCTGGGCACTGTGCCAAGCGGGACTTGGGCATGTGCCCAGAAAAGCTTGAAACACCATATTTCATGTTAAATTTGACACATCTGATCTGAAATAAGTGGTTTTTTTGATTTTTAATGGCAGATTTGGGTTGAAACCCGCCATTAAGAAATGGAGGGTTTGCTTCAATTTGATACACCTTATTAATCATAATTTTGGATCAAGCCAGAATGCATATTATCTTATTTGGTAGACTAAAATTTAAGCATTTTTAAAGTATGTTTTTTTTTTGATATTTTTCCATGCATTTTTTTATGGAGATACCTCTTTTCAAAATATTTTTATTGAAAATTTTTGATTCAAATTCTCTGCAAAATTCTGAGTGGAGGACTTACTGTCAGTTGTTTGATTTTTCCTTGATCTCATTCAAATAGGGGGGGTTCATCTGCTTTGAATTTTTTTCATCTTTAATTACATAAAAACAATTAAATCTACTGAAATTATTGATAATAACACAACATACCAATAGACTTAGTTAGAGGGAGGATTAATTTCAAAGAACATCTTTTTGAATGGTATGAAATCAATATTGTGTTGAAGGAGATGTGTTTGAATACAGGCATTTGTGAAATTTACAAGACTTAAAAATTTCACAAGCCTTTTCCAATTTTTTCTAGAATATTTGACAATCCTGTTCTTGGTTGGTAACTTAATGGGGTGGTGAATAGAAAGATGACCAAGGTAAATTTCCCCTTTGAGGAAATTTTTAATTTTGGCCATGAAGTACAGTGGTAGTTATTTTATCCAATTTTGGTTGGCCACATTGATGAATTTTTAAACACTATCACCACAAAAAATAGACCGCCACCCATATGCAGGTGGCAAGTTGTATCTCACCTGTAGCCATGCTATATCTCAAGAAGTATCTCTTTTGTATCTTCAGTTGATCTCACCTCCCCCCCCTCAGTCATTGACAGAGGTTTTCACATCACCCTCAACTCTACATCCACATATCTTTACCCTACTACACCTTCAATCTCTTCTGGTCCTGGACAGCATCCATGAGTGGAGTTCAACCCACATTTCTCCACCAAGTTACAGGGGAAAGTGGAAAAACCATTCAACCTCTAAATCATCAGAAATGCTACCTCCAATTACATAACTATGTAATTGTTGGATTGGGAAAATTAACTGAGGAGTGAGCCACCAACTCCAACACACTGTTGGAGTGAAGAATTTAATTTTTCAACCACCAGGTTGCAGTGATCATTTTACTGTCTGTTGAACCAGGGGGATGAAAATTCTCTTGCAGGAACATAGTTTTAAATAACACCCTAGAGATCAGTAACCACATTTTAGTTCATAATGTGACCAAATAGATATAAGCATTATTTGTTCCTTTGAGAATTGAGCGTACATGTTGAATTGGATTACAGAATTCAGATATTTCTTTCAAATTTATTTTTTATTTTTATTTTATTTGTATTTTTTCTCATGGTTTTTTTATCTTTTTCTGCTTGAGGTACTCATTGGATGATGTGGGTGAAAATTAAATGAGCGGTATCTGCTGGGAAATCCATCCTGGTATGGCGTGCTTGGAAATATATATATTTATTTTTTATTTTTTTTTCTCATGTTTTTTTATCTTCTCCTACTCGAGGGACAAATTGGATGATGTGGGGGAAAAGTACAGTGGTTAGAAAAAATTCATGGCACTTTTTGTCAAAGCAGATTCAACAAGATAAGTTTTTTCTTCAACCTTGTTTAAATTCATTTTATTAGTTTATTCACAGCAATTTTCAAGTAAAGAGCAAAAAAATAACTGTTTGAGTCAAAAAAAGAGAAACAATACAGTTTAGATTTGGTTGCACAACCAGCTTTGATTGACACCCAAACCAACTTTGCAAGGCACCAGGCCAATTTGGCAATGCAGCAACTGGCACTTGAAAGGGAACCAAGATCACTTGGCTGGGTGCCAATCTAGCTTTTTTGGGCGCCACACACAATTTAAAAACAAAACCTGGAATTTTTCCAGGCACCCAGACGGGCTTTATACACCATAAATTTGCAAATGGGGGTGTATATTGCAACCCAAAGTTTTATATTTTTGATGAGAAATGTTGTTTTAGGCCTCTCCCGTGGCCATATACACATATGATGTGTAAAGCGCGTCTGGGCGCCTGTCCAAGTTTGACTTGGCATGTGCCTAGTGGGACTTGGATTGGTGCCCAGGGAGCTTGATTAGGTTTGGCTTGCGGGGTTAAAAATTGGCACCTAATCAAGCTCCCCTTGATTCCAATAAAAGCTGGTTGCACCAAAACTGACCAGCCTCCCTCCCCCCAACTTCAAGCCTTTTTTTTCAAGTATGATAATGTGATTGGCGGGTCAATTCAACCAGCTTTGATCTGGACCAAGATAAACTTGGCCAGGCGCCAGAAAAATTTGGCCAGGCGCCAAGTCAACATTGGCAAGGCACCAAGAAGGCTTTGCCAGGTGCCAAGATGACTGTGCTAAGTGCCACGCGCGCTTTAGAAAATTTCGGAAAAACTTGGCTCAGCACCCAAACACGCTTTAAAGACCGTACACATACACATTCATTTGCATGGTTTCCAAAAGCAGTTTTATATGTCAAAGGTATGTACCACATCAAATCATTGCATGAAGGAGCTTTTATGTAAATGGTATTGGTACAGTTATGTTGATAATAATTGCAAAATTTAGAATTTATTTTGATTCAGGGGAAGATAATTAAAACACTTTGGACATGTTCAAGATTTAATTATATTTATGTGATTTTACAACACAGGTATGTCTGATGAAAAAAATATTCCAAGGAGGATATCCTTGCAAGAGTCTCTGGATTAAAGTAGTGAGAGTTGAAAATTCTATTATCACAAGAATCAATATTTAAACATGACTTTAGTTCCACAAATAATTTAAGGTATGAGTTTGGACATTATGAAGGCAAGGTCAATTGGAGGCTGCATATCCAAAAGCTGTTTTCCCTCTGGAGAAAGGGAAGAAATCAAATCAGGATGATCACAGTTGCTGGGGAGTCTTGTTGAAACCTTTTTGAGTTTTTCTTGGAGGTTGGAAGATTTCCTCATCATCCACATTGAATGACCACTTTTGTACCATCTACCAAGTTTCTCAGCTTTCATGTTGTCAAATTTTTTATCTATTTGGTGACCAAGGGCAGAGAAACCTGGAGATTGCCATTGGCACTGAACCTTCTGGAAGACCTTTGCATTGGAGACCTCAGTGTCAGAGCAACATTGTGTTTCACTGAATATAGTTGACTGATTTTCTGGTAATCAAAGTGATTCCAAGATATCTGTTTGTTGATTTGAGAGCTGTAGGCACAGAGGAAAAACCATGTGAAAAAAATTGGGGTAAAAAATACCATGGGATGATAGGGAGTAATTGCTTACTTGTTTGCGCCATCTGGATTTTCTTGTCTGATTTTGTTTTGCTGCATGGGCTTCTGAAATATATTTTCTGGACTTAATATTGAATCTCCTGCCCATGAACCTCCTCTTGAGGACAATGGTAAGGTTTAATTTGGTGTTATTCACTGAGTTGAATGGGTAGTTTCAAAATGCACCATGTGCATGGGCATGGTTCCAATGTTTGATGATGAGTCCCATAAACAACTGGTTCCAATGCAATTCCCAAGGCTCAGACCAATTGAAAACACAGCAAGGAAAGTTGATTTGTACAAGGTCTTGAAGAGAAACCTCTCTTGCTAGGGTTGATCTGCCATGTAGTAGACATGAAGACTTGGATGAGACTAGAGAGGTAGTGGAGTGAATCTGTTTATGAATGCAAGATGATAGCAGTGATTGAACCTGGGATTGATGTAGGGAATTGCGGATTTGTTGCCAGTGAGTATCCATTGACTTGGTGATATTCATCACAACTCTAAAGTAGGATGAGAGACATTGAGAGGAGTGGGAGTTGAAGCCAGCGACACTGCTGGAAACAGCTTGATTGAAGATTCTGTGATTTTTTGATTGGGCTCCATTCAAGAGGTATTGTACCATGATGGGTTGTTTGTTGTTTACACTGCATGATTATCAAAAGTAGGAGAGCAGCGTCAGCATTCAATAATTGAAAAGCACAGGGGGATGATGACTTGAATGTTAAAAAAGGTGGAATTTTGCCAATGGACAGGCACCATTGTAGAAGGCTCATGGTCAGCAACCATTGGGGCAAGCTAATGGCTGGAAACCATTGGGGCAAGCTAATGGTTGCTGATCATTGGGGCAAGCTAATGGTTGGTGACTATTTGGGAAAGCTAATGGTTGGAAACCATTGGGGCACGCTAATGGTTGGTGACCATTGGGGCAAGCTAATTGTTGGAAACCATTGGGGGTTGGAAACCATTGGGGAAAGCTAATGGTTGTCAACCGTTGGGGCAAGCTAATGGTTGGCAACAGTTGGGGCAAGCTAATGGTCTGTGACCATTGGGGCAAGCTCATGGTCACGCACAATTGGGGAAAGCTCAGCCTAAGCTAATGGATAATAACCATGAGGCTAAGGTAATGGATGGTGACCATTGATAGTGAGTCACTCCTCAATGCATATATGCATACCAGGTAGTGTATAAGATACGGGTGGGTAGTGCACCCAGCACCCAATTGATGAATCCCTCCATCATTTGATGAATCCACCCATCCATCCATCCATCCATCCATCCATCCATTTGTCCATCCATCCATCCATCCATTGATCCATCCATCCATCCATCCATCCATCCATCCACCCACCCGCTCATCCATCCATCCATCCATCCATCAAACCATCCATCCATCAATTGATATGAATACACCCAAATGGAAGATATCCCAATATCTGGAATTCAAATGTGGTGAGGGCACATATGAAGATGAAGATGGAAACAAAAAGATAGGAATGGCTTTTTTTTCCTCTGCCTTCAAGAAACATCAGGCAGATATAAGCAGACTCAATCAGGCACTGCAAGTCACAACAGATATATTGCCATTACAAGGGAGCAGTCATTTAAGTGGAGAGGAGGGATGGGAAAATAGTTAACACTGTACATTCATGTGCTGATCTTCTGATTTTATGGCTATTATTATTTTCAGGTTTCCAACAATCCAGCAAGGAATGAAAGCAAAGAGCATATTCAGATTCCACTTCACCAGGGAGGGCACTGTTTCAATACTCAAGACCTTCAGTATAACTCTTTTCATTTAGTCCCAAGGCACAGTCTGCGTGTGCTTCTCCAAGCTGAAGAACTGTGCCTTTTTCATCAAGTTAGTGACTTGGAAATCACAGATTTCTTGAAGACAGAGCGGTAGAAAATTAAGAATTTGGGGAGGGAATTCAATTTTGATTCAAATAACATCATGAAAGCAATAACTCAAAGCAAAGTCACTCTAATTCAAAGGCTAGGTTTTTAGCCCAACCTGGAAAAAAGGATATGCTGTCCAGAATGCTTCAAGCTGTATCCGATCCCCAAAAAAACAAACAACCAAGCATCAATTTTCAAGAAATTTACTGCCAAGTTCTATTCCACTAGCAAAATCTTTGTGCGCCAAACTGGTAATGAGCAGGGCATTTACTGTGATACAGAATTGCTGATGAAGACCATTGGGAAACATAAAATACCCATCAAACCAGCTCAAACATTTCATTATCAAAGCTTGAAGGCCTGGCTTGGTAGAAAATTATGGTTTGCAGAGTTTGAAAAGCTCATTGAAAGAAATCTTCATCATAAAAAACTCAATTCAAATGTGATGAGAAATTTTTGGGATGGCTCAGTTTGGCCCAACTTTGTTTGAGGTGCAGAAAAGAAGAGTAAATTTACCCAACAACCAGGGCACCTTGTCTTCAGTCTCTATGTGGATTGGTTCAACCCATTTGGAAATAAGTCTGGGCACAAATCAATCTCAGTGGGAGCAGTGATCTTGATCTGTCTCAAGATTCCACTAGCAGAACGTTACAAGATAGAGAATGTTTTCCTTTTTGGTATTATCCCTGGGCCCAAGGAACCCAAAGTGGAAGAAATTAACCACATTCTAGATCAATTGGTTGATGAAATCAAAGAAATCTGGGAAGTAGTATGGTTGTCTGAAACCAGCCAGTTTCCTCAAGGTAGGGAGGTACTCACAATGAAAAAAATGGCTGCACCTGCCAGCAGGTGTAGCACCAGGGATGGTGAGTGAAGCTTGTTTTGACTTTTTTGAGGTTTTGGAGTCAAAAATCAAATTGATTCCGGGATGGTCTCAGAGAATTTTTTTGCACAATATTTATGTAATGCATGTATTGAATTGAAAATTCTTACATAACCGGAAGAACTGGGAATTTATGTATTTATTTTTAATGTCATATTTTTTTAAAAACTGTTGAGAATTTCGGTTCAGACCTGTGTTGCATGAAAATTTTACTGGATCTGTATCACGATTCATAATTACATGTTAACAATTGAATTGAAAAAATGAAATTTAATCCCTATTTATAGACTAAATTTTTTGTTATTGATGTCTCCTTCAAGAATAAATCACATCCCAGTGACCGTTGTGGTGACCAATCCGGGACACCACGGAAATCAAAAAAAAAAAAAAAAATTCTTTTTGGTTGTACCCCTATGGGTACCTTCATTTCCCCCCATCTCTCAACTTCTCCCTGTCCTAGCGGTCTAGGACAGGCCTCTGGCCTGTCTCTCCGCTTCGATCCCCTCTTCCTATGTTCAACTCTCACTTGTCCCGCTCGCGGCCCTGACTTTTGGCGACGCAAGCAATCGTCAAACCACCTTTGACGATCCCATTATCCGATCACTCATCATCCTCATCGATCCTCACCCATGCCAGCGTGCCATTTGATCATCAAATTACCCCAGCTCAGGAAGTCAATCAAACCCCTCTGGATCAAGCTGATCATCATCCAAATCAAACGTTTTCACCATCCTCCCCCCTCGTCAATCAAATCCCGCACCAATTACTATCATCCTAACGTCAAGCTCTCCGGTCTCATCATCCGTGGCGTCTGGATTTGATCTGGCTTGGATTCCGATACACTGGCTCAGGTTTGGGATTCAATCGATCAACAAAGATCGGGTGAGATGAACTTTGACGAGTTCCTCTTGGGTACCTATGAAATCTCTAAATTACGCCAAGAGCAACAACGAAGAGGAACAATGATTGAAAAACCAGATCGCCGAATGGTGACTATCAAACAACAGATCTACTCCAATTTGAATCCTCAATCACCACCGATCATCCCTCATCATCTCCCCCAGTTCACCTCCCAACCCATCTCGTCTCCCCCACGCTCTCTCATCATCACCATCACCCTTGATACCAACCGACAACCGCGAGCAACCACTTGCAGCCGTCGGAACCTTCACCCTGTTTTCGCCGCCAATTGGGCGACAACAGCCGTTGTCGACACCCGCAACCGCTGTCGCGGGTGTCCATCTGGTTGCCCGCGGTCATTCTCGACGCGGGTGACATTTCTTTTTTTTTTCCCTCTCATGTTATTTTTTTTTTTTTTTTTTTTTTTTTTTTTTTTTTTTTATGTTTTCATTTTTCCGCACCTATTTGTAGTATCACTTGTACATAGTATACAGGGACTCATGTCTATAAAAGGAGGGGCTCTCCCCTGCCTTTTGGCCCAGGATCCATCCTATCAGACCATCATCAGTAATCAACTTATCTGTGGGCATCCTTCCCACCTATCTGAGCAATTTATCCGGGTATATCCATGATTGCCCCTTGATCCTTTGAGCCTCCATACTCAAACTTTGTCCTTTGTGACCTTGATCCCTATCACCAACCAATAGCCTTGCTGGTTGAAGAAGAATTCCTGTCTGTCTGAGTTCTTGGGTGTTTTATACCACTCTGATCCCTTTTTCCGACCATACTGGTCTTGATCTCTCCTTGATCATCTTTCTGGAGCCAATCACGTTTGATTGAAGAGGTTTTATTAAGCTTAAAACCTGGAGTGTTATACCTCCCTTCTTCTTTAAGGTTGAATTTTGCCACGCTATTCTTGAGTCCCTTGAGAAGTGTTGGGATATTCTTGTTCAAATTTGTTATTGATTTGCTTCTAGAGCTTCGTAAACAAATTGCTTTTGTTTTGTTCAGCCTCCCACAGTTATCTGGTACCCTTCAAGAGCTTGATTGCGGAGAGTTGGGCAGGTTCATTGAGAACCTGGAGGTTGGTTGGGATTGAGTTGATCTTTCCTAATCAGCTGCTGACGACCAGAGTTATTAGCTTGTGGGCATTGTTACTTACAACTGCCTTGTTCTATTGAACTCTGAACAAACCTTGACTTATTTGTTCAAGTCTTTACCTGCACCATCTTGCCTCAGATAGTGTTGTTTCCATTGCTACCAACAGCTCTTATCCTCTTCCCTTACTTTGATTTCTCATCCATAAGGTTCTAGACCTTGATTCTGGTTACATTTAAATATTATTGTAACTCCTAGGAGGGCAGCCTAAACAGCACCTTTCCCCTCCACAGAACTGCCACGGCTTAGCACCATTTGGAGTCTTACATTTGGTCCCCCGGGCCGGGATCGAACCAGAAACCTTGGGATTTCAGTCCCAAGCTATTTAAAGTCAACCTCGAAATCCAATCTTTTTTTTTTTCCATTCTCAAATCTGATCCGTGGAGACAACTTATCCTAGAAGTAAGTCCTCCCAATTTGTGCACCGCTTGGGCAAGATACTTGTTGTTTTTGGCGAAACCCTACTCTTGCCACACTCGTGAGCCACTTTGGAAATCTGCTCTTTGGATCCCCTAGGAACTCTGTTATTCAATATGGCATCTTCCGCTACTCCAACCACCCCTGTCCGACCTAAGATGGTAAAGATCAAACCTCAGAACAAGAACTTAGGCTTCAAAGGTACAAATGTCAAGAGATTCTTGGACTCCTACAAAATGGCTGCTGAAGTGGATGGAGCTAGTGAATTTGATATGGCTTATCAGTTGCAATTCTTTATCTCCTCTGATGAAGTTATGGAGGTAATTGAGTCTTTCGAGGGATTTGAATCCCATAACTGGACGCTTCTCAGGGAGGCTATGTTGGCATACTGGGGTAAAATAGATGTGGCTAGGTTTAATCTGCAGGATTTGGATGCTCTGGTTTCTCAGTGGATCTCCAATGGTAGTATTTCTTCAGCCTCTGACTATCAGATTTTTAGGAAGTCTTGGGATCCCATTCAAAACTATCTTATCCGAAACAATCACATTGACACAGTGGACAAAATTCAAGCAAAGTTCTTCCAATCTTTTTTGTCGGCTGTGCAGGAAAGGATTAAAGAAGAACTGGTCAAATCTGGATCCATGATTACCACCAGGGATAATCGATTCAAGCTCCCTGTTTTTCTCACCCTTAGGAGTACTGTGGATAAAGTCATGAAAGGTCAAACTGCTCTTACCTTTGAAAAGCCTAGAACTACTGAACCGGTCCATGCTCCTTCTTTTAAAGAGTCAAACGATATTATTATTAAAATGGAGGCAGATCGTAGGCCTAAAGCAGATCCTAATTCCAATCGAGAACCTACTACTATAGATGAAATCACCAAGTTACTTAGAGCCTTTGAGAACAAAATATATCAAAAGATTTCCTCGCTAGCTACGCCTAAAACTCCTTCTTCTGTCCCCAAATCAACTCTGGTCTGTTACTACTGTCATAGGGAAGGCCATGGAACCGGACAATGCCAAGAACTTCAGAAGGACCTAAAGGAAAAATTGGTAGAGCAGAGGGGAAACAATTACTTCCTCCCTAATGGTGCCCTAATCCCTTTTGACTCGTCTAGTCCTATCCGACATGTGGTGGCCTCTTACCAGCCATCACCTCCTGTGAAAGCATCTCTTGCTTCCTTTGAATTTTGATCATCCTGTGGTACCCTCCAACCTTGGTATCCTCCAGCTATTTCTTCCTCTAGTCTTTCTGGGACTACTTATCAATCTGATCCAGCCAGGAAACAACATGAGGAACCTAAACCTCATAAGGCTCCTTCCTTGCCAACTTCAATCCTTTGAAAACCCATTAAACGTTGATCATCACTTGAGCCTCCTTCCTCTGATGTAGAAGACATGGAGGTGGAAAAGGAACCACTCATGGAAAGGTTCCCAGATCACCCTGATCCTTCTCCCTCACCTCAAACTTCTAATCCTATCTTAGATTCTGCGTCACCTGAACTTCCTCCCTCCACCCAGCCCAAAGTTTGATTTGAAAGGGGCATCTCCAAGGATCACCCCAATGCTGTGGAGGGAGTATTAAAGAAAATTTCTGATCTCAAAATTCCTGATCTATCTGTGGCTGAACTCCTATCGATCTCTCCATCTGTTGCTGAAGGAATGAAGAAATGGGTCTCTCATTGATGTGTGGAAATTGGCCCTGAAGAACTCAAAGTCTCCTCTGGCACTTTAATGGAGGACTCTGGTGGAACCAGTCCTTCTTTAGACTCCAACCTTTATTCCTGTCCCCTTGGCTTTCTTCCTTGTTATCTTGGTGACTCAGCTAAAACTGTTTCTCCTCTTGTGGATTCTGGATCTCAGCTTAACTTAATCTTGGATGCTATGGCCTGCAAGCTCAAACTTAGTCCTAGGGTCAGCTTCAACTCTGCAGTGTATGGGATAGGAAATCAAGCTTGTGAACTGGTTGGTATTGCTGAAGATGTACCGGTCAGGATTGGTCAAAATATTGTTGGAACCTGCCACTTTTGGATCACTCATTTGGACAGTCCTATGATCTTGGGACAACCCTTCTTAATGGACCTTGGTGCAACCCTGATGTTTTCTGATCAAGTTGGGGAGAGAATTCTTCTCCCTGATGCTGATGGCAGGAAAATTGAAGTTCCTCTTTGCTCCTTGGATTCTGGTTGTTGGGAAAGAGATTTTCCTGGTCATTCTCCCAAATCATCTTTTAAGGGGAAGCAGAAGGATAACTCTAGTTCCTCTCATTTTTTAGGGGAATAGTTGATCCTACTAATGGTTGTAGTTCTTTTCAGCCTCAGACTGCAACTCAAGGGTCAACTCCCATCCCTCAGGCTTATTTTTCATTCCTTTCATCATTCTCTTCTGAGCTCAAGAATATTAAAAAACAAAAACATATCAAAATAGAAAAATCCAAAAATATTTCTTCTCCATCTCCTTCTATCTCTGGATCTTTTGTGTCTTCTTTTCCTTCTACATTTGAGTCTGATCAATCCTCTCTCAGTTCCGGTTTGAATCTCTGCAATGAGTCTAAACTAGATCCTAATTGCAATTCCGTTTTTGGCGATTTTGGTATGAAGGAATATGGGCTTCAGTGGAGGCAATTTGGGGTACAAGTAAGTCCTCCCAATTGTGCACTGCCAGGGCAATCTTTTACCGTCATTTTCAAAACCCTACCTTGTGCCACACATGTGAGCAACGTATTATCTCCTGGTTCTCCTTTTATGGAAAAGGCACCCTTCAAGGATATTGTAGAACATCGGACTTGGAAGATGTTGGAACTTGGACTCAGCTTTTGTAATCAAGTCTCTCTGGTCAACTCTTGGAGGAAACAAGAACTTCTCTCTTTTGCCACTAAGTATAACCCAGTTGCTAAGAAGATCCAACCAGTCAACCAGCCTATGCCTCTCAACCTCAATCCTCCCCTTATGCGTCCTCCTCTATCTCGCGATCCTTACTGTGGTCTTCCTCAATCTCTTACTGGTCCCTTTGTGCCTAATGGACGGGTCACTGAAGAAAGTCTGAAGGTGGTCAACTTTGGTCCAGATGGATGGCTTCTTCCTGATGAGTTAAATTTAATCAAAAATGTCTTATCTCTAAGGGAAAAATCTATTGCTTTCTGTGAAGAAGAGAGAGGTCTCTTGCGGGAATCCTATGGCCTCCCTTATATCATCCCTGTAGTTGAACATGATCCTTGGCAAAAGAAAAAGATCCCTATCCCTGCTGCTAAAGTTGACAAATTCATCAAGTTGGTCCGGGAACGAGTTCAAACTGGCCTGTATGAAAAGTCAACTTCTAGTTACTCCAGCCCCGTCTTCTGTGTCCTCAAGAGTAATGGTAAACTTAGAATAGTTCATGATCTTCAACCTCTTAATAAAGTTACTATTAAAGACTCTGGTATCCCTCCTGCTACTGAAGAATTTGTTGAATCCTTTGCGGGGAGGGCTTGCTACGGTTTAGGGGATATTATGGGTGGCTATGACAAACGGTCCTTACATCCTATTTCTCGTCCTCTCACTACTTTCAATACTCCCCTTGGTCGATTTCAACTTACTCGATTGCCTCAAGGAGCCACCAACTTGGTTGCAGTCTATCAGGCTCAGATGATGTGGATCCTCCAGGATGAAATCCCTGATCATGCTGGTATCTTTATTGACAATGGCGGAATTAAAGGTCCAGTATCTGACTCTGATAATGAGCTCTTACCTTGGAATTCAGGAATTTGTCGTTTTATCTGGGAATATGCTACTACCTTGGAGAGGATTCTGTTTTGAATCGAGGAATCTGGCCTTACTGTCTCTGGATCCAAACTGGAGGCTTGTGTCCCTGCTCTGGAAATTGTTGGTCATGTGGTCTGCAAGGAAGGAAGAAGGATGGCACCAGCCAAAGTCAACAAGATCATCTCTTGGCCTACCCCAATCAATCCAACTGAAGTTAGGGGCTTTCTAGGTGTTGTCACTTATGTTAGAATCTTTATCCCATCTTTATCCAAAATCTGTGCACCCTTGCGTCGTCTAACCAGAAAAGATGCTGAATGGATTTGGACCCAAGATTGTGAATGTGCTTTCCAGCTACTCAAAAGGATAGCTGGTAAAGACATAGTTTTGAAAAAGATCTCTTATGGACCTGGAGCTGGCAAGATCAAGCTGGCTGTCGATTCTAGTTATCAATCTGTTGGGGCCGTCCTTACTCAGGAAGATGAAAATGGTTGGGACCGTCCTGCTCTTTATGAATCTTTGTTGTTTTCAGATGTAGAATCTAGATACTCCCAACCCAAACTGGAACTCTGTGGTGTGGCTCAAATGATGAAGAAACTTCAAACCATTCTCTGAGGCCAACATTTTGAATTGCAAGTTGATGCTCAATCCATCATTGAAATGATCAACGCTCCCAGTCTTCCAAATGCTCCTATGACTCGTTGGGTGGCCTTTATCCAGCTTTTCTCTTTTGATATTGTTCACAGGCCGGGAAAATCTTTCACCATGCCTGACGGTTTATCTTGACGACCTCTTGGGGACAACAAATCTGATGTTGGAACCGATTTCAATGAAGAGGAACCTTTAATCCAACCTATTTTCTCTTTTTCTTCTCAAAATTATTCTGGCTTTCAACAAGGCTTCTGGTTTAAATTAGAGCAGTACCTTTCAACTCTTCAAAAACCTCCTGATCTCTCTGCTAAGGAATTTCGATCTCTTAAAAAAAAGTCTTCTAATTTTTTTGTTCAAGGTTCTAGACTTATGAAGAGAGGCAATCCTTGTGCTCTTATTGTTGTTACTATTCCCTCTAAACAAGATTCTATCCTTGAAAGTCTCCATGAAGGCCTTGGTCATTGTGGGGAAACCAAAACTTATCGATGATTATCCAAACGATTCTGGTGGCCATCTTTGAAGAAATCCGTCTCCCAATGGTGCAAGAGTTGTGAAGTTTGTCAAAAACGTGATCTTAGGCGCCCAGCCGAAATTTGTTATCCTACTGGGGAGTCCACTGTCTTTGGAAGGATTGCTATGGATGTGGTTCATATTAATGCAGGTGGTGCTAAGTACCTCATTGTGGCTAGAGATGATTTTTCCGGATGGGTTGAAGCAAAATTTCTTAAGAACCTTAGCTCTGAATCAGTGGCAGCTTTCCTCTACGAGACCTGGACAATGCGTTATGGCCTGGCTCGATCTTACTCTACTGATGGTGGCTCTGAATTTGGGGGCAAGCTTGCTGAAATGATCCAATCCCTTCCTGGACAACATAGAGTTACTACTCCTTATTATCCTGAAGGCCAAGGCATGGTGGAACAAGGCCATGCCCCTTTGAAGGCTGCACTTGTTAAACTGGCTGGTGAAAGTGGCAAGAATTGTCGCAAATTCCTTCCTCTTGTTCTCTTCTCTGATCGAATCTCAACCAAAAGGACTACTGGCTACTCACCTTATGAAATCATCTTTGGTCAAAGAGCAGTCCTTCCTTTGGATCTGGAAATGGAATCTTTCTTGGGTATCTCTTGGGAAGAGGTTTCCTCAACTACTGATCTGTTAGTTGCTAGATCCAAGCAACTGGAGCAAAGTGAAGACGTTTGTGATGAAGCTTATCAAAAGATGATGGAGTCCAGAGCAAAATCCGTCCAGTATTGGGAGGACAAGCACTCTAATCAAATCAGGGAGCCCTTGAACCCTGGTGACCTAGTTTTAGCTTATAATCAATCTTTGGAGACCCAGTGGGGCAAGCTTTTCTCTAATTGTTGGAATGGCCCTTATCGAGTGATTCATCAAGTTAGAGGTGGATCTTGTGTTTTGGAGGAGCTGGATGGTACTTGGTTGACCAGAAGGTTCTCTGCTGATCAAGTCAAGAAGTTTCATTGTCGTGGGGGCAACTTATCTCAGAAGTAAGTCCTCCCAATTGTGCACCACCAGGGTCATTTGCTGCGTTTTTTGGTTGTAAAACTCTGCTGAATGCCACATATGTGAGCACCTGGGACGTCCTCCTTGTTCTATTCCTGCCGCTTCTAGGGTTCATTTGGAAGAATCAAGATATTTTCCTCAACTCTTCAATTGCTCTCAAGATCAAGAAATGGCCAATCTTTGCTTCAATTTCTTTGTTCCCTGCTTTTTTTTTTAATCCCTTCAAATTTTAGATGCAGACTAGGGACAGTCTGTAAGTTGGGGAGAGATGTGGTGACCAATCCTGGACACCACGGAAATCAAAAAAAAAAAAAAAAATCTTTTTGGTTGTACCCCTATGGGTACCTTCATTTCCCCCCATCTCTCAACTTTTCCCTGTCCTAGCGGTCTAGGACAGGCCTCTGGCCTGTCTCTCCGCTTTGAGCCCCTCTTCCTATGTTCAACTCTCACTTGTCACGCTCGCGGCCCTGACTTTTGGCAACGCGAGCGATCGTCAAACCACCTTTGACGATCCCATTATCCAATCACTCATCATCCTCATCAATCCTCACCCACGCCAGCGTGCCATTCGATCATCAAATTACCCCAGCTCAGGAAGTCAATCAAACCCCTCTGGATCAAGCTGATCATAATCCAAATCAAACATTTTCACCATCCTCCCCCCTTGTCGATCAAATCCCGCACCGATTACTATCATCCTAATGTCAAGCTCTCCGGTCTCATCATCCGTGGCGTCTGGATTCGATCTGGCTTGGATTCCAATACGCTGGCTCAGGTTTGGGATTCAATCGATTGACAAAGATTGGGTGAGATGAACTTCGAAGAGTTCCTCTTGGGTACCTATGAAATCTCTAAATTACGCCAAGAGCAACAACAAAGAGGAACAATGATTGACAAACCAGATCGCCGAATGGTGACTATCAAACAACAGATCTACTCCAATTTGAATCCTCAATCACCACCGATCATCCCTCATCATCTCCCCCAGTTCACCTCCCAACCCATCTCGTCTCCCCCACGCGCTCTCATCATCACCATCACCCTTGATACTGACCGACGACCGCAAGCAACCGCTTGCGGCTGTCGGAAGCTTCACCCTGTTGTCGCTGCCAATCGGGCGACAACAGCCATTGTCAACACCCGCAACGGCTGTCGCGGGTGTCCATCTGGTTGCCCGCGGTCATTCTCGACGCGGGTGAAATTTCTTTTTTTTTCCCTCGCATGTTATTTTTTTTTTTTTTTTTTTTTTTTTTTTTTTATGTTTTCATTTTTCCGCACCTATTTGTAGTACCACTTGTACATAGTATACAGGGCCTCATGTCTATAAAAGGAGGGGCTCTCCCCTGCCTTTTGGCCCAGGATCCATCCTATCAGACCATCATCAGTAATCAACTTATCTGTGGGCATCCTTCCCACCTATCTGAGCAATTTATCCGGGTATATCCATGATTGCCCCTTGATCCTTTGAGCCTCCAT
The DNA here is from genome assembly GCA_025617555.3 of Puccinia polysora. NCBI lineage: Eukaryota > Fungi > Basidiomycota > Pucciniomycetes > Pucciniales > Pucciniaceae > Puccinia > Puccinia polysora. The sequence continues at coordinate 28,224,131 of CM062620.1, read as the reverse complement.
ACTCAAACTTTGTCCTTTGTGACCTTGATCCCTATCACCAACCAATAGCCTTGCTGGTTGAAGAAGAATTCCTGTCTGTCTGAGTTCTTGGGTGTGTTATACCACTCTGATCCCTTTTTCCGACCATACTGGTCTTGATCTCTCCTTGATCATCTTTCTGGAGCCAATCACGTTTGATTGAAGAGGTTTTATTAAGCTTAAAACCTGGAGTGTTATACCTCCCTTCTTCTTTAAGGTTGAATTTTGCCACACTATTCTTGAGTCCCTTGAGAAGTGTTGGGATATTCTTGCTCAAATTCGTTATTGATTTGCTTCTAGAGCTTCGTAAACAAATTGCTTTTGTTTTGTTCAGCCTCCCACAGTTATCTGGTAACCTTCAAGCGCTTGATTGCGGAGAGTTGGGCAGGTTCATTGAGAAACTGGAGGTTGGTTGGGATTGAGTTGATCTTTCCTAATCAGCTGCTGACGACCAGAGTTATTAGCTTGTGGGCATTGTTACTTACAACTGCCTTGTTCTATTCAACTCTGAACAAACCTTGAATTATTTGTTCAAGTCTTTACCTGCACCATCTTGCCTCAGATAGTGTTGTTTCCATCGCTACCGACAACTCTTATCCTCTTCCCTTACTTTGATTTCTCATCCATAAGGTTCTGGACCTTGATTCTGGTTACATTTAAATATTATTGTAACTCCTAGGAGGGCAGCCTAAACAGCACCTTTCCCCTCCACAGAACTTCCACGGCTTAGCACCGTTTGGAGTCTTACACCGTACTAATCTGATGTTTAAAAAAGAAAAATTTAGAACATTATCCTTAAAAAAGTGCAAGAAGAATGGGCTGGATTCCCTCAGATAAATTTAAAATTTTAAAACAAATTAACACTGATGAATAATTATACCTTCAATCAAAGTTAATTTTACTGTTTTTTTTTTTTTTTTTTTGGTTTAATTTTTTGATTTTTTTTTTTTGAATTTAGCTTTTCATCAATACAAGAAAATTCAATTTTTTATTTTGGTTTCCATTTTGTTTTTGATTTTGCATTTTAATTTTAATTTTTTTGATTCATCCCCTTTTTTTATTTTCTTTTTCTTTTTTTTCATTGTGTTTGATTTTTTTCAACAATTTTTTTTTTGATTATGTCCATTATTTATTTTGAAAAACCCTACTCTTGAATGCACAGATATTTTACATGCCCTTGATTTTCTGCACCCACAGACATTTCCTTGGCAACACAGGAATTCCAAGGATTTGCTTTTGTGAAATTTATAACACTGCAGCCTTTGAGATTAGTATGCAAAGCCCTTATGAATAATCATTCAGAATTTTCAAATTATTTTTAGACCTTCAAAAATCCATTCAAAAATCAGGAAAATAAAAAAACAAGTTTCAATGCATTATTGGGACTTTTCCTTTTACTTCTAATCCAATTTTTTTGGGTGCTTTAAAGATTTGGAATTGTGACAAATCAATTCAAAATCTTGAAAATATCATCTTGGCATTTGCTTGATGTTTTACAGGCTTCATAAGATTGGATTAAATGTAAAAGGACTTTTAAAATCACATCCATTTCATAATTTTTTTGACATTAGGAATAAAAGTTTATTTTTTTTCAGGCATTTAGAATATAATTATAAGATTGAAAATATAAAATTCATTTTAATCAAAGCTTTTACTCCTTGAAATATTTATCATCATGAAAATAAGCTAAAATAAAAAGGGTTGGAAACTGGGTGATCTACATTTTGAAACCTTGTTTTTGTTAAATATTAATAGGTAAATAACCCATACTTATGAAAAGTATAATTAAATTTTCAGTGAAAATTCTTAAAGGCCTCCATTGTACAAATGTAATTTTATTGGAATTTCTTTTATAACTGTTTCTGTATTTTTTTCTGTTGGAAATATAAAAACAGAGATATAAAAAGAAAATCCAAGCAAACCCATTAATTAAATGACCTTTTGAAACTGACCCGGGGGTCTCAAAAATAATTCTGGTTCTTTGATGCTTGTTCTTTTTCTCAATTTTGGTTTAACTTATTTCCCCTTGATTTTTGTTGTGTTTTTTAAAACTCCTTTCAATCAAATTTTTTTGTCTCAATGGTCAATTTCTTATAACAAAAATGAAAGTTTTATTTTTATTTTTGAAGTTTATTTTGGTGAGGGTGAAAAATTTTCTAGAATGATGATGTTGCTCCTTAAACACTAGATCATCCTCACTACAAAATGTGTTTTTGAAGCATCATCAAACAGTAAATTTGAGGGTACTCACTTCACTGGTGCACAATCCTATATAGAAGGGAAGGACCAAGAATTTCAGCTGGGAGAACCCAATTTGCTCCAGTGGCTTGGCCCCCCACACCTTGGTTCAATGCACATCACCAGTATATGGAACTCACATAGACCAAGGAAATTCCCATGCATGGAAAATGTCATGGGGGCATAAAATAATCATTTTTTTAAGAGTAAGAATCATGAGAAAAACAATGCTCTTGATTTTTTTTATTTTTGATTTATTTTTGATTTGATTCTTTCTTTCTTTTCTTTTCTTTTCTTTTCTTTTTTTATTTTTTTTATTTTTGGATTCGGGTGGAAGACTTAAAAAACCCCTGTTGGAATTTTGATGTTTCTCCTCAAACACAAGCTCATCCTACCTAAAAACCATGTTTGCAAAAGACCATAAAACATTAAATTTTTGATACACAGTGCACTCGTCTGCACTCCCATGCAGTAGGGAAGGACCAAGAATTTCAGTGCAAATACCCCAAATATGTTTCAGGATTGTTTTGATTGTTTTGATTTTTTTTCCTTTTTTGTTGTTGTTTTCTTCTGATTTTTTGGGGATTTTTGTAACTTTTTTGGTTTTTTTGGTTTTCTTGGGTTTTTTTTGGTTTTTTTGGAATATGTTCTTTTTTTGATTTTGATTTTGATTTTTTTTTATCTATTAATTTGTTGGATGACGTAAGCTATGTCATCCACCTCCCCAAGGTCATTTGGATTTTTTTAGATTTTTTTTTCTTTTTTTTCAATTTTTTTTTCTTTTTTTTTCCATTATTTGTTTGAATCCTCTTATTTCCAGAAGTATAAACAACTTAGGCAAAGTGGTCTATGAACCTGGCAGTTGGCTGTGGCAAGAATGACCCTTTTCTGCCTCCCCATGTCCATAAGGGAGCTAGGTAAAGAATGCCCAAAGGGAGGTGGACAACTTAGCCAAAGTCTTCCACCATGTTGATGGGGAGGAAAAAAATCATATTAAAATTAAAAAAACAACATATTCAAAAAAATAAAAGGAAAAAAGCCAAAAAAGTCAAAATAAAATTGTGAAAAAAAGTGCAAAAGAAAATCCCAGTCCTTGCTGGCATGGTGGACAACTTAGGCTAAGTTGTCCACCATGCCAGAGCAAAAAAAAAAAAAAAAAAAAAAAAAAAAACAAAAAACAAAAAAAAAAAAAAAAAAAAAAAAAAAAAACAAAAACAAAAACAAAAAAAACAAAAAAAACAAAAAAACAAAAAAAAAAAAAACATTAAAATTAAAATAAATCAAAATTGAAATAAAACTAAAAATTGATAGAATCACAAAAAAAAATCAAAAAAAAAAATCCTGGACCACATTTGTGTTCTTCCAGCTTAAATTCTTGGTCCTGCCCTACTACATTGGGGTGCATGTGCACCAGTGCACTGAGTAGCCTAAATTTTTTATGGTGTTTCACACACAACTTTTGTAGTGATGATGAGCCCTTGTTTGAGAAGCAAAATCAAAAATCTAAGTTTCCTTAAGTAATCCATCAAAATCAGTAAAAAATCCAAGAAATCAAAAAAAAATCACAAAAAAAAAAATTTTCAAGGTTGATGGATGACTTAGCCCAAGTTGTCCACCTTCCTCCAGACCAAAAAAAAAACAATCAAAAAAAAAATCCTGGACCACATTTGGGTTCTGCAAGCTGAAATTCTTGGTCCTGCTCTACTATATGGGAGTGCATGTGCACCAGTGCACTGAGTAGCCAAAAATTAAATTTTTGATGGTGTTTCACAAACAATGTTTGTAGCGATGATGAACTCTTGTTTGAGAAGCAACATCAAAAATCTAAGTTTCCTTAAGTAATCCATCAAAATAAAAGAAATAAAAGAAATAAAAAAAATAAAAAATAAAAAATCCCAAGGGAGGTGGACGACTTAGCCTAAGTGGTCCACCTTCCTGACCAAAAAAATAAAAAATAAAAAAAAATAAAAAATAAATAAAAATCAAAAAAAAAAAAATCTCAAGGAAGGTGGACAACTTAGCCTAAGTTTTCCACCTCCCTGGCCAAAAAAAAAAAAGAAGAAAAAAAGAAAAAATCCAAAAATTTTAGAAGAAAAAGCCCAAAAATCAATAAAATCACAAAAAAAAAAATTCAAAAAAAAATCCTGGACCATGTTTGGGTTCTGCCAGCTTGAATTCTTGGTCCTGCCTTAATATATGGGAGTGCACACCAGTGCACTGAGTATTAAAAAATTGAATGGTTGATGGTGTTTCACAAACACCATTTGTAGTGTTGATGAGCTAGTGTTTGAGGAGAAACATCAACATTCTAAAAAAGGTTTCACTTGTTACCAGAATAAGCCTTTAAAATACAAAAGAACTTTGATTTTTCTAGAAAATTTTCTATTAAAAGAAAAAGACAATAGGATTGAAAGGAATTTTGCAAACTGCAACAATAATCAAAGCAAAAGAAATTTAACATAAATTGAGAAAAAAAAAGGCATAATAGAACAGGAACTATCTTTTAAGACCCCCTGGCCAGTTTTAAAAGATTATTTAGGTACTGGGCCTCCTTGCATTTTATTTTTCTTTTTTGAAATTTCCAAGAGAAAAAAGATAGAAAAAATTATAAAAACATTTTCAATACTAATCTTTTTATGAGATAGAGCACTTTCAGGATTTCGCCAAGAAGAGTATAATTTTTCAATTCAATATTTTCATTTTTTATCTGAATGTAAAAAAAACATTATTTCAAAATGCAGAGCACCCCTTTTATTTTCATTTATTTTTGTGGTGATCAATATTTTATGGGGTAAAACCTTTGATCAAGATGAAAATTCTTTTTTCTTTCAATCTTTTAATGATGTTCTAAATACCTGAAAAGAAGGAAAATTTAATTCCTGATATTAAAAAAATATTGAAAAGGATGAGTGATTTTGAATATTTTTCACATTGGATCCAATTTTTTGCGGTCAAGAATACCTCCAAAAAATAGCACAAAACAAATTTTAGAGAGCTTCAATTTATTATTAAGCTTTCTCAGAATTCAATCCCAAAAAAGAATTCATTGAAAATGCAAAGGAACGGTTAAAAGAATGCACTGAGGTTTTTTTGTATTTTGATTTTTTGTTGATTTTTGAATCAATTTTTGAGGTTCTTCAAATACTTCAAATTCTTTGTAATTTTTTTGGAATATAGTTTACAAAAATCTGTTGTTGTAAATTTGAAAATAAAAAATTTGTGAAATACCTGTCTCTTCAAGAAAATTCTGGTGTGTACAAATCATGACAGGGATGTAAAATATACACACCTTTGTTTTAGGGTAAGGCTTTTTTGAAAAATAATGCACTAAACAAATTAAAAATTAAAATAAATAATAAATAAAATTAATAAGCTTAAATAAAATAAATAAGCTTAAATAAAAAACTGAAAAAATTCAAAATAAAAAAATGAAAAATAATATAAAAATCTTAACACAGAAAATGTAGGTGGATTGAAATGAAAGTAAAACATATAAAATTAAATGAATCAATTCACAATATTATAATTAACAAGAAAAAACATGAATAAAAAAAAATAAAAAAAAGAGATCAAGAGTTGAATGATTCCACCCAAAATTTATCAAAGCACTATAATTTCTAAAAAAAACATGTGTATCCAAAAGAATGGATAAAAGATTTTATTATCAAAGTAGGATATTTTCCTTTTTGAAAATTGAAGTTATGAAACCCATAATTATCCGGAAAATTTGACAAAAACCACTCACATTTGATTAAATATCATAAATAATGAAAATAAATATTATTTTCTTGATGGTATACACAAATTTATTCATTGCATAAAATTTAAATTACCTAAAATTCCAAATCTTCTATATTCCATGCATGCACTAGAATTCCTTGGAATATTGAAGAACTGATACAAACAACTTTTCTCATGTTCCACCTCAAGTTAGAAACAGAATTTTCTCAGGGTCAAAACCAAACCAAAACAAGTTCCAGGTGCTACACCTGCCAGCAGGTGCAGCCTTTTTTTTTATGGTGATTTTTTGCACTGTTCCCATTGACTGGGGATTTTCCAGCTATGAGAAAGTTGGAAGGATTCTTTGGTCATTCTTCAACAATGTTCTTCTCATATTGTCAAATTACAAAGGAAAAGATCAATGATCCAAATGTCAAGGAGTTCCAGCCAAGGAGAAATGCCCAGCACATGAAGAATGCCAAGAAGTGGGAGGAATGTCAGACATCATGGGAGCTAGATCAAATTACCAAGGAGAAGGGGGTCAGAGAAAGCTGTTTGAACAGGCTTCTATATTGGTGCCCAAAAGAATATTCAGTAATAGAGCTCATGCACGGGTGGATTTTGGGAAATCTCAAGGATCATAGCATAAGGTATCTTAAAATTTCTCTAGCAGGAGAAGAATTGGGGAAGGAAAAAATCCAAGAGAATAACAAAGGAGAGAAAACTGGATCACTGGGTAATGTGGAGTGCATCGTTGGAAAGGGGAAGAGAAGGAAATCTCCTGAAGATCAATCAGAGGAGGGTGATCACCACCAGAGAAGTCCCAAGAGACGTCTTAATGCCAGAAATCTGAGAGCACTTCCACAAATAATGGAAGAAATCTTGACAAGTCAATCCAGAAAATATGAATTGAGATCTTCAAAGGCCGGGAAATCATCATCAGCCTCAAAGAAAAGCAAGAAATCTCAACCATCTTCTTGATATACTATTACTCACTTGTATTCTTCAAGAAGTAGAATTATTGGGAGCTTGGGAAGTTCACAAAGTATAGCCAGTCAAGGAAGCCACACAAGTACTCTGAAGCTGATGGGGGTTAAGGAAAGCACTCAAGTGAACAAGGATTATGACAGAGGGAAAGCAGCTTGAGTGGAATCATCCATCCAAGGGCCTCAATTAATGCTTCACAATTTGAGGTGCATCCAACAGGTGATTCAGGACACAAAGGTGCCATCATGGATGACAAGGGTACCAAAGAATGTTTGATTTCATGGTGCAGGATCCCTCAAGGCCGCGGAGTGGCTGACACTCTAAATTGTTTACTATCCCCTTGCTATGATTCCTTTGTGGAGTGGTAAGCATAGACCCGGTATTGATCACATTGGCTCAATAAAAATCTTGAAGGACTCAACAGTGCTTCTCATTTACATAACCAAAACTTTAATGAAGCATCATACTTCAAACCAAGATATCATGGTGGTTGAACAACTAATGCTGGAATACTGTCAAACACTAAGTACTGGATGGCCACAGCAAAGGAGTAAACCCAATGTGCACATTACTCAGCATTACCCTAAAGCGATCAAAAGGTTTGGTCCAGCAATGGCCATGGCAGCCTGGGCCCATGAAAGGTTGAATGGTATCTTGGGAAGGATACCAAAGAACAATTGCACAGGTGAGCTGACTAAGAATCATGCTTTACACCTTCCTTCTTACTGGGAAAACAAAGCAAATAATAAATGAATTTATTACAGATGATATACATGGTACAATCATGAAGACATGTATATCAAGGAGTCAATATTCAAGTTTATTGATCCAGTCAAAGGTAATTAACAAGGGACAAGAAAACTTAAACCCCTGCTTCAGCCTCACCCCATTAGACCCAGAAATCCATTTCTTATGGATACAAGAGGTTGGAAGATTGGGTCTGCAACAGGATTTGTCTCTCAATTACAATGTGCACAAAATCAACAGTACCTAGATACATCATAAAACATTTACAGTGCAATGGCTGGATCAAGGGAAAAATCACTCCAATTCCTATGTGGAGATCATGTGGGATGAACTATGTTCATTTGGTCAAATCACCAAGCTCTTTGTGCAATCAGAAGGTGGGTATGTTTGTTTTGTGATTCATTTATTCCAAGATGCACATGCAGAAGACGCCAAAGATCCATAAACAGCCCACCCTAACTTTAATGTGCAAGTGGTCTCAACAGATCTAAGGGAGATTGTGGTGGTGAAGGGAAAGTAGATAGTGGGGCATGTGGCCGTTTTGGACAAGGTTGCAGGGACATTTGGCTATCCAGGCAAGACAATGACTTTTTCTCCCTGGAACAAGTAGTGAGTTTCCCTTTTAGCTGATATGAGGAAAAGGTTAAAACTGATTGTGGAATGTGCAGGGATGGATTTCAACATGAAATTACCCATGGTGTTTTTCCTATGGGTGACCTGAAACCTTAGCAAGTATCAAAAAGCATCATTTGAGGAAAAGTGGACAAGTGGAAACCAAACGCCAACCATATGAAACTTTGTGTGGACATGAATGGGGCCAAAGAGATGATGAAATGGAGATTAGATATGAGGTTGGTAGATGTAATATTTGTAACAACAGAATCTTGGATATTAAAATTGTCATCATGAATTGTATTATTTTCCAATGAATTGGAAAGAAAAATCCTCAGTTGTCAAATTTTTACAATCAGGGAATGGTGAAGGAGGAGGGTAGGAATATAAATAAGAAATCCTCTTATATCACATTGATCATCATCCTCTATCTTTCCTTTCCCCATAGCAATCATCTGGTCTATCCATCAAGTTATCTTTTCATACTCTCTCACAGTTAAACAATACTATCTCACACACTCACCATCTATCTCTTTAACAATATTGGTTTTTTGAGGTTTGGAAAATACAAACATCAACCCTCTCCAAAATCAATTCAGTCCCTAGAGTTGGCTCTGCAACTTAACCATAAGCTGAATTGTGTCTTGCCTCTCACACCAGCCATAGGACCCTCCTCACTGAATTTGGTGCATTATGGACTAGTACTACAGTATTATTTAACCCTAGGCCAACCCTTGAATATTAATTATTTATCATGCCAGACCAAGGTTCCCATACCTCCCAACCTGCTGCAGCTGGTCAAGATACTCTGATTCTGCCTGAAGAGACAATATCCTCTGGTGTGCAAGAAAAAGTATCCTCTGGTTTGCAATGTCATGAGGGACTCCTGGATGACTTACTCAGGGGGTTTTACCCAGATTTGAATACTATACCAGAATCAGGTGAGCAGTATGATTGAACTGGGAAGTCAACTAATTTCATTAACACAGAGATGCTCATTGTCATTGGTTTAGTGAAAATGAATTATTGCACTGCTCAATCTAGGATTGGACTGACCAACCTTTCTGAAAAGGGAAAACTTGACAAGGAGACTTTAGATTGAAAATTGAGACAATTGCGCCAGATGGTCACAAAACCCCCCTCCCCAGTCAATCTATTACAATATCACGTTCTTTATGGAAATGGGTCCTCTTTTTGATGGGGATGCCAGCAAATGTAACCAACTTCCCCTCAACTCCCTCTCCTGAAGAAATACTGAAATGGGAAAAGTGTGATCCTATGAGGGCGCAGCGGGTCATGGAACATGTGGAGTCTTTCTGGACAGAAAATTGAAAGGAAAATCAGGCGGATGGGCAGCTGAAATACAATGAAGAAGTGGCTAGACTCAGAACCAACATTGTACCCCCCCCCCCAATTCCACCCAGCACCCAATGTGCCATCAACCAGCAATTTCCCATGGAGTGCTAAGGTAACATGCAAGAGGGATGTGCAAAAGGCAGTTTTCTCAAGGATTAGGTTTGAGTGGCATGCAAGGTCCTTTTTATCATTGGGATGGAATACAGCAATAGGTGCAATCATAGTCCAGCATTACTCATCCTGGAAAAAGGCACAACCTGGTATGGTGTGGGATGGCATGGAGAACATGAGCACATTATTGGAGAGATGGGTCTTGGGGCAGGGAAGAGAAATAAAGCAAGCTGAACTAATAGGTTCAAAGTTACAAGAAAATAAAATTACCAAGGCCCAACGCGCATCCATCCAGCAAGCCAAAAAGAACTTTAGAGCATGAGTCCTGGGGGTTTGTATTCAAATAATGGACGCTGATGGTGTGTGTTGGTTTGCATTCCAGATAAGTGAAAAGCGTTTTCACACAGACCGCAAATACCTTCCCAAAGAAGCAGAAGAAGTTATTGCAATATTTAACCATGTGGATGTTGTTTCTGAGTTGGAGGAGGATAAAGATGGCACTTGCACAACCATTGAAACCCCCTGGAGAAGCTGTGAACTAAATGATCTAACTTGAATCCTAGATGAAATAGCATTACGAGTTGCTATGAAGCACCAAGAAATCAAGAAGTTTCATTCACTACTTGATTGTGTCTCAGGCAAGGTGAAACCCAAGGAATTCACCCTCCTCAAATTCCCTAAAAAACTTCCAATTGATGCTTATCACCCTGAAGCACTGCAATCCCTTTTGGAAATTGACCTCAAACTTGTGGCTCCTCATGAAAACTCAAAAATTGTTGCAGCAATCTATCAGAAAAAATCAAGAAGAAGCCTGTTACCACAATTGGCATATTTCCAGCTCACGCTCCTGAGGCAAGTGGATCACACCAACAATATTTGAGACTTGGCTGGTCTTTTTTTTCTTCCTGTATCTTAAGAGCCTTTCTATTTTTATATTTCTCAATGCAATAAAAGTCAATATAGAAGTTTCAGTGTTTATGTCTCTGTAAGTGATGCATGAGTCTAAGTGATCAATAAGTATATTTATCAAACAAAACCAAGAGATTGGGTACTTTATATTGAGCTTGATGTTGAAATACATAGATGCAAGAGAGTGGAAATGAAATTGGGTTCATGAAAAGTTTCAATGATCAGGTGACGTTGCATTGCAGGAAGTGCTTGGTTGGCACACAGCACATTCCACATGCCATTCAATCTTGTGAATGCAGGGATAAAACAACCCTGTATCAAACAAGTATTGTTTTTTTAAGAATTCTTGGACTTGGCAACAATTTTTTTTTGGTTTAATCAATTTTTTCCCAAGTTTAATCACAGGTTTTTGAGCCAATTTTTTGGAAAACAACAATGGTTGCCATCCATAGAGCTATCACAATGCATCTGGCCCATTGGGCAAGTGAATAAACAGCGTGAATGAAATTTGAGTGTATGACATTACCAGATTCTTACAGTTGACTACAACAATAGTCACCTTCCATAGAGCTATCACAATGCATTTTGCCAATGGTTCAGATGAATGAAAAATGTGCATGGACTTTGATTCCCTCACTTTCACAGATTCTCATGGGACTCAGCTCACCGCAATGTGAAATTATGAACTCATTTATCAAGGATTAAGTTGCATAAGGCATACATGAATTGATTTATAAGCATGATGATTAAAAGCAATGGAGAAAAAAAAGCTAGTACACTAAGATACTGATAAATTTGGGATAGCTGAAATAGAAAAATTAGATTTGCAAGGTAAACTAAATACAGGATTATCAGTTGAAGGGTTTTGGGACAGCCAATGATCACTGAAATCAAGGACAAGACATTTTGCCAAGTCCACATGGGATACCCGTGTTCCTGGCCAAAATCCAGGGCTGAAAAAGCAGTCTTGGGTAAGCTGCACTATGTAAGCATTTGTACGCTTCCATAATTGTTCCTTGATGTCCTTGGGCTCTAGCTGGTTGGCTTTGGAGACAAGGCTCAGGAGCTGGAGGGATTGAACCAGGGGAAATTTCCTAATGTCTGATGGTATCAGCAAGAGGCCACATACTCCTGCTACAAGGTAGGCCACAAGAATGTGGTAGTAGGGTCGGGATGTGATGGTGACAATGATGGTCTTGAACTTGTCCTTCTGTGGTGCCACTGCTGTGGAGGACCCCTCAAATCAAAGTTTTTTCTTCAGGAGAGCAAATGCAATGAGCAGGTGGTAGATTTTTTCAACCAATTTGTCCAGGGAGTTAAAGCCAGATTTGTGACTAGGGCTTTCAACTGGCTGTCCTTCAATCCAAGCCATGTCTTCATGTGAGCCAAGAAAAGCGGCAAAATACTTGATGATTGAGATATCACGGCTTTCCTAATCTTCAGTATCTGGTGTTTGGATAAATGCTGGTGGCTGGGTGAGTTCTCTTGAGACCAGGAGGATCAATTGGAACCATAATTGTGCCCATCTGACCTGTGAAAAATCTGGAGGGTGAGTAAGGTGGATCCAGAGATTGTGCAGCTTAGACCCTATGGTTGTGGCTGGTGGGGGCAGTGACCCGGGTAGAAGAGGCAGAGCAAATACATCTGGCATGTAATACGGCTCAGATGTGCAAGGTGGGAAGGGATTTGCATCTGTAGGAATGAGGAGAGGTTGGCTACTTTGAGGGCAAAAGATCCCAGTGGATTCAAGCTTACCACTTGTAGCCAATTGACTGATCCATTCCTTAATACCAGCACTGATGGTGTTAAAATGGACTGTGTGAGATAGCAATTGAGGGCAAGATCCCCATTCTCTGTGGTCTTTTGCACTTAATCCAACAGGTGCACTGCTGCCTCAACAGCACTCTTGTAGCACTTTGAGTCAATGATGCCATTTTCAAAGGGTTGAATGGCTTCCTGAAGTTCAGCCTGGTATTTTTTGAACAGTGTATGTGAATCTATGGAGGGAGCTAAAGTGATTGGAAATCAGGGAAGGAATTTGGATGGATGTGATGGAAGTGACTTACAAGGGTAATTTGCAGGATCAGCAGCAGAGGCGGGGGTAGGCCCCTTGGTGGGTTGGGAGTCTGTTACCATTGGCGTAGCATTGGGTTCAAGGGGATTGGTGATGGAGGCCTTCTCTGCTGGGACTTCAGGGGTAAAGAGTGGATGTTGGGATTCTTTGGAGGGCACTTCATTTGGAGAAGCTTGTGTGGGTGGAGTAGCGGTGCCTGAGGTACTTTCCTCTTCATCACTTTCCATCAAGGGCGCAAATTTATGCCTCTTCTTGATGAGATTGGCAGAGGCAGTTGCAGCCCATCTTTTTGCAAGAAGTTTCCCCAACCCAATCTGAACCTCCTCCTTGGGAGGGAGGTCATCACCGTTTTCAACCACTGGTGAAGGACACAATGAGGATCAGCCAGTGATTAGACTACCATTCAAATTTTTCAACTCACATGCCATTGCATCTTGAAGACCCTCACAGGCCTTGACCGCCATGTCTTGCACTGATTGTGGCAGTGATTTGTTGTCAGCCATTTTAAGGAGCTTTGCCATTTTCCACTTGTTGTCCATTTTAAGGAGCTTTTCCATTTTCCGCTTGCTATTAGCAAGGAATTTAGACTTTGAGACAACCAAGGCTTCCTATGTGCTCATCAAGCCACTGGTCTGGGCTAGGGGTGGGGGTGGGGGTGCAGCATGGCGGCTTGATGATTATTCTGTTCCTACAACTTCAACCCATGGTGGGGTGGTGGAAGAGAGGCTAAGGGAGGTCTAGTCATTAGGTGAGGCAAACATGACAAATTGAAAAGAGGACTCACGGTCTGGAGTTATGATTGCTGGGAAATCAGCAGTTGGTTGATCTCCAGTGGGCTCAGTGTGCTGGGAAGACAGAATTGAGGGTGGGGGTTTGGTGTGTACTGGATCAGCAGTTGGTTGATCTCCAGTGGGCTCAGTGGGCTGGGCAGATGGAATTGAGGGTGGGGGCTTGCTGTGTGCAGGTTATGTAGAAATAGTGGAGAAGTATTGTGGTGGTGGTATGGATGGATGGATGGATGGATGACAGCTTGCTACTATTGCAGAGCAAGCTGCAAAAGTAACAGAAATAACATGAAAATAATAATGATAAAATCAACCTAAGAAGGAGTAGGAAAACCATAAATATTATTGCAAAAATGAATTCTCCACCCAAAATTAGGTAGGGTAACTCACTGAACCCACCCTTGAAATCCAACTCCTTATATTTTTAAATAATGAAAGAAAAAAAGACCCAAATACCACAGCACTACTATTGAACTTTTTGGACAATTAAATATTTCACATGTACTTTCACGTATAGGTTTCACACCTAAAATTCAGTAAGAATTGAGGTGTGTTGTATATTTTAGGAGTTACAGACGGAAATGTGTTCTGTCACAATTCCCGCACGCAGCCGCAGAAGCCAATACACCCGCGCGCGGCTGAGCTACAGCACAGTCACCCTGTCAAAGCCATGTACGCAGCCCTGGGCCTCTGACAAGTATGCAGCCACAGGACTATGGGTTGACAAAGTGACAGGCGGCCTGAGAAACCTAGGTACCGCATAAAAATGCTACAACCTACATGGGAACATTCTACATATGTAATAAATGTTCCTGTGGATAATAGATAGTCTAAAAATACATAAACTCATATGAAAATACCTAAATAATCTTTATACATATTTTTTATTAAATATAATTCAAAGTACCAAAAATGTTGAAAATAAGATAATGACTACTTCTAAAAATATATTAAAATACTTTAATATACTATTATGAGAATTTCTAGACATCAATATTTTTGTGAAATACTAAGAAAACTAATTATGTAAAAATATTACATGAATACCCATGACTTATATTTTAAAGTAATTATTTTAGTAAATCAACTGGAATTCAAAAATAAGGATTAAAATCAACATTATTACTTTGCTCCAATTATTTAATACATAATAAGAAATCACCTGACATCAGAATATCATCAGGAATGTCTATTAAAATAATTATCAACTTACTGGGAACATTTACTAAGGATAATTAATTAAATAATAAATAAAAAGGACAGATTAGTGTTATTCACACATCCAAACATAAATTATAAAGTAGAATAATTCCCATACCCTGTGGAATTGGAGGCTACCCATTCTACAGCACCCAGAACACGTGACAGGCTACCACTGGTTACCCTGCTAGCCTCAGTGTTGGTCCCTTTGAGCCCCTGTACCCCTCAGAAGGACAATATTGGGACTTCAAAAGATACAAATAAAGAGCTCTTTTTGAGGATATTGATACCCAGAGACCCAGTTATATTTATATCCAGAAACCATGACAAGATAATCAAATACTTATAAGAGATAATTAAGTGATTTATGGATTTATTCTGATTAATAATATCCGTCCCCAACCCTTTTTATCAATTTAAACTTCTGAACAACCTTTTAACCCCAGTATACAAGTTAACCCATCAGTGCACATCCCAAACAGGTACCCAAAGGATTTAATAACATACCAGTGAGTCTTATTATCCTTTCTCTGTTTTTGCAGCTTGGTTACAAAGCCATGCCACTCCAACATTTATTTTATATACATATTATATTTGGGCAAAATATCCTTTAAGAACATAAATTAAAGGTTCCAAAGTAACCAGGCCTATTTTTTTCATGCTAAATTCCCTGAAAAGAGGTGTTAAAGATCCCCAATATAATTGTGGCGCCCCTATAAAAATATTCAACAATCCATTTATCTAAATTGATTTATAAAAATAAACCATATCCAAACCAATTAACCTTGCAATAATCTTTATCCTAATATTTTACGTATTTTTGCTGCATTTATTGAATAATATATGTATTATTTATTCTATCACCTCTGGTAGCTAAAGGATAGAAAGGATCTTGGCATCCAGGAGGCTTAAAATGGATGGATGGATGGATGGATGGATGGATTGATCAAATGATGGAGGGATGGATGGATGGAAGGAGGGATTGATTTGTCAATTGGGTGCACTATGCACCCACATCTTATACACTACCTTTCATGCATTTATGCATTGAGGAGTGACTCACTCTCAATGGTTGCCTTCCATTACCTTAGCCTCATGGTTTCTGGTCATTAGCTTAGGCTGAGCTTGCCACAATGGTTGCTGACCATTAGCTTGCCCCAAGGGTCGCCAACCATTAAGTTTCCCCAATGTTTGCCAACCATTAGCTTGCCCCAATGGTTTCTGACCATTAGCTTGCCCCAATGGTTGCCAACCATTAGCTTTCCCCAATTTTTGCCAACCATTAGCTTGCTTGAATGGTTGCTGACCATTAGCTTTCCCCAATGGTTTCCAACCATTAGCTTGCCCCAATGTTTGCCAACCATTAGCTTTCCCCAATGGTTGCCAACTGTTAGCTTTCCTCAATGGTTGCCAACCATTAGCTTTGCCCAATGGTCGCCAATCATTAGCTTGCCCCAATATTTTGCAACCATTAGCTTGACCCAATTGTCCCCAACCATTAGCTCTCCCCAATGCTTGTCAACCATTAGCTTGCCCCAATGGTTGCCAACCATGTGCAAGCTTGAGATTTTTGTGTCACCAAGATGCCTGCACCCTACGGAGGTGTGCCAAAATGAAGCTTCAAAACATGTGTCCCTTGAGTTATTCCCACACCCTTGCACAAGCAAAAAAAATGCAATTGAGCCCTTGAAGGCACAACTGCATGGCATTTCCTGGCTTGCACATGCCTTACAGCCAAAACTGGGTGGGCCCATTTGGAGCTGTACTCTGGGGGGCAAGCAGAAAACTGTGAACCAAGTGGAGCTGGACCTTGGCCATCCACTTGCACAACCTCATTATGTCCTATGCATCATGATCCTTTCAGGAGTTGTACACTGGCTGCCCAGCGTACAACTCCATTTTGGGTTCCTTCATAAGGGTGTGGGCATATCAAGCCAGTTTTGATACATGGCTTATTTTATGTCCACACCCTTGTGGAGAACTAAAAAGCAGAGCTGTACCTTGTCCACCCAACTCCACAATGTCATTATGTCCTATGCACCATGATCCTTTCAGGAGTTGTACACTGGCGGGAAAGCATACAACTCCATTTTGGTTTCCTTCACCAGCATCCTTTCCATTTATCCCATGTAGATCTGTAAAAAATGAGGCTGTAAGCTTTCCACCCAGCATACAAGTCAATTTCAGACCCTCTCAAATCAATCTGTGACAGACCATTTACCACAATTGACCAAGTGAGATGTCAATCCTCCCACACTTATGCATACTTCCACATTTAGAATTTGCATAACCCTGAATGTAATAACGTCATATGCCACTCATTTCCAGAAATTTATATAGTTTGATCAACAATGGTGTACATCATCTGCATGAGACTATGCAATGTTTTGAAATGAATTCCTACCACAGCACCACCTTCTGGTCAGCTCAAAGATATAATTACTTGCCTTTACATGCTTTTCTTCCCCCTCACCATCATTGCTCTTCTCACAATCTCCCACATATTCCATCCATCCATCTATTAAATCCCTCACTCATCACATTACTTCATCAAACCTTAGCCATGGCTTCCTTCACTGCTAAATTTCTTGGCCTCCTCAAAACCACCCTCACATCAATTCCTGAAACTGTTCTTCCCTATCTCATTTCCAACCCATCAACTCATTGGGTCTCCCTTCTTTGCCAAGATTGCAAACTTTTTGTCAGAATCTCAATGATAGGTCAACCTGTTGGCTCCTTAACACTTCCCCTGTCACGTCTCCTTCTCCCTTATATCCCTGATTAAACATCATTTGGTCCTGCTGGGAAATGCCCTTTGGAATTTCTAAACTAGAAATCTTCACAGATCTTTTTTAAGGAAATTCTGTGTATCTCCTCCCAGCCTTTTGTCACATTCAATTCAGCATTATTGATATTTTGCAGCAAACATGATCTCATGGCCAGAACCACCTCCATTGTTTCCTCATTCATTACCCTTGAAAGCCCTCCACAATACAATCCTGCAAAACACAACTCCATTCATCATTCCAACCTTGCCACAGAAATTGTACACCTCCCATCCACTATCAAAGAGCTACATTACAACCCCAATCTACTTGAGGTGCCTATTGGGTGTGATCTGGACCCTGTTTCTCCTCCTGCCAATTTAATCAAAACACCGTTGCTACCACATCAGTCTCAAGGACTTGCTTTCCTCTTTGATAGGGAATCACCACATGCTGCATCCGCCTTGGCTTTGTGGAAGAGGACCTTTATTGATATTGGTGCACTATGGGAGAAAAAGATCACTGGTGAGAGCATAGCTCTTGCAAGGGGTGAGGGAATTCCAGAATCCCCACTTGGATCTATCCTGGCCAATGACATGGGTCTTGGTAAAACAATACAATTGATTTCACTTATTGCAAACACCCTTCTGCAAGCCCAGACCCATGGCCTTCCCCTGGATCCCCCCCCCCTGAAAAACCTCCACATCAAGCCACACTGGTGATAACCACCCCACACCTCCTGAAGAATTGGAAAATAGAGATTATTAAGCATACCCAGTCAAAGGCCATTAATTTTCTCACCTACAATGGAAAATGGCGGCATCAGACCATTGATTGTTTACTGGAACATGTAGACGTGATTCTCACATCATATCACCTGGTGTCATTGGAATACAACAAAATGCAAGCCAACAGCAACACCCCATGCTCCATTATCTTCTCCAGAAAATGGTTAAGGATTATTTTTGATGATGCACAGTAAATCCAACCTTCATTTTGCAATCTTTCCTACCCAAGTATATTTTTTTTGGACCAAACTGACTTCAATTCACTTGCATGACAGCACTATCCAAAATACCCAGGCAAAGCTTTCCCAAGCAGTCACCCAGGTTGTCACCAATTGTAGAGTTTGTCTCACAGGAAGGCAAGTGCAAAAATTTCTTCAAGATCTCCTCTCTCTCCTTAGCTTCCTTGGTATCAGTCTAGAAAATGAGTACAGTGACTGGGCAACTACCCTTTTTCCCCACCTAAAAGCAGGGGACTTTGCCCCAATACAAATGGTCCTCCAACACACCACTCTTTGAAGAAACAAGGTTGACAAGCTTTCAAATCTCCCCAGGATTACTCATAAATACATCAAGACACTGCTCTCACCTGTAGCAGAAGACTTCTACTTCCAACTCCAGGACTGATTCATTTCCAAGATCAGGAATGAGCTTCCTGCTGATGTATCCAAGCCAATGAGGTTGTTGCTCCTCAAAGATCTTGGCCAGCTCATAGGAGCATTTAATCATCCATTTTTGGCAGACCCCAATGTCATCATGGACCAAAATGGAAAATTCATCCTCACAAAAGAGTCAGGTCCCAAGTATCACAGCACAGGAGTTGAAACAATCATCCACCACATTGATATTGACACCTGCCTTGAGAGCTCCAAAATCAAACAGCTTGTAGGGATGATTCAGCCAGGATCATTGGTGGCAGCTGGAGCAAGAAAAGTTGTGGTCTTCTTGTGTTGGACACCCTATCTTGATCTGTAAGCCGGCTGTCTTTTTCTCCTGTTTCCAATCAGACCCCACTCAAAAGTCCATTTCCTTCCCCCATGTGCAGGATTGGAATGACAATAGATGAATATGAAATCTCCTCCTTTTGTCTCAATGGAGGGCTGATGGCAAAACAGCAAGAATAAATTATTGAGCAGTTTTCAGCAAGTAGCACAAATTATGTGCTTCTTGCCTCTATTCAGGCATCTGGTGTTGGAATCAATATCACATCAGCCAATGTTGTAATCATCATGGTAAGCACCCAATACTTTCTATAATCTTGCCATTTACTTAGTCTACATTCATTTGATCTACATAGGCACCCTGTTGGAACCCCACAACCCAGGCACAGGCAGTTTATTGGCTGCATCAAATGGTCAAACAAGGCCAGTGCAGGTTTATTACCTCATTGCACCTAATACCATTGAGGAGAATATTCAAAAGGTATTTTCCTCGTACTCCACTCATCATATGCACCTAACTGAATTTTCCATCTCTCCTTCAGATTCAGAAATGCAAGGAGCAACTTTCCCAGTAAGTCTTTTTTTTCCTGAAAATATATTCACCAAAGTTACAGTTGGCCGATTGTGTAAATTTTGCTCATATCATATTCAGGTCAAATATTCTCACCACCAGGGATTGGAGGGAAGTGTTCCAATCCCTTCAGGATGACACCTAAATCACCTCTCCCTTAGCTTCTCATCTCCTTCTTCCCAATCTCACTCATATGGTTGCTGTCTCTTCCTTCCTCACTATCCTGTACATTACTCTTGCATCACAATTCTTGAGAAGTGCAATTTTTCCATTATGCCATGAGTAATTTTGCTCATGATTCACATCATGTGTTTCTTGCCACTTCCTGTCACCAATACTCCCATATGTGTAGATAGAATGTTACACTGTGTGACATTGTGTGTGATACTCTTGTCCTTGATGTGAAACTGGCAGAAGAATAAATGGTTGGCAACCATTAAGAAGAAGATTGGTCACCATATATGAGGCATTCCAATGGTCACAGTTGGTCATGAGAATCAATTGTTGCCATCCATAAAAAACTGCAATGGTTGGCGACCATTAAGAAGAAAATTTCTCACTGTCCATAAGGAACTCTAATGGTCACAGTCCATCATGAGAAGCAATTGTAATCATCCATAACAAAATGAAATGGTTGGAGACCATTAAGAAGAATTTTCCTCATTGTCCATGAGGCATTCTAATGGTCACAGTGCATCATGAGAAGAAATTGTAACCATCAATAAAGAACTGCAATGGTTGGCGCCCATTAAGAAGAAAATTGTTCACCATCCATGAGGCCTTCTAATGGTCACAGTCCATCATGAGAAGCAATTTTAACCATCCATAAAGAGCTGCAATGGTTGGCAACCATTAATAAGAACCTTTCTCACCATCCATGAGGTATTCTAATGGTCACAGTCCATCATGAGAAGAAATTGTAATCATCCATAAAGAACCGCAATGGTTGGCAACCATTAAGAAGAACAGTTCTCACTGTCCATGAGGCATTCTAATGGTCACAGTTCATCATGAGAAGCAATTGGAATCATCCATAAATATTTGCAATGGTTGGCAACCATTAAGAAGAACATTGGTCACCATCCATGAGGTATTCTAATTGTCACAGTTGGTCATGAGAATCAGTTGTTGCCATCCATAAAAAACTGCAATGGTTGGTGAACATTAAGAAGGACATTTGTCACCATCCATGAGGCATTCTAATGGTCCCAGTCCATCATGAGAAGCAATTGTCATAATCCATAATGAAATGCAATGGTTGGTGACCATTAAGAAGAAAATTGGTCACCATCCATGAGGCATTCTAATGGTCACAGTTGGTTGTGAGAATCAATTGTTGCCATCCGTAAAAAACTGCAATGGTCCGCAACCATTAAGAAGAACATTGGTCACCATCCATGAGACATTCTGAGGGTCACAGTCCATCATGAGAAGCAATTGTTGCCATCCATAAAGAACTGCAATGGTTGGCAACCATGATGGAATTTCAATTTTTTCAGCTCTATTTGCTTACATTTAATTCCAATGGATGCCATCCATAGAGAATTTTAATGGTCACCATCCATTAGGAATTATAAATTGTTCAGTGAACGTTTCCCACATCTTAATTCCTCCAAACAGATTCACCATCCCTGTGCTAATTTTTTTTTAGCAAATGCAGCAAGTCATCAAGGCTTAAATATGCACAGGTCTATCCCCAGATAATGCAAGCCACATGCATCACACAATTATGACACACAAATTACCATGGATCTGCATGTTGCATCATGTAGACATAGTCAGCATCTTTGTTTTTTTGGTGGGTTGCAGCAAGAAAAATTAAACAAGTCTTCTTGTCAATGGCTATCAATATCCCTCCCTTCTCTCAGATTTTTCTCCTTTTCTCCATTACCCAATACCCCTCAAGTCAGCTTCACATCTTTTTCCAATCTATTTATTAATCCCCTCACAATGCCATTCACCACTCCTACACAAACAATCCCACCTTCAGGTTTGTTAACCCACTGTTTTGTATTTCATCAAATAGAAAGAACCATCCCTACCAACCTTGGCCTCCATTGACTAATTATTTGGCATAATCAACAGAGTCCTCACCATCAACTTATGAAGATGAAGGACTCTCAGCACCTGCAGAAGAGTCTCACCCTGCATCAGAAGTCCAGGAAGTAACTGATGAAGAATTCTATCAGAATTTAGATACTATTCAAGAGATGGTCACTACCTGTGCTTGCCTCAGGATCCCCAGGTCAATCCAAGATACTATCAACAGGTTAAACTCCAGCTTAATCAATATCCAAAAAGGCTAGTTTTTTCCCCCTGCCATTCTTCACATTTGCAGATTTGGAGGTCTGATTGGTTTTTTTTGCTTAGAATACGATTGTAAAAGGTTTCTCCCCCAAAGAGAACGGCTGAGAATCACACCCAGCTCCTCATTGTCCCAACAGCCCCCATCACAGCCACCTCCAAAACGTCCATGCTTTACTCATCCACCTGTGGACATGACCCCACATCTACAAATAATGGGCAATCTTAATCAAGCCTCCTCCTCCCCTGATGCAGCATCAAATCAGAAAGCCATTGCACCGTCCCCTAAGGCAGAAATCAAAATAACTTCTGAACCTTCCCTCTGGGCCCAACCCACTGCAACCATGGAGGAACCCCAAGTCACTTCTGAGAAACCCCAGGTGGCCCCAGATCAACCCAAGAAATCCAATCAAGCATTAGTGATTGAACCAGACCCAACCTCTCCCCAGCCCATTGTACCTGGTATGGATGCTCCCCAAGATGAGGAGTCCACGTATGATTTTGATGATCAAGAAAGTAGAGGTTAGTTTACCATCATTTACCACAAAATAATGCGCAAGGAGCTTCATTCAATCACTCAATCCTTCAAGGGTTGGAAATCTCCAAAGAAACTCCAAATGGGATGGGATGCAGTAAAGCACTTTTTGTATTTCTGTCTCCAGGCCATCACTGGTATTGAACCACCAGAAATGTGGTACATCTCCCATTCAGCCAATTTTGAGTATGGTAACTGGGTTTGGCAGATCCATGAGCAAGGCTAGTTTTATTTGAACATCCCATCAACTTGCAAGATTTCTTTTTGCTAATGACCACTTTTTCATTTCACAGCAACAGAGTTTCTACGCTTGGATGCACATGAGCAATGTTGGGAACCAGACATCATCAATTTTACTTCCCTCAACCTCCTGCAGAACAGCCATACTTGTTGCACTGGTTCACCTCCCTAGATCAGAAAACTGCTCATCTAGAATCAAATCTTCTGCGCTTTCTTCAAGCCTTGGACCATCCCACTGGAAAATCCATCAATAAATGGGCCAAGACAGTGGCTTTCTCATTGCAAACAGTTGCCAATGTGGTTCTCCAAAACCTAACCTATAGCCATCAGACTCACTTTTCTAGTATAAGGACAGCTCCAATCATCAAACAGACCTCAAAATTGGATTCTACACCAAAAATAACTCCTATTCACTCATCCAAAGTACCCCTCTATCTCTTGTGGTTTAGAAGATACAGATCAAATCAACCCTGGCCTACCCATCCCCCTACCAGGTGTCACAGATCAGTGAAAGTTCATTGACATACCCTGGATGCCTTCAAGTACATACACCATACATTAAAACCCATACAGCACCAAACAAATCACCACACCTGTATACACAGAAATATCTGCAAGACCCTGCATGCAGCACCAAACAAACAGCTGTATACAGAAGAAATATATGCAGGCCATTGCATGCAGCACCAAACAAACAGCTGTATACAGAATAAATATATGCAAGGCACTGCATGAAGGACCAAAAAAATGACCAACCACCACTATACAGAAGTAATCTATGCAGGGGGGACCTGTATCAATGCATCACAGCAATGCATGCAAGGGTGTACATGCATGTAGATCCTGCACAGCCTCCTCCTCTGACAAGCCAACATGCCTCATGAACTGTATTCACTGTACCAGGGAGACCCTCAGCAACAGCCCTGAGGGAAGGATTTTCTATCAATAGAGGGCCTCTCTCCCCCATCCAGGTCCCATCAGTTCCCCCCATCATCCCCTCCAGGGGATCACCATGCCTCCTAGGCACCCTTAACCCATACTTTTACCAACCTCAACCATTATCCAATAACACATACTGTGACCATCACCAATCCCACATCCCATAAAATCACCATCACCATCACCATCATCATCATCATCAACCACAACCATTACCCTGGACCATCCACCATCATCAATACATACTTTTGACCATGACCCAATCCAATAACCCATACTTTTGACCATGACCAAATCCAATAACCCATACTTTTGAACATGACCCAATTCAATAAACCATACTTTTGACCATCCACCACCACCATTATTTACCGAATACCCCATACCTTTGAACATCACCACCATGTCCCCAAAACTTCAACATCATCATCATCAACCACCACCAACTCTCATCATCACCATCCATCATCATCACCTACCTTGACCATCCATAATCATCATCATCCATCATCATCATCCATAATCATCATCCATCATCATCATCCATAATCATCATCCATCATCATCATCACCTACCTTGAACATCATCATCCATCATCATCACCTACCTCATCCATCACCAAAATTATCCATCATCATCAACAACAACAACCACCACCATCAGTATCAAGTATAGTCTCAACCATTTCAACTTTATCAATCATCACCTGTAAAATTAAAGGAGTATTCATCAGTAACCAATCAAACAAGAAGAAAGGATATATATAAGGATAAGAAAAGATAAAATATTCTTCCCTTACTTAGCTTCTATAGCCTCAGTCAACTATCTGTTCCACCATTTCTTCTTTATCAAGCTTGAATAAATTGATCCTAGGCCTGACAGAGACTACTATAGTAGCAACTCTATCTGAAAATCAGCCACCAATCTCTTTTCTTTTATTGTTGTGAGACTACTATAGTAATTAGAGGGGCAGACAATTCAAAACCACCCTTAGTATTCATCTATCTTATCAATAGTTGTAGTAGTAAATTCCCCCTCAAGTGACTGCCAGAAAGCTATTTGCTAAAACTTTACCCAATCCGAAAGGAGTCTCCACACTAATGAACTGTGTGCACAGCTTCCCCATCCTCTCACATCTCCCATATTCAATTTCAAGGAAAACCTACAAATGGTTATGTGGCTCCAAAGCATCAAGACATTTCCAAATTCACTGCAGCCCAAATCAATAGAGCATAACATGGTTCTAGACAACAAGGACAAGACCAATCAGTCAGAGTCTATTCCCATTGAGCCAAGGGACTGTCTTCAAGAGCTATGCAGCGTCATTATTGATATCATGATCAGCTTCACCTTACTTCAGGCTCATTCCCAGAAAGACCCAAAGGAGCCCTCCACCAGCAAGAAGAAAAAGAACAAGCGCAAAGACCCTCCAGCATCCACTTTTGACCACTCTTCCCTCACTTTCTCAGAGTTTTCAAATGAACAATGTTGCACTGAATTGACTCAACTAGAATGCCGCCACAATTTCCTCCCTTTTGTCTTCTACCTGTTTGCTGGCATCCAGGGGATCTTCATTGCTCCAAGAGACAGAAGGATTGCTTCTTTATGTGATTGTCATGAACTCCTCTGTTTAATTCAAAAAATTCAGTCTGTCTTAGATGGGAGACCTTCAGCCAAGGAACCCATATGGGCTCATCTTCAAATTTAAATTTAATCCATCATGCTCAGTATATCTGAGAACCCTCAAGATACTGGAAAATTGACATTACCCACCCGGCATGATCTAGCCAAGTCTATTGCTCATTACTACATTAGCCACATGAACAAAAATTCCTGTTCCAAAATTGCTTTCAGCCTAGAACCCCCTCAAATCTCTGAGTTACCAAGCTCAAATATTTAATATGACAGCTGTCATTTATTCTCTGAGTCTCTCTATCTTTACTGTGTCATCTTCCATGTAATTCAGATACTTTTTTCATAATTTTAGCTGTATTTTTTATTTGTAACATTTCTTAAGATTGTTATTTGCATGATAATTCATAATAAAATGTTTCAAAAGAGTGATTGTTGATTACTTTTCAATACTGAAAGCCCTATTTAAAAAAATTTCCCCTGAGCAGTGAGATTGGATTCCTCAAGGTTGACTTTTGGATTCAGACTGTCTTAAGCCCTGACCCACCACTCAGCACTTTTAGATGAATTGCATATTCAAAATTCCACAGATTCTTTGCCCCCACCCACTACTCAACCACCTTGCTGAATCATCCATCAAGAACTACTTAAATAGGACCTCTTTCTCACCTCAAGCAATTTCCCCCCATACCATCCCACCACACCCCTCAACTTTGACTTCCACTTCCACTCTTAATATCCACAAATTCCATCTTTTCTATCCATTTAAAGATCATCATATTTTCCCCCAAGCATACCAAGTCCCCTCCCCTTTGAATCACTACCATCCAAATCAATATTTTCATGGCCAGGAACAAGACCAAAGCGTGTAGTTTTTTCCTTGTTATTATCCTTTATGTTGATTCACCAAACTGACATTTTCCCAATCCCTTCCCAATTTTTCACTGTACTTCTCTTTTGTAAATTCTATGATTTGATATGCTACCAATATGTCCCCTGGTGAATATGAACTGCATACCACTCAACTATTAATTTTGTTACTTTCACCATTCACCAAGACAAAAGAATATTGCAGTTGTAAGATTTCTGGAGGAAAACCAGCTCAGTACAAATTGAAGAGGGATCTTCTCTTTACCCAAAAAATCACAGGTAACAAGGACAAGGCACAGAAACCCAAAATTCTGTGGAGCTACAGGTCCTACAACAAATGTGAGCTCTATCCCTAGATTGATCCTGAAAATCCAAGAAAGCCAACAAATGAAGAGTTGCAAGAGGTGCATGCCTTTGTTGAATCCAACTTTCAACTGGCTGATCATGGTCAAGTGCTCCTGATGGATAAGGAGAAGAATGATATTATTGCCTATATCAAATTTATCCCAATCCAGGACCTATCACCTCAGGAGTATGATGATATTGACTTTCTTGCTTGGTTCCTGCACCAATGCAAGAAATTTTTAAACTCAGTGGGCTCACCATCTAGATCATGGGCAGGAAAAAAGTGGGCAATTGGATGGATAAAGGCCATGGTAACAGCTGAAATGATTGGCCAATAAATCAAGGACCTAAAGACTGCTACTGCCAAATGCCAGTTTGATGAATTATTTCTTACTCTGAAGTGGCTTCTAGTATACTTGGAGGATTCTTCAGCAATATGGCCCATGTTCCATTTCAGAAAAACCAAACCCTCGTGCAAAAGTATCACATCCCATCTTTCTCCAACTTATGGAACCAGCTCCTTCTCACCTCACCTAACCTTTACCTCTGATGGCTTCTGCAATTTTCCCCATATTGATGAAAATGATATATCCAACTTTGCCTTTGCTTTATTCATACCACAGAAGAAAGCATGTGGATCACTTGCTACTCCCTGCAAGGGCTACAATTTTCAAGATGGGCATTTTGTCATACCTGACTATGGGTTTTGGATTGATTTCTCTACTCAAAAAAGGAATTGTTTAGTTACTCTGGAAATCCAAAAAGTATTGGCACTGTACACTTCCTCCTGTATAAAATGTTTTGTATACCCATCTTTCCATGTCTTTAAAAATCAATTTTAGAACCCTAAACAATTTCAGAAGCATTCAGAATGGTACTATACATTATACCAAAGCTAACAAAAATAAAGTACTCCATATTGCTGATCATGATTATTATTTGCATAGAAATTAAACTGTTTCTTTTGACTCTTTGATCTTGAACCTTGTTGGTCTTGGGAACAATGTATAATTAATTTATGAATAAAAATTCATCCCACTGCTTGGTCTGCTTTTCAAAGGGAGATCCTGAGGTACAATTTGTTTTTTTTTTATGAATTGATTTGGAAATTTTTTCAATTTGAATTTTCATGATAATTCATAATCCAACTTTTCAAAAGAGCAATTTTCCAATAGTTTTAAATACTGGAAGCCCCAGTAACAATAATTTTCCCCTGAGTAGTGAGATTGGATTTCTAAAGGTCAACTTTTGGATTTTCACTGTCTAAAGCCCTGACCCACAACTCAGCAATTTTAGATCAATTGCATATCAAAAATGCCACAGATTTTTTTCACCACCCACTACTCAACCACCTGGCTGAAGCATCAATCAAGAACTACTTGAAAAGGTCCTCTTTCTCCCATCAAGCTGTTTCCCCCCATCCAATCCCTTCCCTTTCAGCAATATGGCACATGTTCCATTGCAGAAAAACCAAACCCTCATGCAAAAGTCTCACATCTCATCTTTCTCCCACTTATTGTGGGATGATCCTCTTGGAAAAAGCTCTGATAACATACATGCAAATTTCATCCACATATTTCTTGGCTGCAATTCAACAGTACCTGGCCAGAATGCACCAAATTGGATTGTCTTTGCAGCTTCCAGGGCACCAAAGTAGATCCTCATCAATTCTTTGACAGGAAATTGGTGTGATTTAATAATCATGGATCTTACAAGATTCCAAAACCATATGCTTTTCTTGTAGCCCAAAGTATTCAGACATTTCTTCAAACAAGTAAATTACCAGCAAAGCAGGATAGATTTTTTTTGGGTTTTCCTTGGTCCACCTTTTATCCCAATGCCTGTAATTTGGATCAATTTTTCATTCAGATCAATGGGGCAGCAAGGAAAATGGGAAAAAAATCATTCCCCCTTTGCTGGTAGTTTACTTCTGGAAACAAATGTCTGACTAAATTGGGCTACAAGAAAATCAGATGCTTTTGGAACCTTGTGAGATCTATGATGATGAAATGACACCAATGATCTGTCAGAAAGACTTGATGAGGGACTGCTTAGGTGCCCTGAAAACTGCAGAGGCATTCCAATTTGGTGAATTCTGGCCAGGTACTGTCACATTGAAGCCAAGCAATATGTGGATGCAATTTGCATGTATTTTATCAGAGCTGGTTCAAAGAGGATCATCAAATGATAAGCTGGAGAAAGACAAGATGTGATACTTTTTCATGAGGGTTTGGTTTTTCTGAAACGGATCATGTTCCAATCTCAATTTGAAGAATTCATGATGGAATGAATTGGTGTTTCCACACTCCCAGATCATTGAATAAAGTCTCTCTATAAACAAATTATGAAAAAAATATTTGGATGCAATTTGCATGTATTTTATCAGAGCTGGTTCAAAGAGGATCATCAAATGATAAGCTGGAGAAAGACAAGATGTGATACTTTTGCATGAGGGTTTGGTTTTTCTGAAATTGATCATGTTCCAATCTCAATTTGAAGAATTCATGATGCAATGAATTGGTGTTTCCACACTCCCAGATCATTGAATAAAGTCTCTCTATAAACAAATTATGAAAAATGAATATTTGTAGTCATGAAATCTGTTGTTTTGGGGAAGCAAAAAAACTCTTTGCATTGGATATTTCCTTGCTTAATGTGGTGTTCTAAAATTTCCTGATGTAAAAATATCAATTCCAATCATGGTTTTTTATTAAGATCATTAATCTTCAAATGAAATACATGATTTTTCATCAGGGAAATTGATTTTGAATTCAAAACAAAAGTTCTTAGTATTGCCAATGTATTTTACATGGGTCAATCATGTGCATTCAATATGATCTATTTATTAGGGAAATTTTTCAAAATATCAAATTTAACTTTCCCTTACACTCACACTGAAGGTAATATGCATATTCAAAATGGAACCAATAAGCTTTTGAGTTTTTTTTTTGAATGATTGAGCTCATCAGCAGATTTAAGATTGGATTCAAAATTCAATCAATATTTTTATCTATTTCCCTGTAAGCCTTTCAATTTCTGGAAACTGAAAAAATTTGACTTAACACCCAAACCAGTTCAACAAAAATAATGAGAACACCACCAGAGTTGGAAACATTTGTATATTCCAATGCACCATATTTTCTCAAAGGACATTTGAATATGGAGGTAATCTATATAATGGTGTTGGAAGGTCAAAAAAATCACATCAAACACATATATTACAATCAAATTTTTCTACAAAATTATGTGAGTGATTTTTTCCCAGGTTTCATCAAACTTCAAAACATCACTGGTCAAGTGTCAATGATACCAAAATTCAGAAAAATCAGTCACCAAACATTCTGCAATCTATTAACAGAAGAAACCCCACAAGTGAGCCACTGCAAGACATTACCAGCCCTGTGAGTAAAGATCTTGTTCAAAAGTATGTTTCTTTTTTTTATTTGAACTGGGGTTAATTTCTTTATATACCCTATGATTTTTTACATTCAAGCCATCAATTGAAGAGTTCCATTTTCTTTTTTTTCTTTTTTTTTGGTTTTTTTTTGGTTTTTTTTTGGGTTTTTTTTTGGGTTTTTTTTGGGTTTTTTTTTTGGTTTTTTTTTGGTTCTTTTTCTGCTTTTTTATTGGTTTTTATTGGTTTTTTTTTGGTTTTTATTGGTTTTTTTCTGGTTTTTTTTTGGTTTTTTTTTTGGTTTTTTTTTGGTTTTTTTTTTGTTTTTTTTGGTTTTTTTTTGGTTTTTCTTTTTATGATTTTTGCTTTTTTTTTTGAAGAGGTCCATTCACAAAGGAGGGCCTGGCTTGGTGGGGGGACTTCATCACCCCCCAACCAAGCAAGGAAGGGGGGGGGAGGGCCTGCCTTGGTGGATGGATTTCATCACCCCCCAACAAAACAAGCAGCAAAGGGGGGGCAGCTTGGTGGGGGGATTTCATCACCCCTCAACCAAGCAAGCGGCAAAGAGGGGGTGGCTTGGTGGGGGGATTTCATCACCCCCCCCCCCCCACCCGGCAAGCAAGCAAGGGGGGAGGAGCCAGTGGGGGGGACTTGATCACCCCCCGCCTGGAGAGCAAGCAAGGGGGGAGGAGCCAGTGGGGGGGACTTGATCACCCCCCCGGCAAGCAAGCAAGGGGGAGCAAGCCACCGGCTTGGGTTGGGGGGGACTTCATCACCCCCCTGCCCAGAAAGCAAGCAAGGGGGAGGACCCAGTGGGGCTTGCGGTGGGTGGGAATTCATCACCCCCCCCCCCCCCCCGCCCTGCAAGCAAGCAAGGGGGGAGGAGCCGGTGGGGCTTGCGGTGGGGGGGGGATTCATCACCCCCCCCCTGCCCAGCAAGCAAGCAAGGGGGATATTGAGGGGGGAGGGAGGGGGGGATTTCAAATCTGCTCCCCACCTAGCAAGCAAGCAAGGGGGGAGGGAGGGGGGGGGATTTTGAACCCCCTCCCCACCTAGCAAGCAAGCAAGGGGGGAGGGAGGGGGGGATTTCAAATCCCCTCCCCACCTAGAGAGCAACCAAGGGTGGAGGGAGTGGCTTGGTGGAGGGGATTTCAAATCCCCTCCCCACCTAGTGAGCAAGCAAGGGGAAAGGGATTTGCTTGGTGGGGGGGATTTCAAATTCCCTCCACCTCCGTCAACTCCTTCTGCAACACTCATATCCACTAACATCCACCAAATCCAGAAAAGATATCAAACAACCAAACAATCCCCTCAATGAATTGACCCACTATCTTCCAAAATCCAACTATTCCAGACCAAAAAATGCAAGGAAAACAGTAAACTTACCATCATCCAATCAACTTCATCCTCCAACCCCAGCCCCAAACAAAATAAAGCAAATAAAGCAAATACATCAGAGAAAGCAATTAATTGGGCCAAAGAAAACCCAATCAAGCAAAGAAATTTGTTGAAATCCCCAAAACAGTCATTTGAAAAACTCAAATCATTAGAAAAGCTGATATAGAGATCAGCTAGAGAAAAAACTCCCATAAGACAAGAATTAGTAAAGACAGAATAAGGAGGAGATATACCCAAAAGCCACAGACCTGCTGGTCCAATTTTCTCTAATATCCTTATCACTTTCTTGAACTGAAGAACTGATCCAAGTTCCATCAAACAGACCCTGCATTCATTTCATTCTTCTGCTTTTTATCTGTATTCTAACTTTCAAATAGATCAAGCTAGCTTAGAATTGCTGATTTTCAGAAAAGAGTGATAAAAGCTTAATTTGAGATTCAGAAGCTCTCAATTCAAAAATTTTTACTCTCCTTCAGAAAGTTTTGGAAAATCCTGCAGCAGTTCCAGAATTTAACATAATTGAGGCCTTTCAAACCATCCTATGCTATTATTCCAGGGAAAATGAAAACATGAAGCATGGATGCAAGGCTTTGAGAAAAGATTTTTTGGCCAAGAAGGTGCGGGTGGAGGGACAGGATTGCATCCTACCATTGTGTGAAAAGGTATCCAAACTTCCAGTTTCAACTTCACCAAAGGATCAGGCGAGAGCTGTGGAAGAATTTGGGAAGAAGGAGGCTATGGCCTTCACCAGGTACACATCCCCAATAGCCTCCTGGGAACCTCTGCAAGTCTCAGCAGAGGTATGGGTGTTTTGGTTTGACAAGAAAAATATTGATTTTGGAATTCTGAACCAGCCAAAGACCCAGGATGCAGGGTTTTTGGTAAGAGCAGGAGGATCCCCAAAAGGGAAGGAGAAGTTTCCAGGAGGATATGCAGAGCAGAGCACCCAGTATTTCTGATGCTTAAACAGCTGGATTTTATCTTTCCAATCATTGTAGAGGGAATTATGGCTGTCTTCCTTCAATATTCCATCACCAAGGAGGACCCTCCAAAAGCCCAAGAAAAGGCATATGTTGGTTCCCTAAAACAGGTCTTCAAGGAGGTATCCTTGGAGGAGTCAATTATGTTTCCATTAGGGTACATAGAAATTTAGATTGGAGGGGAACCTTGTTGGGCTATGGTGGACAGTAGTTTAATGGTCAACTTTCTTCCATTGAGGTTGGAAAAGGATGCAGGGATTTTCCAACAGAAGGCAAAAATTGTATTATGCACCTTGGGAGGATTTGAGTTCATAGTTGGAGGGGTTGTAGACCAGGAGTTAATAGAGTTTTCAAAAGTATCAATTCTGCTGTCATATTTGGTGGTAAGTGGCTCAAAGGTCATACTGGGTAGGCCATTCCTCTTTGTCTTATGCTTATCACTGGCATTTGGCCCATAAACACAGGAGGAACTTTTCAAGGTATCTGATGCCAGGGGGAAAAAATACAAAACAACAATCTGCCGCTCTGAGAGTAGAAGGTTTAAAATCTGGATTTTTTGCTTCAAGGAGCCTCCTCCAGAGGATTTTTATTTTTGGAAAAGGGAGCTGTACAGAGATAGCTCTGTTTTTGCACAGCCAGTCTACTAGTAAGGGGCAGTGGGGAGGGACCACCAAGTGAAGGGTCATTTGGGAAGAATGAAAGAGGATAGGTATGTTGAGCATGTTAATAGGAAATTAAATGAGTCCTTCTGCATATGTGCCATCAATGGATTCTAGCACAAACTTCTAACCTTGTGCCACAGTTGTGAGTAACCCAGAGTTTATCACAGGTTGAAAATTACAGAAAGTGGAAAAAGATGGCAGGGCACAGTTATTAAAAGCAAGAACCTGTGGAGGCAAGTAAAAACTGGTGGAAAGCAAGGTCCAACCATAGAAGCAACCCATGCTGCAGGTATTAAACCAACCTCTGAGGACTATCCAGTGGTCACATAATCCCTACAATTTTCCTGTATCTCTAACTCCACCTAATTTTTATCAAACAGGTGGAATTTTAGTTGAAAAGATGGTTGACCTCAAATGTAGACTGTATGGATGGTTTGGTGCCAAATAAATCAACCTGATAAAAACATTAATTGTAATTTGGAGAAATGCACTGGTTTTTTGTAGTGAAGAAAGGGGTTTTATAAAACACAAGATAGCCAAACCTTATCTTATTCCAAAAGTAGCACACAAGGCATTTAAAATTAAGCCAATACCAATTCTGGAGGCAATTAGGTATCAGTTTACAGATTTGATGCAGGAGAAGTTGAATTTCAGATTTTACAAGCCATCATGTTCCAGTTACTCTAGTCCTATATTTTATGTTCTGAAACAGGATGGGAAGAGCCTGCGTATTTTTCATGATCTGCAGAAGGTTAAATTGATGAAAATTTGAGCTGTGGTAGTTCCTCCCTAGTTAGAAGGGTTTTTGGAGAAAATGATGGGGATAGTCTTCTATTGGTTGGTAGATGTGATGGGAAGGCACAGCCAGCGGGAGCTTCATCTAGAATTGCATCCAATGACATCTTTCAAGACTTGATTAGGGTGGCTTCAGTTGACACACCTTCTGCAAGGATCAAAAAACTTGGTAGTGGTTCATCAGGCGCAGATGTCTTGGATTCTGAAGGTTTATGTTCCTGAGGCGGTGCAGAAATTTATAAATGACATGGGAATCAAGATTTTGAGGCGTGACTATGGCACGGATACTATTGCCAAAAACTTGGGGGTTAGGTGGTTTTTTTTTGGATATGTGCAGAACTTGGAACAAATCCTTTTTTTGATGGAGGAAGCAGGTTTAATGGTTTTGGGGAAGAATTTTGTTGTATGTTTTCTAGCCTTAGAGGTAATTGGGTGTGATTTTTCTGAAAGGGGTTGAAGAATAACTAAAACCAAGGTAAAAAAGTTCCTTGATTGGCCAACTCTGAAGAATTCCACTCACCTTTCTCTGTTCCTGGGTTTGTTCAGGTTTTTGAAGATCTTCATTTAGAAATTTTTGGAGTTATTGATTCCTTTCATAAATTTAATTCAGAAGGGAGCTGAGCAGTTGTGGAAAAATTAGTGCAATTGGGTGTCCCAGAAACTGAAAGAAATCATTGGATGTCAGATCTTGCTAAAGGACTTGTAATATGAAAAACATTGGATCTTGTTGGCAGTGGACTCAAGCAATTTTGGGGTAGGCAGAGTGCTAACCCAAGAAGATGAGGAGAAAGACTAACCTGTAATCTATGAGTTGTTGAACTTTTCCAAATTTGAGTATTGGTATTCTCAGCCAAATATGGAGCTGTTCAGAGGCTTCAACATTTCTTGTCAGCCTGCTACTTAGCACAGAGCAACCTGAAAAAGCAACAACAATAATAATATTAACAAAAATAAAAAGAACATAAATAAATAAATAAATAAAATTATTATAAAATGAAGGAGTAGGAAATCCATAAATATTAATGCAGAAATGGATTCCCCACCCAAAATAAGGTAGGGTCACTCACTGACCCCACCCTTGAATTCTTACTCCTTATATTTTTTAATTAATTTAATAGAAAATGGTAAATGACCACGGCACCAGTATGACACCTTTTGGCCATTTTAATATTTCACATGATATGTCATGTATAGGTTTCACACCTAAATTTCAGTCAAAATCCAGGTGTTGTGTGTAGTTTAGGAGTTACACGGGGAATTGTGTTTTGTCACAATTCCCGCACGCAGCCCCGCGTCCCTACAGCGCTGGTCTCCCGCGTACGCAAACTCCTGCACGCAGCCCCGCGTCCCTACAGCGCTGGTCTCCCGCGTACGCCAACTCCCGCACGCAGCCCCGCGTCCCTACAGCGCTGGACTCCCGCGCAACTGAACTCCTGCGCAGGTAATCCTGTGACCTAGTCACGCGCGCAGCGGATCAGTCCCCCGCGCGCATCTGAGCAGAGGATCAGTCCCCGCGCGCATCTGAATGGACTGATCCCCGCGCCTCCTGCCGTGATCAGTATGACAGCCAGGTACCGCTCAGAGGAGCTACAATATAGTAGGATCTACACTACATATGTAAAGCTACCACACAAGCATAGATTATAGTTTAAAAACCTTAAAAATCAATTAAAATTAGTTATTAACTAATTTTTAGT
This sequence comes from Puccinia polysora, assembly GCA_025617555.3. Lineage (NCBI taxonomy): Eukaryota > Fungi > Basidiomycota > Pucciniomycetes > Pucciniales > Pucciniaceae > Puccinia > Puccinia polysora. Next base: position 28,188,520 of record CM062620.1, on the reverse strand, counting down.
ATTTTTTTATTAATTAAATAAAGATCCAGACTCACCACGACATGAGTTGATCAGAACCTTCAAAGACCACAAAACTACATAAGGAGTGGTCGTAAAAATTATTGAAAATTACATACAGGATCAGTAGAGGATGGAAAATCAATAAACATCCACGTCTGCTCACTTTGGACAAGTACTTACAGTACAAATTGAGGATCAGTGCAGGATCAGCAAAATGACTAATCTATTGATTAACAGATCCTGCAGCTAAAAAGGAGCTGTTCCTTGACAGATCTAAGGCCAGCAGGCTAACAGCACCTTGAGGACGTGCCAATCTTGCCCTGACTGCCCCCCTAGCCTCAGACCATGGCTAGTACCCCTTCTAGAGCCCCTCAAGCACCCAAAAAAAAATAATATTTAAACAGGCTCTTTTTGCCCTTCTGTTCCCAACAATCCATCAGTTATCAGAAATATTATTATTATCAATCAGACATTGTGTCATTGTTATTCAAGTGCTTATCAAGAAGAAATCAAGTGATTTATGATCTAGTCTGAATTATTATTATTATTATTTTCCAAATAACTATCAACAACCAGAAGTTTGAACCAGCCACCAACCCCATCTGTTCTGAAGCTTCTTACCTGAATCTTTGCAGGATTTCTGTGGATTACTTCCCAAGTAAGTTTTTCCCTTCCTGCTCAGGGTTTGTGTGCTGTTTTGCCAGCCCAAATTAGTGGATAAGGCCTTAGAAGGCACCCATCTTCATTCCAAGGTTATAAACTGCCTAAGGAGGCCCCTTGAGGAGAGGTTTCCAAGTCTGTAAAGACCCCCAGTAGTATATTACTGTGGCCCCTCTTTTTATATTATATTTAAAATATTTATAACCAAACCAATTAAACCTTGCACTTGCTCTTACCATACTATTATTGGAGCTGTAAAGTGTTTATTCTTTGGAATATTATTGCTCCAAATTCTTTTATCACTCTCTGTAGCTAAAGGACTTCAAGGTTCCTGGTATCAGAGAGCTGACATTTCTTATGAGTTGTGGCATTTGAGCTCTTATTAGATGCGAGGCTCTAGCCAGGATGATCAATTCCCAAATTCTAACTAATGCCTCAATGACTAGGTGGATTGCATACTTAAATATGTTTTACTTCACAGTTAGGAATTTCCCAGGAAAGGCCTTTATTATTCCCAATTACTTGTATCAATTTCTTCAGGTAAAACAGGAAGAAATAGAAGAGCTTTACATGGAACAGATATTTCTTACAATGGCAGTAGAAACTAAGGGAGTTTCTCAGTTTATGCTAAAGCAATTTTGGTGATTCCAGGAATTGGAAAAGTACCTTTGAAGGTTTAAATTTCCAGAGGGCCTACTGGGAGCCATTTTCAGATGGGTGCAAAAAAAAGTTCCCCCGTTCTTCTTTCAATACAGACATTTTTGGAAGAAAGCTACACCAATACCCTTGGTTTTAATCACAAGAAGGGAAGATAAGGAGGACTTATTGCAGAGCCTCCACAATGGCTTGGGTCACTGGAGAGAAGCAGAGAAAAGGTTCTGGTTTCCGTTTCTTGGGAAAATTCTGTGGGATTTGTTCCAGATTTGTGAGGCATTTCAATGGAGGAATACTAGTTTAATTTTGCAGGTAGGCATTCCAATGGCAGAGGATGCACTGTTTGAAAAAATTTTCTGGATGAAGTCCATATCAAAGCAGGAAAATTTTCATACCTGCTAGTGGCTAGGGAAAACTTTTAAGGCTGGGTTGAAGCTAGTAAATTTTTTGAATTTTCAGAAGAGAATTTCAGATGCTTTCTGGAGGAAGATTGGTTTTCTCACTTTGGGTTCTTGCAGCTGATCACCCTGGATGGTGGTGCAGAGTTCTGTGGAAACCTCAAGAGAACTGTAATTTCTTTCAGAGCCAAGTTTGGTTGTTTCATGCAGTATTAATAAAAATGCACAGGGGCAATCAAGAGGTGGCATTGACCCCTCAAGGAAACCAAGGTAAATACCCAGGGAAGCAGCAGTAAGAAATGTCAAGAGTTTCTTCCAATAGTCTTGTTTGCGGATTGGACCTCAGTTAAGTGTGGGACCAGATACTTGCCATATAAGTTTCTTTTTGGGCAGAAGCCTGTGCTCCCAGCAAATATAAAAATTCTTAATTTTTAATCAATTGGGTTTTTGAAGGTAAAGACCATGGACAAACTAGTTTTAGCGCACACAAAGCATCTTTTGCAGAAAAAGGAAAACATTTAAAAAGCAGCTAAAAGCTTGAAGGAGAGCCACACAAGGCCTGTCAGGCATTGGGACAGACTCTGTGCTAACAGGTTGTGGGAACCTTTGTGGAGGGGGGATCTTGTTTTTCTTTCTAATTTTTGTCTCAAAATTCAGTGGGGAAAGCTATTTGCAGACCAATGGAGTGTGCCTTATTGCATGGTGAGCCAATTTCTGGGGGTGATTTACCAGCTAGAGGATTTGGATGTTTCTCAGTTGAAGCAGAAAGTGGTGGCAGAACAAGTGAAGAAATTCCATTTTCAGGGAATCACAGAGTTTGATGAAACTGCAGAGTTTGGAAACAAGGACCAGGAGATGGAAGATGTTAGGAGTTCTGAAAAAAATTCTGAGGATGATTTTTTGGGTGAGGAGTCATTGGAGGATTGAATTTTGGGACAAAATTCAATTTTTGGGGGGATACAGGGAAGCTCAGGAAACTTACCAAGAGCTGTTTGGAAGTTCTAGTCCAATTTTTGACCTTTATATGGGGTGGTAAAGGTTTCCTCAGGTGAGTTTTTGTTGCATAAATTGGAAATTCTTTTTTATTATTCTTGGTTTTTTTTCTTAGTCTGGATTTTTTGTTGTCTCAAGTTTCCCTCAGTGTCTCTCAAATTTTCTTCTAGTCTCACGTTCAGAGGTGATTTTCTCAAATTTTTTTGAAGATTATTTTTTTTTATCTCTCTTTTTATAATGGCCGGGTGAATCAAGTGGATTCTCTCTTGGGAAGGCCAGGTACCTTTTATTTCAAAAGTTCTCCAGAGAAAATAGCCAGAAGATACAAGGAAATTTTTTTTATTGTTTTTTTATTTACTTTTAAAAAGAAAAAGGGTTTTTTTTAACAAGTGATTTAGTTGGGAAGAAATATTACCCAATGGAGTCTTTGAAAAATATCTCTACCAGCCTGGTGGTTCTTTCAGAGGAGCTCCTGCAACTTTGCATTCAGGATTCCAACTGAAATTGTAACAATTTCCAGGATCCTGTCATCCAACACCCAAAGATACTGGTTGATTTCATCTTCAGAAATTCCACAGACAACATTTTCATCATTGCACAAGATTACCTGATGGAAGGGCAACCCAAGATGCAGACACCAAGGATTCAAGGGCCAGAATTGGGGGGAACACAGGGATCAAAACAACAGGCAGGGAAAGGACCCACAAACAATTTGGATCAGGGAAGGGGACAAAAGTGGCTCTGAAGAATATAATGGAACTAGGATTAATTTGAGCAAAAGATCAGTGGGGTTTTATCTTAAAAAAAATTCTGAGCACCAGCAAAAATTCAGAGCTGATGACAATTTCCAACTGGGGTGATCCATCCTCCACAGGCAGGGGAATGGCCAGAGGCAACTGAAATGGAGTTGGAGCCAGAGCCAGAGTTGCATGTTGAAAGAGGGGGACCAACTGTGGCCACACAGACAAAAACTGGAGCTGGTTCCAAGCCATCAGTGACTTTTCCCAAGCCAAATTTCAGGTAGTGCCTGCAACCCCAGGATTAAGTAGTGCCTCCCCACTTGGAAGATGTAGAAAATTCTGCACAACATGGAGAAGGAGACAGCCTATTAGTTTACTCTGAAACCAGAGATGGGCAGGTTTTTGAAATCCCACAAAAATAAAATAATTAAACAAAATAAAATGTGTTCAAATTCTTGGTAGTTTCATTCATCAACTACATTTCAATTACCCAGGAGTTATCCCAATTGGGATAACTTTATGAATTTGTGTTTAGTTTCCTCCTGAAATCACCACTTGCACTTTCCAGATCCCCACGAAACCACACTCTCAGACAACTCTGCCTCCAGCTCCATCCAGGCAGCATAAGTCAAACCAACTCATTCCAACCTCCATTTACCCTTGGAACCAGAATGACACCAGCAACAAACAAGAAGCAACTAGGAGACTGCTTGCAAAAAACAAATTGACCCCAGCCAATCAACAAGGTCCCACTAGCAAGACCCAAGGCCAACCAACTAGCTGGTCCAGGCCAACACAGCTGCAAGCTCAAAGCACTCCAAGTTATCCTGATTGGGGTAACTTGGAGTAGTTGCATGGGACCACACCCACACAACTACAATCCCAGAAAGCAAGACCAAGCCAGCTCAGCCCTAAGCAGCACAGACAAAGCAGCCTAGACCAAACCACCAGGCAAAAAACTGTCAGCTTTCTAGTTGACAAGAGCAACCTGTCAAAGCAGATCAAAAACAGAAAATAAATAATAAAATTAAAAGAAGTGAGAAATACATATATAATATTAAAGAAATGGATTCCCCACCCAAAAATATGTAGGGTCACTCACTGACCCCACCTTTGAATTCCAACTCCTTATATTTTTAATAAATTTTTTCAGAAGAAAAACACCAATAAACCACAGCACCACTATGGCACTTTTTTTCCATTTTAATATTTCACACAAAATGCCATTTATAGGTTTCACACCTAAAATTCAGTCAGAATTGAGGTGTTGTGTATATTTTAGGGGTTACAGGCGGATTTGTGTTATTTCACAATTCCCGCGCGCAGCCCCGCATTCATATAGCAAGGGTACCGACGCCCAACACTCAGTATGAAGGCGCATGTCAAAGAATCCTGCATGCAGAGTGACTGATGATGGATTCCTGCATGCAGCTGTCAATTCTGCGCACGTCAAAATCAGCTGTACTAATTTCAACAGCCAGGTACCGCAGGAACATGCTACAACTTGCATGCATACATCATGCATATGTAACAAGTTGACTGACGGATACAGAGATGTTGGAAACCCTAGAAAATTGAATAAAAATATGAAAATCAAAACATTAAAGCATATAAACTGTGAGAAACAATAATGAAGGTTGTCACGTAAATGAGATTGCAAAATCTTTATGAATCAAGAAACACACCAAGAATTCTACCAAAATATTATTAAAAATTACCAACTTAAAAATTACCAAAATGTTCAGAAGATGGCTTAGAATCTAAAAATACCCACTTCTACCCATGCCACTCTAAAAGAAAGTAATACAAAATGAGGAAATATTTCTGAAACATAAAAATAACAAATTAATATTTAAATACCTTCTGAAAATTATTTCACATGGAAATATGACACAGAAAAGGCTAAGCAGCTGACAGCACCAAGACTACGTGCCAAAATAGCCCTGGCTAGCCTGCCAGCCTCAGCACACAAGCACAACCCTCTCTACATGCCCTGAGAAGGTTATATTACCCCAGAAAGGTATATAAACAGCCCCTTTTAGATGGTTTAAACCCCAGTAATTTTCAATTAATCAATCCAGACCCCTTTCCATCCATGATCAAGTGCTTATTCAAGATAAAAAAGTGATTTATGGCCCCATTCTGATAGTATAATTATTAATTCTAAACCCATTGTTAATTCCATTGAAGAATATCAGCAATATCCCCAAAAATTGTCCTGAGACCCTTTCAACTGTGAATTTCTGCAAGTTTCTTGAAGTGTCTGCTTAAATTAGTAATTTATCTCCTCCTTGCCTTCAGGGATAGGTGCTGTGAGTCAGAAAGTCCACCCAATCCCCTTGAGTAAACCCCTTTTGAGTAATCACTTAGGACCTCACTGTCCCAAGGTCTTTACACAGTTCAAAAGAGCCCCTTGAAGAGATATTGTTATCCAATAAAGATCCCCTGTTTGCATAAACCGTGGCCCCTCTTTAAAATATATTTAAATTAATTTAATCCAACCAAACCACTAAAACTTTGCACTTGCTTCTAAATCAACCATTTGAGAATTTTTACTAATTTTCTTGGAACTATTATTATTCCAACACCAATATCACTTGCTGTAGCTAAAGGAATGAAAAGTTCCTGGTATAATTAAGCTGAAAAAACCACACCAAGTTATCCCAATTGTAATAAATTGGAGTATTTTCATGGTTTTCTCCCCTGTGCAACTAAATTTTTATCCAGACAGCCTTGAATCCCATCCCAGACACAGATGGGAATCCAAGACCAACCCAGTCACCCCAGCCCAATTCAGCCAGCCAGACCCAGCTGGCCATCCCAGCATCACCCAGCTAGCCCAGAATAGTGAGTGTTGGAATTTCCCAGAGAAATCACTTCTATGCATGGCCACTTGGGGAGACAAACCAGTGCCACAACTTAGGTCAATGAGTGGATGACAACTACAACCACATCAACTCACAACTGCCACCATGATTTTTCCTTTTCTCTAGATCAACTTGTGGCCTTTTCCTTTTTTTTTTTTTTGTTTTCTCTTCTTTTGATTGTCTCTTTTTGTCTGTCTCTGAATTTTTCATTTATTTCATTCCCTCTCCTGTTCAAGTACCCCCCAACTGCCATCCTCAACCTTGAATCTTTTCCAGCTACTTGCGCAAGATGCCTGGTGAGATTATGATTGCCATTCCTCATCCTCATCCAGGATGACTCACCTAGCTTTCTTGCCAGCATCAATCCACCCAACAAATCAACATTGACACCACCTTGCCTGAATTCCTCACCAGACCTTCCTTTTAATCTTGTGCCTTGTCCTCACGCTGTTGGTTCTCTCAGTCTCTTTTTTTTCTCATCTCAAACTTCTGTGATCTTACCTTTGGTTTTTATTTCTTCAGTCCCCAGCTTTTTTTTTCAATCAATCTTAAGTTTTTCTTATCACAATTAAAATCCAAATATAAATTTCCCTTTGACAAACCAAGCTGAGGAAGAACTTAAATCAGGCACAATGGACATCTTTTGCTAGGAAATTCTTAAGACAGCTCTCAAAACTATTCCCCTTCTTGGAAAGGAGAACTATGGCATTTGGAAGGACAAGACAGATGCTATACTCAAGGTCTGAGGATGAGCAATTACCATCAATGACAAGACCTCTGTCCTCAAACCCTCAATCAATGACAAGATCAAACTCTTCATCATCTCAAAGCTAGACTCAGAGGCTCACAAAAATATAGTCACCCCCAAAAATTGGAACTTTGCTAAAATCCCGTGGAAGGCAATATTTGAAAAATACACCTCATCTCAAGCCTCAAATAAAGCTAGATTTTTAAATAGGTTCCTTTACCTCTCTTTCAATCCAGAAAAAATAATCAACTTCATCACTTCAGTCAAGGTCTTTCTCAAGAAGATGGGTGAGGTGGGCATCAAGCTACCCAACAACATTGTGGCCTATCTCCTGCTTTTCAAAGTTCCCCCCTGATGGACAACTTCAAGATGAAAATCATGCACTCCAAAAAGTATTGCACGTTGGGGAAATTAAGAGAGAGGAAATACCCAAAGTTGTCCTTGATTCTGGAATTTAATGGTACTAGCTTGTGTAAGGATGAGGATGCGCCCTTAAAAGGGAGAGAGAGAGAGAGAAAGATGTATTACTTCCTTCCTTCCTTTGGTGGTGGTATTCTTCCTCCCCCCCCCCCCCCTCCAACCCAGCCGTGGGGGGAAGGTATTATATCCTTCCCCCAAACCCTAACCTAAGTACAAGCACAAATACAATCCAAAAACAAATTGAAAAAACCCTAAGAAACAGAAAACCCTAACCTACCCTATCCTCCTTCCCCAACCCTTGCCCCACTAGATCCATCCAGTTTTTCCTTCTCATGGCGCGTTCTGCGCCCTACTTGGAGCCCCCTGCGCTAACCATAACCACCCAACCCCCCTTTCATAGCCATTTCTTGGTCCCTGCTCCCAATTCTCAGCCCACTGGTGCTTATTGCTGAGCATGAGTGCAATTCCCAAATGCTGAGCCTGTGCGCGCAGGCCGTGACCAGTTACCTATCCATTTCTAAAAAATGCCACAAAAACAGTAAAATATGTCTTCAATCACTTTACTCAACTCAAAAACAAATCTCTGGCTCATTCCTCCATCTTGACCTCCAAATCAAAGGGAGACATTGTGATCTAAAGAGGGAAGCCTTCTCAACAAGATTCACAGAAATTGTTGGAACCCAAGTGTTGCATCAAAGGATATCACCAGCCAGGTCAGGACAAGAACCACTCAGCTGAAGACTGTTGGAATCTTCACCCAGAGGCTGCTCCCGAGTGGTGGAGAGAGAACCGAGCAAAGTGGAAAGAAAAGAAGGGCTGAGCAAAGGAACAAAGCAAACCTCCCTCAGCCCACTACCTGGTGCTGCTCCATGAGTGGGTAGAACATGGAAAATGAAATCAATGGTTCCTTCTGGATAGTGTTGCATCCATTCATATTATCAAACAACCGCCATTGTTTCATTGAAATGGAACTATACATTGGGGATCCCATCAAGACTGGAAAGGAAGGAGCCTGCCTGCCTATCAAAGGATGGGGAACTGTAGAGCTACACTGGAAGAAAATCACCCTCAAACTGACCCAAGCTTTCTATGTTCCTGATGCCACCATCAATCTCATCAGCTCTGGGGAAATAAATGCAAAAGGCTGCTCCAATCTCTCTTAAAACAACCACTTGACCATCTCTCATAATGACAAGAAGATCCTCTGCGGAAAAATAGCTCGCAAACTGTACACGCTTCTGATTCCCTCCCACAAACCCAAAAGGGAATTGGCTTCCCAGGTGTCAAAATTTACTGTCTTGAAAAGGGAAGAACTCCTGGATATTCATCAAAAGTATGGCCATGCATCCCTGTCCACACTGGCACCCATCATCCAACACATTCCTGGAAACATCAATATAAAGTTACAGTGCCTGGATTGTGTGAAGAGCAAAATCACCAAGTCTTCCTTTAATCAAACTTCCCCAAGATCATCAAAAATACTTGAAAAAATTCATATTGATCTGATGGGGCCCATCCAACCTCTCTCCAAGCTTGGTCATTGATACATTCTAACTCTTTTTAAGAATGCCAGCGGATATCTTGCTGCCTTCCCAATGGCCTCCAAGGACAAAATGGCCAACATCTTAATTGATCTTCTCAAAAAGGAGCACTGATGGCAAGGCTATTACCCACTCAAGGCCTGTTTGGACGCTGAGGCAGAATTTGTGAACACCAAGTTCACCTTGGACCTGGAGGAGAGAGACATCTCACAGATTGTCTCCAAACCTTACCATCCCAAGCATAACATCCAAGTGGACTGCACCATTGGATGATCATAGAGTCAGCCAGAGCCACCCTAAAAGACAGTAGACTCCCAATTTCATTTTGGCACAAAGTCATCAAGGGATGATGCCTCATTCTAAATCACATTCCAGAAAATAGCAATGTTGAGACTCCCTGGAACAAGATTCACAGCCGGCTTCTGCCACAATCATTCCTCCAACCTATTGGTAGCCCCTGCGTCTTTCTTCTCAAAAAGAGGGAGAAGGGGATGAATTTCAACTCCAAAGGGAGGAGGGTACCCTAGTAGGCTTCAATCCTATCTTTCATTCATATTGCATTCTAACAAAACATTGCTCCATTTTCTCCTCAAAACATGTTAATTCTCTTCAGATTCCACAGCCGCGTGAGCCTAGCCTTGCCATTCATGATGACCTTCTTCCCAAAAATACAATGGATTACCCACTTCCTGATCAGGTCCCTAGCCTGAAGCACCTCTGACAACTTGGGCTCCTTGGACCAATTACTGGAATCAATTTTCTGACTCCAAAGACTCAATTGTCTCAGTCAGCAATGGCAATTTGCTCTCAAATTCACCAGCCAATGAACCAGACTTTGGACCAACGCAAATTCCAGCCAGCATGACAAAAACCCAGAGTGAGCGCAGAAATGAAGCTCCACCCATTAGGGTCCTGAGGGACCAATTGAGAATTAAGCTGCCTCAATGTTATGGATTCTATCACTACTACAAACCAAAATTGTACAAGGAAGCACTCTCCTGTGACAATTTTCTTCAATGGGTAGAATCCATGGAGCTGGAATTGGGCTCAATTGAGGACCTCAAGGTTTGGGAAGCGTATGATGGACCACAGCCTTGAAATGCCCTCAGAATCAAGTGGATCTATAAAATCAAGCAAAACTGTCACAGAGACCCCATCAGGTACAAGCATTGCCTGTGTGTCCAGGGATTCAAAAAAATTTAAGGGTTAGACTATTCCAAGACCTTTGCACCAACAGGTGAGTCATCAACTCTCAGGCTACTCCTCCTCAATGCTCTTCAGTCAAAACAACAGATCAGGCAGTTCAATGTCAAAAGTGTGTTTCTTCACTCCCCCATTGAAAAGGAGGTCATCATGAAGACCCCAAAAGTATTCAAATGGACTTCTTGCTTCCTCACACTCAAAAGATCTCTCTATGGCCTCAAACAGGCACCAAAGAACTGGTACAAGACTCTCACAAACTTTTTCAAGGAATTTGGTTTCAACAAATCTGCGTGTGATCCCTGCCTCTACCTGTTGGATGACAGTAAGTTTCAGTTTTTTTCACGTTGACAACCTGAATCTGTTTGGGGATGAAAACAACTTTTAAAAGAAGTTTCTATCCAAATTCTCAGTTTCAAAAGCTAAAGATCTGGACACCATCCTAGGGATGAAAATTGAAGTAATCAACAATTGCATCTTACTCAGCCAACCCAACCACATTGAATGTGGTCTCAAAGAGCCTGGTCTAGAGAAAGCTCATACAAGCAAGTACCCACTTATTCAGAACCTGCAGATCAAACCAGCCTCCAACAAGGACTTTGAGAAGTTCAAATCTCTCAATGTCAACTAATGGTTGGCAATTGGTCTACTAAATCACATATATTTCTAAATGCACCCCAATATCAGTTTTGCCATGTCAATTATTGCCAGATTCAACTTCAAGCCTGGTCTTTCCCACTGGAAGAAACTCAAGAATACCTGGAAATATCTAAAAGTGACTTCCCATCTCAAGCTTTTTCTGCAGGTAAGTGCGGCCAACACTCTCACATTGGCTTACTCAGACGCTTCCTGGGTGGATGATCCTAACACAAGATGCTCTCAGACAGGGTACTTGCTCACCATCTGTGAGTGTTTCATTTCCTGGAACAGCTGCAAACAGAAGAATATCATTTAATCTTCCATGGAGGCCAAACTCAATGCTCTTGTCAACGCATTCCATGAGGAAACCTGGATAAGAGATCTTGCGCATGAAATATTTTCCATGGACTCCTCAGACATTCTCATACACACCAAAAACAGCAGGCTTGATGAAAAACTCAAAAAATTTGGCTTGAACTCAAAAACCCATCACCTGGACCTGAAGACCAAGGGCATGTGGGAAGAGCTGAAGACAAGCAATCTTGAGGTTAAACTCATCAAATCTGAGGAGATGCAAGCCAATGCACTTACCAAAAGTCCTAGTCTGACCAGTCTCCATCTTCTTTAATCATCCTTTGCCAACATTCCAACCTAATTTCCTTTTTTTTCCTTTCTTTCATTTTTTTTCTAGCCTCATACTCACCCTCTCACCTCTTCATCTCACTAGGCACAGGGCGTGTTAGAATTTCAAAGAGAAATCACTTCTATGCATGGTAAATTGGGGAGACAACTCAGTGCCCCAACTTAGTTCAATGAGCCAATGACAACTACAACCAGATCAACTCATTAGTACCACCATGATTTTTCCTTGTCCCTAGATCAACTTGCGGCCTTTTCATTTATTTTTTTTTTGTTTTCTCTTCTTTCAATTGTCTCTTTTTCTCTGTCTCTGTCTTTTTCAGTTATTTAATTCCCTCTTCTTAAGTACCTTCCAACTGCCACCCTCAACCTCAAATCTTGTCCAGCTACTTTTGCAAGATGCCTGGTGAGATTATGATTGCCATTCCTCATCCTCATCCAGGCTGACTCACCTAGCTTGCTTGCCAGCATCAATCCACCCAACAAATCAACATTGAAACCACCTTGCCTGAATTCCTCACCAGAACTTCCTTGTCATCTTGTGCCTCATCCTTGCGCTTTTGGTTCCCTCAGTCTCTTTGTTGTCTCATCTCAAACTTCTGTGATCTTAGCTTCAGTTAATATTTCTTCATTCCTCATCTTTTGTTCTCAATCAATCTCAAGTTTTTCTTATCAGTGAGTAGCCAAGACCAAGCCAGCCATCCCAAACTGAGCCAGCAAGCCCAGAATAATCCAGCCATTGCAGACAAATCCAGTAATCCCAGCCCAGTCAGCTTAGAGTGGACCAGCCAGCACCAACCAGCAAGACAGTACAAGCAAGACAGCCAGTTAGTCAGCCAGCCATTAAATGAGCCCAGGCCAGCCAGACAGCCAGTAAAACAGTAAACCAGTCAATTCTCCAGATGGAAAGCCACTCAGCCAGCCCAGTCTGCAGCCACCCATCCAACCAGCCAGCAGTCAGTCTGTCAACTAGCCTGCCAGACTGACAGAATGAAATTCAGCCAGCCATTCAGCCAGCCTGGAGTCCAACCAGCCAGTCAGCCAGCAAGCAAGCCACCAAGCCAGCCAGTCGCAAGCCATCCAGCCAGACCACCAGCCAGCCAGTCAAGCTCAGAAACCCACCAGAAACAATTGAGGTAGACAGAAATACCAGAGAAAAACAAAATCAAACACCAGGACCAGCTAGAAAGACCAAGGGCACCAATCAAGCTCAACAGGAAGAACATGCCAGACCAAGAAGATAAATACAAAGAAGGAGAAGACAAGGAACTCCTCTGGAAACTTCAAGCAGTCAACCTCAGATACCCCCCATCAGACAAAGACCAAGATTGAAGGAGGAATTGAGAGGAAGATCAAGCCAAACCAAGACAAACTTCAGGACCCCCACCAGACCAGACTCCTGGTGGATAGAAGGACAGAGATAAAGAACAAGAAATAAAATCAATCAGACAGACAGAACCAAGGGAAGACCAAGACATGTTAAAATATGTATGCATTTACGCGTGTGCTATGTATAAGTGTAATCCAAATGAGATGCACATATGGGCCTCTCTGGCCCATTGGACACTCACACAGACCATACGGGCCTGTGTGGATGTCACTGATTTGGGGAAACTGGCCTCAAAACGCGTGAAACAGGCCTATTGGTACACGGGTCCTAATGGGCCCGGTGAGGTATATGGGCAAATACAGCCAGATGGGCTTGTATGGGCATAATTGGGCCCAAGGTTTATTTTGGACGTACTTGGCCAGACGTGCTGGCCCGCCAAAGTATGGTTTACTTAGTTTTTGGTCTTGGGGAGGCCCATTGCGGCCGCTGCCTGTGTCGCAGCCCGGTTGGGGCTGCTGCCCGTGTCACAGCCTGCTTGGAGCCTCTGCTTTTGCTTACGGCCCGTTTATGGGGCCCAATGGCCTGCGCAGGGCTGTTGTAGGGGGCAGGGTGACTCAAAATGGAGCCCCCCACCCCAGTGGTGGCTGTTGATCCCGTTGTGGCTGCTGCGCTGGGTGGCAGCTGTGGGGCTGGAAGCCCTGGCTCCTCCCCCTCCCCTTGCTTGCCGTTGCGAGGAGGAGGGGGAGGGCTGGCTGGATGAAACCAGCCAGAAAGCAGTCACAAGGAGCAACCGGTCATGGTGAAGGGGACTTGATCACCCCCCCCCCCCACCAAAAGTGGCAACTAGGCCGGTTGCATCAAGGCAACCAACGGTGGGGGGGAATTGACCACCCCCCCACCATCAAAGGGGCGCTCTCCCCCCCCCCCCCCTTTACCAAGGTGGAGGAGCAATGGGCTGGAGGGGACCTGGCCACCCCCCCAGCCCACCTAGCGTGGCAACACCCTGGGGGTATCAACCCCCAGGGCCCCTTGTAGGGGGATTTGACCGCCCCTCAAGGGATCTGTGAGAAAGAGGGGGGGGACAGCATGTCCGCTGGGCACACCCCCCCCCCCCCCCAAGTGTGTCTGAGACCAGACACAGGTGTGTCCTGGGTCCCTCCTGGCCATTTGTATGGCCAGGGGCTGGTTGCATGAGGCAACCAGCCAGCATGTGAGGTAACAGGCCAGTTGTAATAGACAACCAGCCAGAGTTTTGAACAGTTAAGGGGCTGGTTCAGCCCCATTGAGGTGGAAACACCAGAAATAACTGGAATAGGCTGGTTTTTAGGGTATAGGAACTGATGCCATGCGGGCTGATGAAGTCCAAACCAAGTAACAAGGCCTGTAGAGCCTGTAGAGCTCTTTTGGGGCGGAAAATTTGCCTTTTGGCTTGTTGTATCATGGGCTCACAAGAGGCCAATCTTTTTTACTTAAGGAGCTCTTCTCCCCGCTGTTTTCATCATCCATTCTTCATCCAATTGAATTCATCATCAATATCATCCAACGTATTGCCCCATTGTGAGATTCCATCAGCAATTATTGACACAAGGTTTCCGGCATTTCTTTTGCTTTAAATACTGCTCATTTGCCTAAGCTAATTGCTGGCCATAATTATAACACATTATCAGTACCAGAATCATCATTACTTCCAAGCCATCTAGACCCTTATACCTTACTCTGGAGAACCTCAAAGACCTCAAGTTTTCCAAGAAGATGTGCTATATCCTTGATGTTAGCTCCACCAAGATAGTTCTGAGAAGTCAGAATTATCATGCTCGGGCTGTCCTTATGGATAGTGATCTGGATAACATCTGTTGTGGTGAGATAATGGATGCAAATGACACTTTGATCAGTTCAGAAGTGGAGAAAAAGTCATATCATCTCATCCTTTGGCATGTTGATGAGAATCATGTGACATGGGTTGCCAATACTCTCAGGGAAGATGAGAGAAAGAGGGGAAGCATCCTTTTGAAGTTCCTTAAGTCCAAGTATGCTGGTGATTCTGTTCACCAGAAGGGTATAGCTTTCAATAAACTGTTTAAGTTACAATATTCAAATTTCAAACAGTTTTTTGCAGAGGCTAGGTCTAGCATAGCCAAGTTTAAGTCATAAGGACTTAACATGGATCCTGAGTGTTTGTCACTCTTAATCCTTCAGAAGCTAACAAAGGAGTTTCATTCTTTAGTCAGAATTATTTCTCAATTTGATCCTCTTCCTGATGAGGAGGATGTGCTAAAAAGGATTGAAAAGGATGATCTTCAATTCAAGATAAAGGGGGGTTCTGGAACAGCCCTTGTTGGAAAGACTGGAAAATCTTGCAAGAAGGAAAAAAAGGATTTGTCCAAGGTCTTATGCTATAAGTTTCAGAATAAGAGGCATTATGCTAAGGATTGCAAGGAGGCCAAGAAGAGGAAGAAGTCTGAAGAGAATGACAAGGAGGTCAATATCACTACTGAAAACTTTGCAATGGTAGCGCTTGATGGTCCAATGGAAATGGTTTTTGGGGAAGAAGGTCCCAACAAGAAGGCCAAAATTGATGAGGATCAAGAAATGAACTTGATTAATTATGAAGTGAGTAATCTTAACCTCAAAGATGAGAACTTATCAGTGACTGATAAAGCTTCTTTCCTATTAGGAGGATTGAAGGAGGATGCTCTTTTTTTGATTGATTCTGGCTGTACAGATCACATGTTCTTTGAACCAAATTTATTTTCAAATCTTAGTGATTATGATGGAGTTGTAAATATTAGTCAGAAAGGCAGAAAAATTCAGATTAAAGGAATTGGGAAAGTTATTCTTGCAAATCACTTGGGTTCAAAATTTCTTTTGAGAAAGTGTTTTATGTACCAGAGTTGCCTTATAACCTTGTCTCCCTTGGAGTGTTATGGAAAAAAGGTTTCCAGATTTGTTATCTTAAAGAAGATAGGTTTTTTATTGATATGAAGGGGAGAAATTTTCTTAGTGGACAGGTTCGGAACAATCTTTTGTGTGCAAGCTTTTTCAAAATCTCAGCTTTGAGCACTGTTGCTCACAATAGAAGGGGCCAAAAGGTAAAGGACAGAAACTGTGATAGTTGTACCTTGAGGGCTAAGACTAGAAATGTGTTCTCTAAGAGTAGAGATTGCATTGATGTTCCTAGAGAAGAATTTTCCTTTGATTTGGCAGGACCATTCACACCCAAAACCCTTGGTGGGGCAAGATACTTCATCAATTTAGTTGATACTGCAACTAATTACGTTTGGGTTAAACCAATTCAATCTAAGGATCAGACCACAGAGGAGGTTTCTGTAATCTTCAAAGTCTGGAAACAGAATGATCTAATGAAGGAGATCAAGAGGGTTATCACCAATGGAGGTGGTGAGTTTGTGAGTAAAGAGTTTGAGAGGTTATTGAAAGATTATGGTATCATTCATATAGTCACTACTTCAAGTACTCCACAAAATAATGGAATAGTTGAGAGAATGAATAGGACTTTACTGGACAAATTCAGAACTATTATGTCTCAATCTGGTCTACCAAAGTTGTTATGGGCTGAGTTGATGTGTACAGTCTGTCTGTTGCACAACATTGTAAGTGTTAATGGGAAGAGTCCTCATTATCAGTTTTGGAAGTTGTACCCCAAAACATCACACCTAAGAACAATTGGTTGCTTGGTGTATTATAGTGTCCACCATAACAAGATGATTGGAAAAATAGACCCTAGAGACAGAACAGGGGCACTTGTAGGCAATGATTTAATAAGTAAATTGTATAGGATCTATTGTCCAGGTACAAGAAAGGTTATCCATAGTAGGGATGTAAAATTTGATGAAAGTACCTTTCCACTCAAAAGGAGTGAAGATTTTGTTGTGAATAAGTCACAGCAAGAACTAGAATTAGCACCTATTTCACCAGCGAAAGCTGAGGAACATGTGGTTCCAGAAGATGAAGAGATGGCAGACGTTCCACTAGAGGGTTTAGTACCTGCTTCAGGGGAGTCCGTTAATTTGGAACCTGATGAGCCTCCACCTCCAGTTAGAAGGAGTGGTAGGTTTAGAGTACCAATTGATATGTATGGGGAATGGAAGTCCCATTATGCTGCCGCAGGATATGAGGAAGATAAATTCCAGGAACAGTGTATGCTCAATGAAGTCCTGGAGTTGAGTTCAGAAAGGGGTAACAGGGTTAACCCAAATAGCTTTGGCCAAGCTATGAATTCTGATGAAAGAGCCAACTGAAAGAGTGATATTTTTGAGGAATTTGATTCTCTAGAAAATAATAGTGTCTTTGAAGTGGTTAAGCAGGATTCTGTTCCAAAAAGAAAGACCATTTTGGGGTCTAGATTGGTGTTAAACAAGAAGTTTGAAACAAATGGAGTTTTTAAAAGGTTCAAAGATAGATGCGTTGCACAGGGCTTCAAGCAGAGACAGGGTATTGATTACCAAGAAAATTTCTCACCAACTGGAAGGCTGTCCACCTTCAGGTACATCATTGCTCTGGCAGTGGAGTTGGGTGAAGAAATCAGAAAAGCTGATTTTGTAACAGCATACTTGAATGCAAAACTTGGAGAGGAGGAGACTGTTTATATGTCAATTCCTTATGGTTTTTGGGAATGGTTAGTATAGACTAAACCAGAAACCATGAAGAAAATATTTTTTAGAATTTTTCTTTCAGCAGATAAAGGGGAATATGTCCTCAAGCTGTGTAGATCCCTGTCTGGATTGAAGCAAACAGTGAGGTTGTGGTATAATACCATGAGTGAGAAACTGATACAGATTGGTTTTGAGACATCTGAGGCCAAATCTTGTCTTTTTGTTAGAAAGGATGCAATTTTGTTTGTATGTGTTGATTAAATTATCATTATTGGAAATTGTAAAGAGAGAGTCATGGAGACACTCAAAAAGTAACTCAAGATAAAAGATCTTGGTCTGTTGCAACAGGTGCTAGGGATGAAATTCATTAAGAGCAAGAATTGTATTAAGTTAGACCAGAGCCATTATTTGGCAGCACTTCTTAAGCAATATGGCTTAGAAGATGCAAAGGAGTTTGGTACTCCCATGCAGTCAAAAATTTGTTTAGAGAAGTCTACAGATGAGGAGTATCTGGAGTTTGTTCAATCTGGTAATGACTACAGGTCAGCTGTTGGATTGCTGAATTATGTGGGGCAGTGTAAAAGGACAAATATTGCTTTTGCAATTGGTGTCTTGTTGCAACACTTAGAGAATCCAAGCATGAGGCATTGGTCAGCGTTTAAGAGAGTTATGAGGTATCTTAAAGGAACGCACAGTCTGGGACTGTTGTTTAAAAAGTCAGAAAACTTTGATTTGGTTGGTTATTCCAATGCAAGTTGGGCAGATGGTAACACTAGGGAATCAAAAGTGGTTTTGTATTCTTCTTAGCTTCACAGATTCATTATAACTATATTTGCCATGCAGTTAACTGCAAGGAGATTTTGTTGAGGTACATTCCCACTGGAGCAATGATTGCTGATATCTTGACTAAGGCCTTAGGTAGGAACAAGCATCAAGGCTTTGTGACTAACATGCAAATGTCACCCGTTTTGGATTAAGGGGGTGTGCTAAAATACATATGCACTTACGTGTGTGCTACGTATAAGCGTAATCCAAATAGGATGCACATATGGACCTCTCCGGCCCATTGGAAACTCACAGGGACCATATGGGCCTGTGTGGATGTCACTGATTTGGGGAAACTGGCCTCAAAACGCATGAAAAAGGCCTATTGGTACATGGGCCCCAATGGTCCCAGTGAGGTATATGGGCAAATACAGCCAGATGGGCTTGTATGGGCATAATTGGGCCCAAGGTTTATTTTGGACATACTTGGCCAGACGGGATGGCCCGCCAAAGTATGGTTTACTTCTTTTTTGGGCTTGGGGCAGCCCATTGAGGCCGCCGGCCATGTCGCAACCCGGTTGGGGCTGCTGCCCGTGTTGTGGCCCGCTTGGGGCCGCTATTTTTGCTTATGGCCCATGCAGGGCCGTTGTAGGGGGCAGGAGGAATCAAAATGGAGCCCCCCCACCCCGGTCGCGGCTGTTGAGCCTGTCGCGGCTGCCGCAGGGCTGAAATCCCTGGCTCCTCCCCCTCCCCTTGCTTGCCATTGTGAGGAGGAGGGGGAGGGCTGGCTGGATGAAACCAGCCAGCAACCGTTCATGGTGGGGGGGACTTGATCACCCCCCCACCAAAAGTGGCAACTAGGCCAGTTGCATCAAGGCAACCGGCGGTGGGGGGGAATTGACCACCCCCCCCCCCCACCATTGAAGGGGCGCTCTCTTCCCCCCCCCCCCCCCCCCCCCCCCCCCCCTTTACCAAGGGGGAGGAGCAACAGGCTGGAGGGGACCTGATCACCCCCCCAGCCCACCTAGTGTGACCATTCCCTGGGGGTATCAACCCCCAGGGCCCCTGGTAGGGGGATTTGACCGCCCCCTCCAGGGATCTGTGAGAAAGAGGGGGGGGACAGCAAGTCCGCTGGTCACCCCCCCCCCCCCCCAAGTGTGTCTGAGACCGGACACAGGTGTGTCCTGGGTCCCTCCTGGCCATTTGTATGGCCAGGGGCTGGTTGCATGAGGTAACAGGCTGGTTGTAATAGACAACCCTCCAGGGTTTTGAACAGTTAAGGGGCTGGTTCAGCCCCATTGAGGTGGAAAAAACAGAAATAAACAGAATAGGCTGGTTTTAAGGGTATAGGGACTGATGCCATGCGGGCTGATGTAGTCCAAACCAAGTAACAAGGCCTGTAGAGCCTTTAGAGCTCTTTTGGGGCGGAAGATTTTCCTTTTTGCTTGTTTTATCATGGGCTCACAAGAGGCCAATCTTTTGTACTTAAGGAGCTCTTTTCCCTACTGTTTTCATCATCCATTTATCATCCAATTGAATTCATCACCAATATCATCCAATATATTGTCCCATTGTGAGAGCCCATCATCAATTATTGACACAAGGTGTCCAGCATTTCTTTTGCTTTAAATACTGCTCATTTGCCTAAGCTAATTGCTGGCCATAATTATAACAAGACATACCAAGATTACAATAAAATTCTACTATAAAATTTGGTCAGATTTGTTAAAATTCTTACTGATTCACTAATGATCTCTTACGTATTCAGTTTCTCTACAAATTACTCTATCTTGTTGTCTGCTGCCATGTTGTTGTGTATTTTCAATCTCGTGCGTGACACATGTTCAACCGGCCATTTCCTATTTGTTTTTGTGACAAGTCTCTGACACTTGTCATTCTCTTTCCTTCCATGTATTTCATTCATTTCCTATTGCTCTCTCTGTTTCGAGACACTCTATACTCCCGACTGAGAATACTTCATATTCAAAACCAATCATCAACTCTACCCAGTCGTACTTGAACCTAGACTCGACCCTCATCCAATTTAACTACGAATCAAACCATCAACCTCAAACATCAAACCTCTCAAATCACGCGAAGCCACAAATCATCAACTCAAGTCAGCAAGCAGCCAGTCCGAATCAAGTAAGAACTAATGTTTTCCAACTCCTCATTCAGTCAACTTACGCAACACCCTTTTAGATCGATCAAGGCGCTTAGACATCCGACTTCATTCTTAACTGGCTTCGTCGTCTGTTTACCTGGCTAATAACCTTTCATCTGCTCTAAGAATCCTTTACTTGCATTTGACACATTGAAGCTAACTTATTAGCCAGATTGTACTCCGTTGGTTTTATTTTTTTGTCGTCTTTGATTCCTCATCATGATTCCACGGCAGGAGGACTTACTCTGGTTCTTTGAATGAAATATATATATAGCTTGGTCTTGGTTACCAAACCTAATTTTCTCAAGATTTCCCTGTGTATTCATCTCTTCCTTGGTGTGAATCCCTGTTCCTCATACTAACTCCAGAATTCCATCATTTTTCTTCTGCACCCATTTGTTTCCTCATGTTAACCTAGACTGAAACTAACCTAGAATTTCTGGTTTTAGAAAGATTAATCAAAACATAAATTGAGGATCAGGAGCCCAATCTTTCAACAGAGATGGCCTGGTTGGGTTCTGAGTCCCAGTTCTTTTTCTTGATGGTTTTGTTGTAACTGAAAACCAAGTCATCCATTTTTCCAAAGTTACAGGGGCTTTTGCAGTGCAAACTAGAGTAGGAGAAATTTCAAGGTGGGGGACACAGATGGGATGATCCAGGGGCAGGAACCACAAACAAGCACCTGCAGTGGCCAAGCCTGCAGGACTCACAGGTGGGGAAACCAGATGTGTGAGTGCATGTCCTATGCATTATTGAGAAATGGTTGCAGGACAAGATATTTTTAAAATAGATTTAGAAGCAGGATTTGGAAGTAAATTAAGTATGGGTTTGAAGTTGAAGGTGAAGGAGGGATTTAATTCTGTGGGAAGTGTGGGGACAAAACTCAAGTTGTGGAGGGGTATGGTGGCTATTTACAGACATGAATTGATAGTTTAACAGGCTTAAAAGGAAATTTAATTTCAGCTGAGAGTAATCAAAATAATAAAAGAAACAAATCTGAAGAAACACCTTAAAAGGACCAGATAGAGAGTTGAACTAGACAACAATGGTACTGAGAAGAGATGAAGCACGAAGGAGAGAATGGATCTGGGGTGGTGTTCTTGATATGGTGGTGGGATGAGCTTGAGTTGTATGGCAGCTTGGTAAGGTGATGGAATGAGCTTGCGTTTGTGTCATAGCGGTAGCTGGTGAGTGGCCTTGGGAGGTAGTGGTAGCTGGTGGTTTGGGTTGAATGATTTGTGAGAGCTCATCCTTGATTCTTTTGTAAGGTGGTGGAGCTGACAAGCGGGGCTTTGGGATTGGAGTATTGGCAGCGGTTGTTTTGAAGGACAAGTGCGCAAAAGAATGAGATGACAGGGGGTTCACAGGCTTAGTGACAGCAGAGTGAGAGATATGGGAAAGGACAGACTGGAGATGCATAAGAAGGAAGAGACACATAGAAAAGAAAAGAAAGGAACAAAGAACATGGGGAAATGATTTGAGCATGTTTTTGAATCCCAACAGCCTCCCTTGCTCAAATCATTCAGATATGTTGAGGGTGTCCAAGGCATGGCAAAGTGCTATTTGCGTTACAGGTTTGGTGAGGAAATCCGCCAAATTCTTCTTGGAGGACACTTTGTGCAGTTTGATGGCGTTCTTGAGAATCTTGCTCCGTACATAGTGAAATCTCAATTCCATGTGCTTTGTGTGGAACGTAGCGTGATTGGCTTGATTGAGAGCTAGCTTGATGCAGCCTTTGTTGTCCTCGTGGATGACGGCTGGTTTGGCCGCTTTTTCCGGCCAAAACTCGCTCATAAGCGACTTTACCCAGCTTAGCTCTTTGATGGCGTGGCCCAGCGCCTTATATTCAGCTTCGGTGGTGAACAGGGACAGGGTCGGTTGCTTTTTGCACTTCCAAGTGAAAACACTTCCAAGCCATTGTGCGACCAACCCGGAGACTGATCTTCTGGTAGTGGGACAGGTCGCCCAGTCAGCGTTGACATAAGCTTCAAGTTGTGAGGCAGAGGAGGAGGAGACAAAGTTGATTCCATGGTTTGGGGTGTTTTGGAGATATTGAAGGACGTATAGCGCCGCTTGGAAGTGATGTAGATTTGGCTTGATGAGGAATTGAGCAAGATAGTTGACAGCAAATGTTATGTTGGGCCTTGTGCATATGCTTATGTGATTCAGCTCCCCAACAATTTTCCTGTAATTGGCGCCCAATTGAAGAAACTCCTCATGGTCTTCTTCACTTGAGGCATATAGCTTGCCGTGAGGTCTGAAAGGAGTTGAGAAATTCTTGTGAGGCAGAAGCAAATATTGCGCGCATACCTGCTTAATGTAAGAGCCGTGAGAAAGCTTGTAGCCGGTCGGAAGGTGGCTGACATTCATTCCAAGTAGCCGGGAGGCTGGCCCAAGGTCCTTTATTCTGAATTTGGAGCTGAGCTGAGTGATGAATGCATCCGTTTGATCGCTGAATATTGCAATGTTGTCAACATGAAAGTAAAGATAGGTTGAATCCTTCCAGAATACACACTGGTCCGCCTTGCTTTTGTGGAAGCCGCAGTCCATCAACCAGGAGCTGAGTGTTTTGTACCAGGCCACCGGTGCTTGTTTGAGACTGTATAAAGCCTTCTTCAACTTGAGTTGCTTTCCATTCGTGACTGAGATGTGGGAAGGGGGAATGAGATAGACTTCTTTGCGCAGCGGAGCATTCAGAAAGGCGGCCTTTACATTGACTTGATGAAACTTTAGCTTTAAGTGAGCAGCAAGAGCAATTAGCATACGTAGGGACGTCTTGTCCCCAGTTGGCAAAAAGGTGGTAGTGAAATCAATGCTGTACTGCTGGCTGAAGCCTTGAACGCAAAGTTGTGCTTTGAATTTGACTATTTGATTTAGCTTGTTGCATTTTGTCCAAAAGACCCAGACGCATTTGAGCCCTAGCTTGTTGTCGGGAAGAGTTGCCTCCTCCCAGACTTGGTACTCAAGCAGATTGAGCTCCTTGAGTTTCATTGCTTTGAGCCATTCTTCTTGGTACTTCAAGTTGAGAGCTTCTTGGACTGAGGTGGGATTGGAGTAGCTGTTGTCAACAATAAGATAGATGGCCGGGAGACCAATTTTAGAGTCAGGGCGACGGGGATAGGGAATCATGTTCTTGTGCGTTAGCCTGTTGTGAGACAGTGGATGATTGGGGGGAGGAGAATTGGTGACAGCAGAAGATGTAAGAGGGAAATCAAAAACGGGGGAAGAAAAGACAGGCGGATCGGCGGAGGAGACCAAGGAAGAAGGAAGAGGAATAGAAGAGGGATTCAAGGAGGTGTTGGTGGGAAGGGGGGAAGAAGAAAATGGAGTTAGCACAGGTTTGAGGCCGGCAGAGCAGGGAGATGAGTTTGATCCGGATGGAGAAGGGAAGGAGAGTTTGTCAAACAACGCATTGGCGGAGATGAAAATTCTGGAGGAGTCCAGATCAAGCAGCCTGAATGACAAGAAGTCATTCACGTACCCAACCAGAATGGCTCTTCTGCTGGTGGGGAGAAGTTTGAAAGTTCAATTTGCTTTAGGAATGACGGCAAAGGAGGCGCATCCAAAGGGGCGTAAGCAGTTAAGATTGAACAGTTGTCCGTGCCAGATCTTGTACGGGACAGTGTTGCCGCGAGACCTTGAGGGGAGAGCATTGAGAATGTGGGTAGCGGTGTTTACAGCCTCATCCCAGAACTTGAGCGTTAGATTGCTTTGATTCAGCAAGCATCAAGCTTTCTCTAAGATGAGGCAGTTTGATCTCTTGGCAAGCCCTTTTTGCTGAGGAGTATGGGGGGGAGAAATGTTGATTGATGCCTTTTTCAAGGCAAAAGGAGTGGAGGTCAGAGGAAATGAACTTGCCTCCGTTTTCGGAGATGAGAAGCTTCACGGTGTTACCGTTTTGACGCTTGGCCCGTGCCACAAAATCCTTGATAGCGGAGGTTGCCTTGCTTTTCTGTTTGAGGAGAGCAACAGAAGGGAATCCGGAGTACTGATCCATCATTGAGAGGAAATAGGAGAATCCTGAGTTTGAGACAATAGAGAAGGGTCCGACGACATCCAGATGAACCGCTTCAAGAAGGTGAGTAGCTGTTTTGAATTTGTGATTGAATGGTGTCAAGACTTGCTTGCAAGTTTTGCAAATTTGACAGACAGTTGGTTGGGCATCGGAGTCGAAGGAGCTTAGATTGAGGGTTTTGAGGGATTGGGCGCTGGCATGACCAAGGCGTAAATGCCAGAGATTGTCTGGAGCCTTGAGGAGCAACGTGGATTGGCTGCAACAAAGGAATTTTGTTCCACATAGTTCAGTTAACTTATTGTTTGTGGTACCTACAAAGCTAATCTTATCCAGTTTCACTTTGAACCCCGAGTATCCAGCTTTGGAAAAGGTTGTCTTCAAGGAGGTGAGTTGGGTGAGAGAAATGAGACACCGATTGATGGAGGGGATGAGGAGGAAATTTTGAAGGGTAATGGCTGAGCCAAGGTGATTGATAATCTTGGCTGATCCAGAGTGTGTAGCAATGAGTGAGTTGTTTGGGGAGCCTGTTCCCACTTCAAGGTGGATAGGCGTGCAATCAAACAGAAACATGGGATTGTTAACTATGTGATGGCTTGCGCCAGAATCCAGACCCGGAAGATGGGAGTCTTTTCCATTGGACAAGAGGTAAATTTGAGCGTTGAAATGGATCTCGCCGCCCTTGGAATTGCTTTCATCTTCAATGGATGGACTTTTGTTGATAGAGTGAAGGTTTGACGAAGGAGTTTTATTCCATTTGGGTCTGAGATGCGGATGAACAAACCAGCATTTGTTTTCAGGGTGCTTGGCAAGGGGGTTGTGGTGTCCTTTTGAGCAAGGATGCTTAGGTTTTGGCCTTTTCTTCATGGTTGATTTATGTAGTGAGACTGATGGAGAGATTTCTGAGGTCAAGTTTTTGTCTGGCAACCAAGACAATTCAAGGTGAAGTACCTCACAAAGTTTGTTCAGAATGCCAGTTGGGTTTTGGAGAAGAGCATCGTTGAGGATTAGAGAGTCGACATTGTGGTAGAACGAGCTGGGAAGTTTGGCAAGGATGGTATAGCTGAGGATGTCAGGGGGAACTTTGAGTCTTACAATGGTGAGTTCATTCATGATTTTTTGGCAGTCCTTGATGTACGTCGTCAGATCACCCTTGAAAAGATAGCGGATAAAGTTGAGACAGATACGACCACAATTTTTTGAGGATTGAGAGGCATATCATTCTAGAATAGCCTTCCAAATGGCGTAGGGATCACCATTGTTGTCGTTGTTGACAATGGATTCAAAAGCATATTCACCAAGATGTTGGATGATAATGTCCCTGGCTTCATATATCTTCTTCTTCTGAGGTCCGGTCAATGGTGATGGAGCGGGCTCAAGGGTAAGTTCAAGAAGTCCTTTCCTGCAAAGGTAACTCTTGATCCTAAGGCTCCAGGATGGGAAGTTTGAGTCATTTAGGAGGGGAATGTTGAGTTTGGACAAGTTGGGTTGTTCTTCTGAATCGGACATAGAGCCTATCTGGTCCAGTGAGAAAGCTAGTGGGACTTTAAATCTAAAAGTTTAACAGGCTTAAAAGGAAATTTAATTTCAGCTGAGAGTAATCAAAATAATAAAAGAAACAAATCTGAAGAAACACCTTAAAAGGACCAGATAGAGAGTTGAACTAGACAACAATGGTACTGAGAAGATATGAAGCCCAAAGGAGAGAATGGATCTGGGGTGGTGTTCTTGATATGTTGGTGGGATGAGCTTGAGTCGTATGGCAGCTTGGTAAGGTGATGGAATGAGCTTGCGTTTGTGTCGTAGCGGTAGCTGGTGAGTGGCCTTGGGAGGTAGCGGTAGCTGGTGGTTTGGGTTGAATGATTTGTGAGAGCTCATCCTTGATTCTTTGGTAAGGTGGTGGAGCTGACAAGCGGGGCTTCGGGATTGGAGTATTGGCAGCGGTTGTTTTGAAGGACAAGCGCGCAAAAGAATGAGATGAAAGGGGGTTCAAAGGCTTAGTGACAGCAGAGTGAGAGATATGGGAAAGGACAGACTGGAGATGCATAAGAAGGAAGAGACACATAGAAAAGAAAATAAAGGAACAAAGAAGATGGGGAAACGGTTTGAGCATGTTTTTGAATCCCAACATGAATAGTATAGCCTCAGCAGTGTAACAAGGGAATGGCAAGGCTCAGAAGTGGTTGGATACCGGATTCACAGCACAAAGGGATTCTGAGCCTCAATCTTTCCTATTTTGGCAGTATAAAAGAATTGCAGTGCAGAAGCAGCAGCTAGCCATGCTCTGAAACTTATGGACTTGGGATATTAACATTGGAACTGTATTTATATAGTTGCAGGTAATTTTATGGCTGGGGAAAGTGATCAGCAGACTATCAAGTAGGTGTTTGAAGGCCAAATATGGGGTATGCAGGGGAGTTGTGGATAGGGAAGCTGCTTTTTGGGACAATAGGCTGCAAAAGTTGAGGATGCAGTATGCAGATATTGAAGAGGATCTGCGGAGAAGGATCAACAGAGATCTTCTGAGATAGGGATATTGTAGAAGATTTCATAGTAAGATTATCAGAGATTGAAAAAATTCTGTAACTAATCTATGCAAAAATATTAGGGCTAGGCAGATCATAGCTGGGATCAGTCAAGTACAATTTTGGAGGTGCATAAGGAAGAAAGGTTGTAAAGATGGATTCATTTGTTCTTTTCTTTCTTCAAAATCTGACTTGGGGCTGTAAATATATAGGAATTTTTTTGTCTGATTACAGGTGGGGGGCACATATCCTATCAGAAGCAGAGAGTAGATTTTTTTATCATTTGATACTGCTCAAAAAAACTCTCAAAGCTCAGAGTTACAGCACAAAAAACAAATAAAAATGAATGATACCATACACTTTCTTGCACCACAATGTGGGATGACCTTTCCTGAAAAGGCCCATCACCAAATTAGTCAAATAAAGCCTCCAGCCCAACCATTCAAAAGCTAATACAATGGGAAATCCATCCTCCAACACCAGTCACTCACCCCTCAAGCCATCCTCCTCAATCCTCACATATAATGGCCTCTCCTTCCCTCCTGGACTAATTCCCCCAAGGAATTAGTATACTAATTCTTATTTTTTAGTTTCCTTCCAATAGTTTTGATCTCAGCACAAGAAAGCCAAACAGCCTTCTAGACTAATCTAAAATTCCCCTCTGGTGTTAATCTTATAGGATTCAGTCAATCAGCCTCCTTCAGAGCCTTGCTCCTGGATTCATCTCATCTCTTACTCATCACCAAACCTTGTTCCCATTTCCATTCCTCATCCTTGCCATTTTCAATCCATTTATTCTCACCCTGAGTTCTGTGAGAATCAGTTCCTTTTTCATCTGCCTCTTGAAATCCAGAAGCATTTTTTAAATATACTAATTCCTTCCCCTTAGTTACTACCCTTCTCTAAATCTTTTTTCCACCTCCAATAAAATCAATTCCATCCTGTATTTGACCTTGCATCTCACTCACTTCCTATGCATTTTGTGGACCAATGTGTGTTTGAGGTACACAGTGTGTGGCCCATTTACATTTCCCAGGGATTTCTAAACCATGTGTGTCCACTATCCATCCCAATCAACTCCTTTTTTGTAAAATTTTTTGAGGAATTTGATGGAATTTGAAAATCTTTGATGCACTCTGACAAGCTTCAATGCACTTTGAAACAATTTGAAGGACTTCACCATACTTTATCAAAATTTGACTTTGTTTGGCCCGCTTTGATCTTCTTTGAACCTCTTTGAGTTGCTTCAAATTTCTTCAAAAAGATTTGACCACCTTTGAACAGCTTTGATGGGGTTTAAAAATGTGTTATTATCCTCATTTCTGGTCATTAATTCCTTCAAACCCTCCTCTGAGTACTTCTTTTGGGTTACTTCCCCTATGGCATTATTGTAAAATTTGTCTTCTCAAAATTAATTCCCTCACATAATCACCATTCCACCTCAAACTAAAGAAGCAAGATGATTTTTTTTGGTCATCAATTTTCCTAGTCAGGATCAATCCACTCCTCAAGCTTATGGACATGGGAGGACCTTTTCCAACATTCAAATGCCACTTTCATCCAATCTCATGGACACTGGTATCCTTCCTCTGGCACCTCCAAGAGTCTCTCTGTCCACAGATCCTCCTTCTTTTAGAAATTTTGCTAATTTTTTAACTTTTTAAATTTCCCCAAGCAGGCTATGGATTAGATTCTCCATTAGATGATCCCGTAATGATCCCTATTCCTGAAAGTGTGGACATCAACAATAGTGAAGACTCCAGTTTTGATTCCAGGATCCTCATTAACCTCAATTACCCTACTTTTGGATCCCAGTAAGAAGCTCCTCAACCATCAGCTTCTACTGAACTTCCTGCACCCCAAAGTCAACCTGAACCTCAGCAACCTTATGTGGATCCTACCCTTCTATCTCTTCTTTAAACTATGACTTCAACTGTGGCACAACTTTACCATCCTCTGACCACCAGCACTTCCCACTCTGGAACTTTCAAAGCTCCATTGATGAATCCGCCTGAAAAATGTGAAGCTAAAAATCCTATGTAGCTTAGAACCTTTCCTCAAGCTTGTGAACTCATTTTTACAAACAACAAAGGAATATTTAGCATTGATTGAAGAAATTTTTTATTTGCAGTATCCTAATTATGTTGGAATTCAAGTTGATGGATCCACCCCTACCTGGCTCACCTTTCCAATCATGAGCCCTCCTTTATACTCACTTCTTTGTATCACTTCACTTAAAGACTTCATTCCATATTTGGAGAAAGACTTGAAGTTTCAAAAGCCAAAAATGATATTGTGAAATTTAAAATAAAGGATCCACCCTCATCACATAATTTCAATCCCTCAAAAATAAAGTTTCTGGATGGGGTAATAGATCCCTCTACTTCCATTATTTTCAAATTCCCCCCTATTGCATCCTAGACCAACTGATGGGGTATGATTTTTTGCAATAAATATTCAAGAACTTAGAGAATCTACCCTTTTCTTGATAAAATCCTTGACAAATTTTACAATTTGTTGAGCTGCACAAGGTCAGATGAATGTTTAAACCCATTTTTACACCCTCCTTGCAATAAATCATTCCTGTGCAACATTCATAAAGCTTTTAGTGAGTGGGACCCACCATTTTTGCTTCCACAACTCCCTGCTCAATAAGGGTTGGGTCTGCCACCGCAAAATCCAATCCCATCCTATCTTCATATTTGCCACTCAACACTGTCAACAAAATCTAATTTCTAAGCATTTCCCAACACAAAAACAACACCAACCACATCAAAAATTATCAAAACAAAAAAAACCAAGCCTGCCCCCAAAACATCATCAACCATCCCAAAGCAGAAAATCAAGCATCAAACATCAAAAAACAACATAAAAATGCTCCAAAAATGCCAAAAATTTCCCCTTTCAGCAAAAACAACCTTCTGGAACTTTAGAAAGAAAGAAAGCAGAAAAATATGAGTATAAAGATCAAAGAAAGAAAGAACTATTTCTTTGTGATTTTTTTGGCAGGCCAAAAGCAGGTCATCAAGGACTAATCTAGCCATCATCCAACTTACAATTCAAAATTCTTTGAGAGAAGATTCAGGATGCTCAAGAATATATTTGGAAGACTCTTAGAAGATCTTCAAAAGCACAAAAGCTTCTTGATCATGAAGGCATTAAGTTTCCTTGCATTATTTTCTTCTTCCTTTTTCAAGCTAATGATGGTTTTTATTTTTATTTTATGTTGAATTAGGACTTTTGTGGCCAGATGGGCCTTTCTCCCCATCAAAAGCTTGCCTCTGCAATCCATCAGCTAGCATATGGAAGTAGTGCAGATAGCACTGCTTAATATGCAATAATCTGAGAAAAAAGTTCCTTGAGAATATTGAAACACTTTATCAATGATGTGGTTGAGCTCTATGGGTGTGAGTATTTGAGGCCTCCAACACCAGAATAATTGAATGAAATCCTGAATGAATATGAGGAAAGCTGCTTCCCAGGATTTATTGGCTCAATTGATGGAATGCACTAGGAATGGAAGAATTGTCCCAAAGGGTGGGGGTCAATTAAAAGCAAGGAAAAGAAACCAAATATAATTCTAGAAGTCATAGAAATTAAAAACCTCAGAATCTTGCATTGTTTCTTTGGATCTCCTGGTGCACTGAATGATATCAATTTACTCCACAGAATTTTTATTTTTAATCCATTCTTATCAGGTACTTATTTTGAAATCAAACCATTATTTGATCATTTTATTTTGCATGAAAATGATTCAATCATTTTTTCTTTGATACTTTTTTGAATAATTCATTTGCAAAAGACCAAATCAATTTCACATAAATGGACATGAACACAATCAAGTATATTATATTTCTGATGGAATATATTCCTCTTGGTAAAATCTTGTGAAAACTATCTCCCACCCCAAAGATGATGCACGCAAACTATATGCCAAACTTTGGGAGGAAGCTAGAAAATATATTTAAATAGCCTTTGAAGTGTTGCAGGAAAGATGGGGAATAATGAATCAGCCATGTGTTTTGTGGGATATTTACATAGTTAAAAATTTTATTAAATTCTGTGTTATTTTTCACAACATGATAGTTCAAGGTTGATCAACTTATGATGAGTTCACCCAAAATTCAAACTCTATTTTGCTCATAGTTCCCAATCATTGTGATCCTCAAATCACTCACACTTTATCTGATTATATACAAATAAAAGCCAATCTTTGTAATTCTGTATTACATTCCAAGCTTAGAGAAGATTTTAAAGTACACAATTTGTTGTCCAAAGGAATGATTAATTATAACCATTGGTTCAATCATTAAAATTCAAGTAGAAAATTTCCCTATTTGATGTTACATTATTTCAATGAAATTCAATAAAAAAAAAATTTCTGGCATTTTATTTCTCATTTTTTATTCATTTTGGATTTAAATTTTCAGATGAATCTCACTGCATTATCTGATTTTTTATTCCCATATTTGATTGATTTCTGCTTTCTCAAAAATCAATAGCTAAAATAATAATTTAAGTGCTGTAATTATTTGATTCAAAAAACTCAAAATGTAAGCTTCCCATCAAAATCTTGCTAGAAAATTTCTGAAAAGCATTTCTCTTTATATAAAAATTTACATCCATACTTGTTTGGAGAAATATTAATGGCTATTGATTCAAAAAATTCTCCAATTTTGCATTCATTAAATTTGACAATCCCTATCATTCTATTCTCATTTCCAAATTTTTTTTAAAATATCATTTGCATTGAAATGCACATATTTCACCAAGAAAAATATTTTTTCACCCATAATTTTTTTAAAAAAAAAACAGTTGTATCATGTTCATTTCATAAAAAGAATAAAAATAAAAATAAAAAAACAGCAGCACAATCTTTTTTTCAAAAATGAAAAATAAAATAAAATAACATGGGAAACAAATTTCTTCTTTTCATCATAATGATAACTAAACAAAATGAAAAATACAAGAACGGAGGGTTGGGGGATCCTTCTTTTCAAATTGCCATTTTGGTGCACATCAGTGCTTCTCCCAAGTGGCCATGGATTTGAAGTCCAATTTTGTTTTGTCTTGGTAGAGATTAAGGGCTGCTTTCATTCAGTTGTTGGATAAGCTCCCGCTTGGAGGTTTCCATTAAATTTAGTGGTAGAGAGAACTGAAATTGAGGTTTTCCATGTTGAAACCTGCCCATCTGAAAAGAAAAGGGTATGTAATTACTGGGAAAAAACCCCTACTGAGGGCAAATTTGATCATAGTCACAATAGTGAACAGTGCAATTCAGGTTGGATTCTTCTTAGACTTTCTTGAAGAAAATTTCTCCAGACTGAGCTGCTGCAAATTTGAGTTGCTCACTGATCTGGAGCCAGGATATTGTCAATTTTTCTTCTTCCTGTGGCAGCCAATTTGGTGATCTTTTTTTCATTATCATTTTGCTGAGACATTTCCAGAGGTGAATTTGAATCCATCAGATGGGGTAGCAGATGTGGTAAATGGAGAAGTTTATCTGTTCAAATAGGGTGAAAGATGAGGGGGAGCTCCAAGAAATCTGGAGATATCAATAAGAATCAATTGGGAATTAATGAAAGGAAATGGGAGGTCTTGAAAATTTGATGGATGTGAGGAGTTGATAAAAATTACAAGATTTTGAAGGTGTAGGTGGCTGCTAGAAGGGTTTGGATTTGATTAAAGGAGGGGGCAGTGAGATATCAACAAAGGAGTGGAAAGGAGGGGTCAGTGAGATACTTTCAAAGGATTGGAGACATTTGGATGTTTGAATGGGGGGGTATGGCAAGTGGAGTTACAGAGGGGGAGGGCTGGAGGGAGAAAACCTTGAGTGCAGCTTGAAAGGACTTTCCTTGTTGAGCCTTGAAAAGGATCCAAAAATGTATGGATCCTTGTTAAGTATTTTTTCCAGTGGACAACTATCAAGCCTCATTTAGCCCATTATTGTGGCCTGATTGGGTAATTCCTTTATCATTCCACTTATTGAGTGGACTTATCAAGACAGTTGTAGATTCTCTTATGGAAATTGTTTTAGAATAAAACACCAAATACCATGAAAGATTCAAAGATAAATATTCTCAGCCCAACCACCCTAAAAACTAAAGGTCCTCCCAATCTCAAGCCAACTCAACTCATTCTGGAAAGGGCAAAGGCAAGGCCAAGAATTGGGGAAAATTTTCAAATAATCCAGCTTCCTCCACCAAACCAACCTTGGACTTATTTCCTGGGTGAAGGCTCCAGGCTCAAAAGAAAGCAAGAAAAGAGAAAGATGTTTTATATATGTATTCTGGTGGGAATCACAAGATGTATTAGTTTAAAAAGAAACCTGTCATCAATTTTCCTTCTGTCTCCAGTTCTTTTAACGTTACTAACAAGAAAAAAAAAATTATTTCTGTTGTACTCCAGGATTATCACCCCATTAAATTGAGGTTGAAAAATATTCAAAAATACTAATTTGACCAACTTTATAAATGCTTAAATTTCATTATTCTTCAACTGGACTTGATTTAGATTCCTGTGCTACTCAATCTGTAATTTATAATGATTTGGTTTTGAATTTTTCATTGAAGCCTATCCTTTTGGGAAAACTTATTATTCTTTTCAAACTCAGTCTTAATGAGTCACCCTCTCAGATGATCACCTGAAAGGTACACAGTGTGGTCTCATTTCCTTCTTTTCCTAGCTTTGAATGGGAATTCCTTCTAGTGAAAGCACCATTATCTGAAGAAATCATTCTTGAAATCAACTTTCTTCATCATTACAATCCAGATTTGAGCTTGAAGATGGGGCTTGTAACCCCAAGAAACCAGCTTACCAATGACATTTCCTCCAACTCTGTTGAACTCAACTTTTTCAAACTACCTAAAACTTGTTTCACTCCAACTCTGCCTTTTTCTCTGCATCCCAATTCAAATTTCCTCCCTTCAGAAAATTTGCATCCTCCCCAAAACAAAATCAAATTCCCTTTGATTTCAAAACTATCCCATCTTGTTTGGATATTCACTTCTCCCCTGAATATTTCTTTAGAGGAAGAATCTAGGGATTCCTCCTTGAATATCATGCAATTGGTTACCTCTTCTAACATTTAGATTACTCCCCTCAAAGATAATTCAGCTGACTGGGAAAAGTTTGAAATTGACAAAGACCCTGAGGAACTGAAAACCATGTTGGAGAAATTTCCTACTGATTAAGATTCTTTTCTATATTTCTTCTACAATTTTCAAGCAGATCAACTTCCTCCTCACCATCCTTAAAATCACTTTATCAAACTGGAAGGTCCCTTGGATCCAGTTGGGCCAATCTACTTTCTATCTCAAAGTGAAAATTAAACCTTAAAATTGTACATAGAAGAGAATTTACACAAAGTTTTCATCTGTTCCAGCACTTCAATCATTGAAGAATCTGTTCTTTTTTTCAAAAAGAAGGATGGGAGTCTGCAACTATGTTTTTAAAATCTCAAACTTTAAAACTGTAACCAGGAAGAAACATTACACCCTTCCTCCAATGACTTTCTTACTGACTTTCATTTTAGGTTCTTCTATCTTCACAAAAATTTACATCAGAGGCACTTACAACCTTTTGCCTATCAAGGAAGGAGAAAATCATCTTGCAGCATTTAGATCTCAATTTGGAATCTATGAGTAATTTTTTATGCCTTTTGGCCTGAATAATTCCTCAGCTTCTTTCAGAATATTTTTAATGAAATCCTTGCTGATCTGCTTGCAATTTATTTGGTGGTTTACCTTTGAAATATCTATATCTTTTCCAATTCCCTACAGGAACACACCAATCATGTGTGTGAAGTAGTAACCAGGCTCAGGAAGAAAAAACTCTATGAAAAGGCCTCAAAATGTGATTTCCATTCACCTTCTGTGGACTTCCTTGGTTATGTGGTCTCATGGGATGGTATCTTCATTGAAACTTCTAAAGTGTACACAATCCTTTCTTGGCCTATTCCTCAAAACAGAAGAGATTTTCAGTCTGTCCTTGTTTTTTCTCAATTCTATCACAGGTTCATCAAGAACTAATCCAAAGAGGTTTCCCATCTCACTTCTATTTCTTGACACAGTTCACTCTTCTCTCTCACTTCTGAATCTTTTCAGAAATTCAAAAACATCAAGCAATCCTTCACCCAATCCTCAGTCCTTTGCAATTTTGATCACTCCCTGATAAAATAATTTTAATCTGATACCATTGATTATGCCTTAGTTCTTTTAATGCACTAGGTAAATTCTGATGAGAAAAAGCACCCCAAAACTTTGACAGAAGAAAAATGGCAAGTGCTGAACTCAACTATGAGATCCATTATAAATAAATCCTTTCAATTTTCTTTGGTCTTCAGCAATGGAATTCATAATTGGTAATCATTACTTACCCCTTTGAAGTTCTGACTGTACACTCTTCTTTGAAATACTTCATTTCTTCTCAATTTCTCATCAGAAGACAAGCATGTTGGTCAGAACTTCTCTCTGAATTGAAATTCAATATCACTTACAGCCCTGTAAAAGTTTAATCAATCACAGATATCCTTTCATGTTGGTATTACATGCATAAAACTGGAGCAATTCCTTATATTGAAACTAATTCTGAAAACTTTCAAACATTTTTTAAACGGAATGAATTTGAAGTTTCAAAACTATTTTTTATTTCTGTTAAAATTCTTGATGATCAACTGATTGAATTTACTTCTATTCAAAATCTGAAAATTTGCTTCAAGCTATCAATAAAAGATTGAATAAGAGGGAAGAAGTAAATGACTACTCCTTAGATCCCATTAGTGGAAACTCCTATTTAAAGATAAAGTGGTCATATCTAAGCAAGCTAACCATTCCAAGTTGCAAATACTTTTTGAAAGCCATGAATGCCCCTCCTCAGGTCATCCAGGACAACAGAATACTCTCAACCTCATAAAATTAGCTTTCTCCTGGAAAGGGATGTCAACAGATTTAAATAACTGTGTTTCAGCCAGCTATCTCTGTTACAGAAATAAGGCTAGAAATCAAAATAAACTAGATCTAATCAAACCCCTTCCAATCCCAGATGGCCCCTGGAGTTCAATCTCAATAGACGTCATTTCTCAACTTCCTAATTCTAATGGATTATATTCTATCCTTTTTGTTGTTGATCACTTCTCCAAAACAACTCTCTTCATCAAAACAAATGGTGTAATAAATGCAGTGGAATTAGCTAAACTTTTCCTCAACCATATTTTCTCCAAGAATGGGTTGCCTACTGAAATCATAATTGACCAATACTCCTTCTTCATCTCTTCTTTCTGGAAAAAATTTTTTAAAAAGTTGTATATCCAAAGGAATCTCTCCATAGCTTACCACCCAGAAACAGATGGTCAAACTGAAAGAGTCAATCAATTACTGGAAAAATACCTTCAAATTTACATAAGCTATCACCAGTAAAACTTGGATACTTGGCTCTTCTTGGCAGAATTATCCTAAAACAATATTGTTCACTCTTCTACCAATCAATCACCCTTCTTCACCCTTTATTGAAAGCACACTGTTTTTGATTTCTCAACTTGTTTGGAAAAAAAGCCTGCATTTAATTGCTTGAACCATATTTGGAGAAACCAGATTCAACTAAGGAAAGAATTACAAGAGTCTATGGATAATTATAAGAACCATTTTGACCTTAAAAGAAACAATATTCCAAAAGATATAACTACTTTTAATGAAGTGTGGTTATCTGCAAATAATATCACTACTAACAGGCCTTCCAAGAAGCTCTCTGAGCGTTTTTTTGGACCTTCCTCATTATTTACAAAACAGGTCCTGATTCTTTCAAACTCCAACTACTTATTCAATGGTCATCCATCCACCCAGTCTTCCCCATCTCCCTTCTCAAACCCTACTCTGAAAACCCCAACACTCCTAGTCATCAAAAACCTCCAGAACCAGTGGAAATCAATGGCCAAGAAGAATGGGAAGTCTCAAAAATACTTGACTCCATGATTTGTTGTGGAAAACTCCTCCAATTTTTCAAATGGACAGGTTTTTCAGAAGATTCTGAAAAAATGAAAATAAAAATAAATAAAATAAATAAATAAAATAAAAAAAATAAATAAAAATAAAAATAAATAAAATAAAAAAAAAAAAAAAAAAAAAAAAAAAAAAAAAAAACCAATCCATAAAAAAAATCAATTCCATTATTCTATTCCTATCTCCAATCAAAAAATATATAAAATATAATACAATCCCTATAACTTCTTCATTTAAAACTTTTTCTGAATCTTATTTAAAAAAGCTTAGGAATTTTAGTCACCCATACACTAGAAAGCTTTATATCCTTAATTTCATATCCCTTCCTATCTTTAGCAGAAGAGCCCATCTCAAAGTATATCCCAGATAAAGACAGAAAATCATGAAAATCCTCCACTACCTTCTTCTTTTCATCCTCCCCTTTCCCTTCCTTATTCCTTCCAGCCTCAATTTTATCCATCCCCCATCCAAATATCATATGGGTCCTTGAATCTTCTAAAAACTTTCCTATATAATCTTCAACCTTCTTCAAGCCTTCTTTGGGATAATCTTCAACAGGATCTGTAGGAAAATTTTCTACCCCCTGGTGAACAAGCAAAGAAACCACATTACTTCTTATTCCTCCTCATCCTTCTATAATCACCAGCAATCCCATCCTTCTCCAAATATTTCCTGATCACTTCCCCTAAGAACCTTTGTCCTGAACCTCCTTCCACCACCTCCACTTTCCTCTCTTTTCCTTTTCCTTTTCCTACCACCTCTTCTTCTCCCTTCTTTTTTTTCTTCTTCTCCTTCTTCCTGCTCTTCTTCCACCATATCTTCCTCCTCCTCATCTTCTTTCAGCTCACCAGGAGCATTTTTGTCATCTTTGACAGTGATCAAAACAGCTTTGAAAACAATTTGGATCTCTACCCATGGTTCTACAACTCTTTTTCCAACTTTTGGACTTTGGGCTGCAAACTCCTTTTGATGCTTTGACCACTTTTTGGTTTTTATCCCTGCTACTGGGACTGTGCTTCTATAAAACTAAAACCACTTTGACTGCCCTTTGATATCTTTTGACCAGTCCAACTTGAATACATCAAACTTTGATTGGTTTGACTTGGACTTTCTGAACTTTGGAAAATTCAATTTTACTGGTTTTGCCCCACTTTGACAAGCTTTGATTGGTTTTAAGGTGGTTCTACAAGCTTTTACCAGTTTGAAGTTGTTTTTAAAATGGTTTGGTTTTTTTTCAATGAGTTTGGATTCATCAATCAAACTCATCAAAGACAATTGAACTTTCCCCCAACAAATATTGAGATCCTTTGAGTCTGAAGGTCCCTTCTTTTTAATTCTTTCCAATTCCAACTGGCCCCTCCCTCTCAATTCCCTTCAACAGTCACCCATTCTGTTAAACTTCTCTTGCAGAGATTCCACTTGGAACAGATTACCAAACAAATGTCAGAAGAGCTCAATCTAACAACCAGAAGACAAAGAAAGACCTACCATCCAATGTAACTACCCTGAAGACGCCCCCACAGAAGCACTTCTGCTGTCTGAAGCTTCCTTCACTTCAAGATTGGTTCCAGTATTTTCCTTGACCCATAAAACAGGTCCAAGTGCCTTCCTCCCAGGTTCTTCAATTCCAGAGCAAGGCCTCTTGTAACTACTACAGTATTCAGGTTTGCCTGATTTGAGAGTGATGCTGGTAGTGCAAATCTTATCAGTCTCTAG
Source organism: Puccinia polysora (assembly GCA_025617555.3). Classification (NCBI taxonomy): domain Eukaryota; kingdom Fungi; phylum Basidiomycota; class Pucciniomycetes; order Pucciniales; family Pucciniaceae; genus Puccinia; species Puccinia polysora. Next base: position 28,149,904 of record CM062620.1, on the reverse strand, counting down.
GCACCTGGAACCGGAAGGAAATTGTTGATTAAATGGGTTTCTTCCATGGTGAACAATTAAGTGGGTGATCTGTTGAATGATGACATGGATGGACAGCTGAAAGTTTGAGATGTTGAAGGGAAAGGCAGGTCAGGCATATTCAAGAACTCAAATCTCTTCTAAAACTCCTCTTATGGCTCTCAGGAGCTACCCCTTCCTCTTCTGGGGGGATACTGTCATAACCACCACTTGACACTCCAGACTCAGTCACCTCAGAAACTCTCAACCCTCAACCCTCAGTAAATCTAAGCTCTACCCCTGCATCCACTAGCTCTACCTCCAGTGCATCTCCCTGCATACCCTGCAGGTCCTATGTCATCTCCCAGGCTCTCTCTCTCTCTCTATGGCTTGGTTTACCCTCTATCTCTCCTCAACCCAATTGTTACATGGCTTAGTAAATATTAAATGGGTAGTATAGACTTAGCACATACCCCCGTCTGTTAAGCTCATCATCCCAGGACTCCCAGATCAGTACATTTCAAACTTTCTTGGACATACCCATCAACCAATCAGTAAACTACAGCCTCCAGCCCAACAAGCCATCAAGTAATACTATGGGAACTCCATCCTCCAAAACCAGTCACTCATCCCTCAAGGCCTCCTCTTCAGTCCTCACATAGACTGTCCTCTTCTTCCCTCCTGGACTAATCCCCCAAAGGAATTAGTATACCAGCTCTTATGGGATTCAGTCAATCAGCCTCCTTCAGAGAGTCTTACTCCTTGATTCATTTCATCTCCTTGTTATCACCAAACCTTGTTCCCATCTCCATTCATCATCCTTTCCATCTGCAATCCATCTCTTCTCATTCTTAGTTCTGGGAGCAGAAGTGCCTGTGCCATTTGCCTCTTGCACACCAGAAGCATTTGTCACATCCTCCCCCCCCCCACCCAAATAAAAAATAAAATAAAAAAATCCAATTAAATCTTTTTGTGATGATTCAACTGTTTTTCTTTTGTTATTTCTGCACTTGCTTCCTTCCTTTCAACTTTTTTTCTTCAAAAAGAAATCCCAACCAAAAATTCTCTTTCCTTGATCTGATGAGCCTATGATTGGTCAGTCACCACTTGGCACCACCACTTCCACCAAGAAGTAGTGTGAGTGTGTGGATGGATACCAAGGAGAGACACCACACACCAATCCACAATCTAGATCAGTCCATCTAAGAAATTCATGTCTAGTGTGTATGTGTGTGTGGACTCTTGAAGGCTGACCAAGACATGGGCCAAGCTGCACTTGAATCAGATCATACACACACACACATACACACATGGCCAGGGGCTTCAAGATCTTGGGCATCCAACCCAACCCCCAACCCCATGCCCAGCCAAGCTCCATCTCTGACCCCTTTCATAGTGAGGACTACTACTAATACTACTTCTATCACACGCTTATCTTCTTCTGACTTGCCCCTCAACCCTTCCTCTAGAGCTCACAAACTCTGTTCCATGAAACTTCACCCTAGTCTGATTTCTTTCATTTAGTCCATCTTGAAGTTCATCCAATCAGCATGATGCTCCTACCTTGATTTTGATCAGTTTAGGTTGGCATGTTTCCCCTCTTCTTGGCATATATGGTGAATCTGGTGAGTTTGGTTTGGGTGATTGACTCCCATGGGTGGTGTGACAAGCAATGGTTGATGGGGGAAGCTCCAAGGGGGCTCCCATCTTGTCAGCTCATCATCAGCCCAGCTTGGCCATTGATGAACTCAGAGTGACAAGGAGGGATTTTGGGAGCTGTTGTGATCCTCAGGATTGTGACAACCATCAGGATGGCACCCAGTCAATGCTGAAATCTTGGTGGCTTCAGTTTAAATCTTCCTCAGCCAAGTTGATCACACCCCCATCAGTTGACCACCTCACAACTGGTGGTTGACTAAATCCTACACAGCTTTGTGCACCCACCAACTGTGGTTTAGCAAAAAAAAAACCAACCAGCTGAAAGCCCAACCCAACTCAGTGGACACATGATATAGATAATGAGTATGTTGGCAGTGTTAAGATTATGGTATTAAGTATATGCATAGCATGCATATATGATTATATAATCAGATAGAATATTCTAGTTCATTGTAGATACACAACAAATACATTCCACAACACACATATATAAGACCATACCAATCTTGTAAACTGTGATTGTAGCTTTGGGGAAAATACATATGTCAATCTCATCCTATAGTCATTTCAGGTTATGAGCCTGTGCTAGTTGCTGCTCTACATTCACCCCCAATGTGGTATCCTCAAAATTCTTTCACCTATTTGTTTGTTCCATCACTTTGCTGACAGCCATATCACTGGGTCTGTTGCCTTGCCAACAACACCATCAGGTCCTTACTTTGCTAACAACCACTTTATACTTGTTCCACCATTGGTTGCAGAAACGGCAATTACCAAAGGCCTGGCATAAGTGGGTCAATCCATTAACATCTAGTATTACCTGGCCGTCAGGGGCCTAAAAGTAATTCTCTTCTAACCCGTGCATCACCAAAGTCACTACAAGCAACCAGCCACGCTTGTGAGCATCTTCCATCAATCTGTCAGACACCCAGGAACCATCAACTGTACCTGCACTCACTCATTCAGGGTGCTTGTATTGTTGACCAAACCCTGCGGAAGCCATGCTGGAAGAAACAAACACTGTCACCGGTGTCAATGATGTGGAGCAGGGAGGAAATGGCTTATCTTTTGACAATCTGGCTGCCATCATTGCGGCAATTAAGGGTGGCAACAATCCAGCTGGAGTAGCCAAGGCCCACCTGCAATACAAGAGAGTGGGGTGCAGTATACGGCCCAACCTCAAGGCTGATGTTTCAAACTTTGCAGAATGGTTGGAGGCCATTCATTTGAAGGTTTTTTTTCTTTTCTGACTGCCAAATTATTTTGTTATGGACCATCCAGATGACTTGGATGAGCAAGCTAGGTTCACAGGAACCATTTTAGAGTATAGCATTGACCCTTCCCTGTCACCTTTTGTGGCATCAAAGACTGGAAGAGAAGGCTACCACATTCTTTGGGACCGGTTTGGCTCTGTTTTGTGGTTGTATGTCATGTTGCAATGGATCAAAGTCCTGAACTCCCCGGAAATCATCAACAACCCCAACCGCACTTACAACAAGATGAAGACTGCGCTGCAGGATGTGGAGGCACACCTGGGAGGCTTCACCATTGACTTGGTCCTGGAAATGCTGCTCCATTCTAACTTGAGGCACCTGTTCCATGACATTGCAAACGCACTTGAAAGCCAGTGGGCCATTAACAAGGATTTGAAGTTAACATCAAGAGATTTCCTTGTATTAGTCTCTTGCCAGGTCATGTCACAACAAGACATTCCCAAAGGCTCCCTACTTAGTTTTTCCACAGGGTTGCCAACAAACCGGCCTTACCAGAAATCCACTTGCAAGCAATAGCATCCTAATACTGCAAAGGCCATTCACAATCAGAATGAATTGGTAATTACTTGCAGCAATGAATGGGCTCAGGCCAACCTGACTTGGAGGAAACCTTGCTTATACTTCTACAACTGGGGCCATTAGGCGCACAACTGCCCCTGGTGTCAGGAGAAGCTACCACCTTGGGCAGACCCTTGCCTGGTGAATCCCGCGGCACACCTCAATTGATTGCCGGTTTGTAACCCTGTCTTCCTACGCCGTGGCCAGGAAGCAAACATTGTGTCTGTGGAGCAGCAACCGGAGAGCAATGGGATGATTTTGCGTGATTTGGGCATGACCAATAGTGTCACAAATGAAGTCAGTGTATTTTTATCTCTCAAACCTGCAAACCTCAATCTCACGGTTGCATCATCAGACCAATTTCCTATAGAGTCTATGGGGGATGCAATCCTCCCGACACCTTTTGGCAATCTCCACGTCTCCAACATGCTTCAATGCGCTAATATCAAAGGAACAATTATCTTGGTTGGAAAGCTCAACAGATTGGATGGTGTGGTTGAGTATGACAGGGACACTTATGTCTTAAAGCAACAAGAAATCACCTTTTGGGCAATTGAGGTTAAAGATTGGTAATTCCTCCCAACTTTTTCTAAAGATTGTATATCTGCAGTCAATTTGACTTGCCACCATGTTCACAATCTTATCAGTCATCTTTCCTTGCATATGCTGCATAACTAAATTAAGAGCAATTCTGTTTTAAATCCACCTCCCTTACCAAATGGTGAGATTGGCCAGTGTTGATTGTGTTCCATCCTGAAGGCAAGACATGTGTTGCCCTAGGAAGAGTTGAGGGACATCTGTCATGAGCCGGGTGATATGGTTGCTGTTGATGTGATAGGCCCTTATAATGAAGGCATGGAGGGATCAAAGTATATACTCAACATTGTGGATGTAAAATTGGGAATGGTCTCTGCCATCCCTTTGAAGCTCAGGTCAGAAGCACCAAATGAAATTTTAAACTGGATCAAGAAGTTTAATAATGTGACAAAGTTCAGGGTAAAACAACTCCAAACTGACAATGCAATGGAATTTGTTAGGAGTGCTCACCTGCAGAAGGGCCTGTCTGGGTTGGGAATCCTACATGAGAAGTCAATCCCATATGAACATCATTAAAATGGGTTTGTTGAATGGTTCAACCGCACGCTGTCTGAAATGGCACGGGCAATGCTTCACTCCCAGTCCCTGCCTATAAAACTGTGTCCCTATGCCTTCAAGCACGCTGCATAAATCTTCAATTGTCTGGTCCATTCTGGTCATACATCTAAACCTTACAAGGAGGTGCTTGGCAAGAAGCCATTGCTTGGTCTTCTAACCCTCTTTGGCATTGAATGCTATCTCTACAACCACACCCATCTCAAACAGCATGGACCGTACTCAGATCACCTGCAACATATTGGGGTGGCGCCAGACGCAAAGGGATGGTTATTGTGGGATCCAGCAACGGACAAAGTGCAGCAAGGCATCTTGGTCAAATTTGTAGCGGACAGTAAACCAGTGACAGTTGCTGCTGATGGAGACCCGGCAGCAGAGGTGGACCAAGCCATATATGGCATCACTGTCTTGCAGCTGGGGGATGAGCTAGACCGCCAGGATGTGGTGATTGAAAAACTTCAAACATGTGTGTCTGTAGGTTTGGATAGCCCATCAGTGGAAGAAGCCTTGCAGTCAGAGACTGCTGAGGAGTGGAAGGCCGCAATTGGAGAAGAGAATAACGGTCTGCTTGACATGGGTGTTTACAAGATAGTTGATCTACCTGCTGATAGAAGAAAAATCTTGGGCTTGGGGTACGTGCTCATCACAAAATGGGATCAGCTGGGTACCTTTGTCAAGCAAAAAGCAAGACTTGTTTCACAAGGATTCACGCAAATTCAGGGGGTTAGCTTTGAAGAGACATTTGCCTCAACACCTACCTTTTCCTCACTCTGCTTCCTTTTTTCCATTGCATCAAAATTGAACTGGCCAATAGCATTTTTTGATGTCAAAACTGCATTCCTTCACAGTGAAATTGATGAGGATCTCTTCATGTGGCCGCTGGCAGGACTACCTTGCCCAAAGGGCAAGGTGATGGAATTGAAGAAGTCATTGTATAGGACAAAACAAGCCAATAGGTGCTGGTGGTTATATTTGAAACAATGGCTTGAGGGCCTGGGTTTCAAATCCAACACAGAGGATCAGAGTACATACATCATGGACTCTGTCAAAGGAAGGTTGTTGTTGTGGATTCATGTCAACGATGGGGTCTTGATGGAAAGTGACCAAGGTATGCTAAGTAAATTAAAGGAGCAACTTGAACAGGTGATGAAACTCAAGTGGGATGAGACCCTCACCTTGATTATTGGCATTCAAGTTACTTGGGTAGAGAACAGCTTTTCCTTACAGCAGCTGGCATTGGTAGAAAAGATTGTCCAAACTGAAGACTCCAATCTCACATCCACTACACCTCTTGCAAACACTTCTCTTGTATTGAACAAATTGCTTGGAGGGGACAAGGATGACCTCCATCTAATTGGCATGCTACTATACCTAGCTCAAGGCTCCCAACCAGACATCTCATTTTCAGTCAACTATCTTGCTTGGTTCTTGTTGAACCCAGACAACTCTCATTGGAATATACTGAACAAACTTGTACAGTACTTATGGAAAACTAAGACTCTTTCCTTGGAACTAAGGCCTAGTGCTGATGATGGTTCCCCTCTGAAGATCTTTGTAGATTCTAACTGGGGGGGAGAAGGGGCTTGTTCCAGTCATGGGTTTATATCTACCCTGTGGGGCTTGCCAATCCACTGGGGTTTGCATTGGCAACAGTGTGTTGCCCGGTTGACCTGTCAGGCAGAGTACGTGGCACTGTTGTATGCTGGGACTGAGGCCCTGTGGCTAGGTAACTTGGCTAGCAAACTCCTCCCAGACCTGCAACCTATTGTCTTGTGCAACAATCAAGTGGCAACCAGGATTGCCTTGGACAAGTTGAGCATGAAAAATACCAGACATATTGATAGTGAATTCCATCTTATTAATGAACTCCTCCAAACAAAGAAACTGCACTTTCAATGGATTCAAGGTTTCAAACAACAAGCGGACGTATTCAAAAAGGCTCTTGGGCCAAACCAGCAACAACAATTTCTGCAAAGGTTCTTCTGCTCATCCCATGCCTAGCATATTTGGGATTTGCTTTGTTTTCCATGGTTTTGTTTTGTTTCTTTCCATCCATTTCCTTCTCTCTTTCTCTTGTTTCAATTTGTGTTTGGGCTCTCCCAGTTATACTCTCATTCCTATTTGATTTTGTTCTTGCTTTTGTCCAAATTTTTTCCTTTGCTCAGATGGTGGGTGTCTTCAGGTATTGTTGTGGGGGGGAATGTTAAGAGTGTGGTATTAAGTATATGCATAGTATGCATATATGATTAGATAATCAGATAGAAAATTCTAGGTCATTGTAGATACACAACAAATACCTTCCATGGCACACATATATAAGACCATACCAATCTTGTAAACTGTGATTGTAGCTTTGGGGAAAATACATATGTCAAGCTCACCCTATAATCATTTCAGGCAGCACATGGACTCAATGTCATTTCTCACTCTTTTTTTTTCAAAAAAAAGGCTTGGCATGTGACTCACATGGGTCATCTCACTCAAGGGAGATAGCAAATGGGAGGTCTGGTTTAAGCTTATGAATTGTAAACCCATGACTCACTATCCTCTTGACAGCCATCTTCTACCTCAAAAGACCAAACCTCTTACCCTCACATCAAAGATATAATAATAATAATAAAACCTTATCTCTCCTCTTGTTTTCAGCCCACCCATATCCAAATGCAATGCATAGCCAACAACTCAAGACTTGTGCTCCTAAGTCCAGAGCTCAACAAGCCTTGAGGTGGGATGGGTTGAGATTACTGAAGATAGATGATCAGTGGAAGGTTTGGTGGAAGATCAACCCCCCCACCCCCCTCCCAAAAAAAAATGGTTCAAATTTGAAGAGTGGATGTGCATACAAATCATCGTTGGGCATAACCTTGAGTGCAGGACTTCCTGAAAAAAAAAGTGAAGAGAATTCATCAGAAACAATAGGCTGAATAAGTCACACGGACAGAATGGGGAAGGTGAGGATCAGGTCAAGAGGAAAGTTCCACTTCCTACACAGGTCAAAGCGGTTCTTGATCGGGACGTCTGGATAACAGATTGCATCGATTCAAAACTTAGACCCCGCTGTTTCTTCCATCTGGCTCAAGCTTCATCAACACATGAAAACCGCGACTGGGCTGTCCATGATGATATAGCAAAAGTAACGATTTGAGCGAAAATGAATGATTAGACCTTATGTAGGTCAGGTCAGAGTCGAGCTCGGTGAGGTTTCTGGTCAAACCAATTGAGCTTGATACTGACATTGAAAAACCGTTGGGGCGGTTGGACCATATTCCGGCCAATCGACACAATGCTAGAACGTCGGATTTGTCCACATACCGGGCGATTAATTAGAACGGGGAAGGGGGGTGAGTGGGTACGGTACAGTGAAAAACAGTCACGTTGGCTCTTGAAAGCCCTTGCCCCTTTATGAACAATGTGAGACTTGTCAAGGGGAAAAAAAAACTGCCACCGTTGGAGTCGTTTCAAGGTAGTATCAGGGTCAGAGTTTTCCGTCTCCTTCCGGGCATTCGAGTTGAAAGCGTAGTGACCTTGAGATGGGGCATCAATGTAATCATTTTTGAGCTCATCCATGAAGTCTTACAAAGAGGACTCAACTGACCACGTTCCTCAAACACGCGTTGATAGACTCTTCTCAAATTCATACGATGTGGAGATCGCGTAGCGTACGCCGGACTCAGTTCGCAACTTCGTCTTTGTAAACGGTCTCAGTTCCGTGAGGTATTGCAACGAGGTTCTTACGTAGCGCGCTCTCTTGAAAACCGACCTTTACTTTTTTCTAGATCTTCACGTAGCTTGCACTCGCGATCTTGTACTTTGACTTTCTCGCCCATCACTTGCTTAGAACTGAGAGTATACAGAAGCGAGCAGGAGCCGAGGGCTTGTGTCACCAAACGGTTGACACACATTTACATACACACATAAGAAAGTGGGAAGTCAAGGACTGATGAGGGGCAGGGTATAGGGTGAAGGGCAAGCCAACCGATTGGTGACTCTCATTCAGGTTGCGTTAAGAAAGTTTCCTGGGAGACTTCGCCGATATGGTAGAACTTTAGGAGTCTCCAACAAGATCGAGATTCGGCGGCTATCGCGGATCTAGCTGGCTAGCTTCATCTCGACATTACGACTGACTTAAAGGCCCTCGGCCATCGAGACTCTTTCGTATAGACCCTAGAATCTGGACTTGAGTTTGCATGCCATCTCGGAATGTGTATGTAGCGAGAAGTGGAATGATCGCGATCGTTCAGTTCATGAAAATATCTTGTGGGGATGCTTTCCCGTTCAAGTCATGATACTTTTGTTTCATTCGGGGGAGATCTAAGGGCACATGCACATGGAAAGAAGAAAGTGGAAAGGGAAGACGCGCACTGTATGCAGACTCATGTCAATTTAGAGTAAATCAGTCGCAGGGTTCAAGTTCAAAATGAAGGATGAATGGTTGAAAATAACCTCATTCAGTGAGACTTAAACGATCTTCTGGAAGGGATTAGGACGACGATATTCGAATTACGGAAAGTTTGAGGGAGGATGCATGGACAATGTAGGGTCCGAGACAACTAGAGACGACGATGACGGGCGCTTCATTCATGTTGATGATTTGCGAGAGGCACGTCTAAAGAGCGTTTAGAGTGACGGATATTAGTGCTGCCAGCCTTTTTTTGACATTTTGTTTGTTTGTTTTTTTTGCGAGGCAAAAATCCCAATTTGATTGATATTATAAAAATCCGTAAACAACCAAACTACCATCTTCTCGAGATTCAATTTGATTGAATTTCGGAGAGATAAATTGGATAAAAAATCATTGCAGGAATATTAAGCTCTTTCATGAGACATTTTCTTGTTGCTCATAGAGCCCCTAATCCAACTTCCACCTTCTCTGTTAAAGCCCAAACCTTGGTACCGCTTGGATTCCAATTTGGATCAACCTTACCTTCAACTTTGGACACTATTTTTGTGACTCGTCTGCATGTCATTCTTCGGCAACTTCTAGAGGGAACCTAGAACAAAGCGGCCAATAAGCTCGTGTGGAGTTGTGGATCCCAATAAACAAAAATAGCCAAGAGTCAGACTTACAAATAGGAACGGGTAAATCACCACCTCGCAGCTTCTGCTGGAGGCGGTGGTGGGGGGGCGACACTGATGCCATTACCATTTGGGATCATTCCGTTCGGGGGATCATCGTAGTCCCTGGGAGAAACCCTTCGAGGCGGACCGCGAGAGATGGGCGATCGCGATCGGGAGTAAGACCGACGTCTTCGACTACTCCGGACAGGACTATCATCGTACCTGGTGATAGAAGAGCGGCGTTTGAGTTAGGAGGGGAGGGCAGGGGGGATGACTTGAAAGTGATAACCGGGAACCGAATCAACAGACCTAGAGCGCCGAGGGGATGGCCGTCGGTCGGAGTCGCGATAGCTTCGGTACCCTGCGTCATCACGGCTACGACTGTAGCCGTATTCCTCGCGACGATAATCATCGCGACGATGCCCACCATGGCCATAATAAGCTGGAGGTCCACGGTGATAACTATTGCCGTGATGGGGAGGACCACCCCAGCGGTCATAGCCGCCGCGTTCATCATCCTCGCGTTTGTTACCCATGTACTGCCCAGGAGTGGGTTGATGAGGTTTAGTGGTGACCGAATAATCAACCCGGATGGGTCGGCCATGGAGATCCTAAGGACAGAGAAGGAGATTCGAAAAAAAAAAAAAAAAAGGTTGAGCAAGGCAGCCAGAGGATGTTGAACGGGACGTGATTGAGACACGGGATAGAAATGGTCGACATACCAGGCCATTGAGCTCAGAGATGCAAGCCGATGCATCTTGCACGTCTCTCATGGTCACAAAGCCGAAACCACGAGATCGATCGCTCTAGAGTCAAGAACGTGAGATGGATGTAGGTTAGGATCGAATGTTGAACGAAAACTTGAAGGGGAGAGATGGAATGAAAGGAAAGGATCAAGAGACGCGATGCTTAACTCGTTGATCATAGACGATCACCACCTTCTCAACTTTACCGTAACGACTGAATTCAGCTTCTAGATCAGCTTCTCGAGTTCTGATCGATAGTCCAAAGACACCCAAGACGTTGGTCGGTTGCACATCCTGGGGGGCGTGACGAGGTCGAACGGGAGGGCCGGAGACGATCGGTCGATCACGTAGGCTGATCGGGCCATCCCTGGTTCTTGATGGAGAGAGTGATCGGCGAGAGCTTCCACCGCCGTAACCGGCGGGGGAGCTGAAGAGAGGAAGGAGTCAAGGAGAGAGGTAAGAGGTGAGGCGTCAGTCGAAAGTGATCGATCGAGGGAAGGCCCAGAGAGGGTGCGCTCATGGGAGACCAAACAGCCAAAAAGGAGGGATGACGAACCGACTGCGCAGACGATCGGAACCGGTGGGCATGTTTGGTTGGCAAGCGTATGCCGGTTGGATGGGCGGGATGGGATGGAAGTAGTGATAATCTAGGGGTGAGGATAGGAAGCGGGGGATTGAAGATCAGGGAGAGGAGGGATGAAAGGGACGGAAAGAATCTTGAGATGGATCGAAGGGTTGATGACGAGATAGGGCAAGAGATATGGTGGATGGATGGACTGGTGTTGAGGATGACGGCAAGCTTGGCACAATGGTTCTTCTTGCGTCTTGCACTCCGCTGTCTCTCTGACTCTCTCCGAGTGTGTGCGAGTGAGTGTTTTTTGACTTGTGATGGTACTTTTCGAATGAGTCAACCAAGGTTTTTGTGTCTAAGAGGGTTTGTGCTGCTAGCCTAGCTGGTGGGGGACCCGGTTGAGTATAGAGGGAGAAGGAGAGGATGTTATTGGGACAAATCAGTTGGTGATGTTGAGTTCAGGGTGAAGCTTGTTTTGGGTGGGATCGATGAGGATGGCGAGGGGGGGGCTTGGGGATGGGGAGCAGGTTCAAGAACCGAGGAAGGGGGAACGAGGCAGCAATGAGGTGGGACGGATCAGCGGCCAAGCGACGCTCGAGTCTCCGGATGAATCGGAGAGGGAGAGGGATGATGGGGGGGACAAGCGCTGGTAGGGGGGAGAGGATGAGGATGAGGAAGAAGAAGAAGAAGAAGAAGAGGAGAAGAGAAGAGAAGGAGGATGAGGAAGGAGGAAGGAAGAAGAGAAGGAGGGAGGGAGGGAGAGACAGGAACGAATACCCGGTGGGGACTGGGGGGCGGGGACGGGGACGGGGACGGGAGAGACTCACCCAGCAAGCGGGGGAAGCAAACCAGTCTCGAGCTCTCGGCTCGGTGGGATTCCCCTCAGCCCGCGCTGGTGCCTTATAAATAATAAATATCGGCAGGTTAAAGTATTACTTACTCATTAAATCTCCAAGCAACACAAGCGTCTCTCATGAGACGCAGTGCTCGGAGAGACCTAGACGGTTGCCTGTCTGGGGGAGGAGCAGGACTACGCACGGGGTTGGGTCCACCCAGTCTCGAGTTGCATATCCCAAATCCACCCAGGCCGCACCGCACTCACGCTCGATCGGCTCGACGCGCAGTCCCATCACCCCCGTGACCGTCCCTTGAGCTCCACGGGCACTCCACACCCGTCTCAGCCAGGTGGGCTCAATCAAGGCTGGCTGGCTGGCACTCGTGAGTGAAGACCAGGCCTCCCTCCCTGCCTCCCTGCCTCCATACGCTCCTGACCCCGATCAGACCGACGCTCGTGCACGCACGTATGTACATATATTTACATACATTGATATGCTTATCAGTCTTCACACTCCTTAGTCCCTCGACCCATCCATCTCGTCTGTCGCATCCCCTGGCGATCTGCTGCGCTTCAAACGCCCTCCCGCCCGACCTGGGCCGGACCCTCGCCCCAGAGCCGCGCAGGCCGCCAACACTGTCCTGCCGGTCCACCAACCTGGAACTTCGGATTCCTTCCCATCGCCAAACCAATCTCAAACCCCCACTCTGCTAACATCCCCAACCCCGACTATCCACGTCCGCTCAGTCTCGGTCTCAGTCTCAGTCTCGGTCTCAGTCTCAGTCTCAGAGATTGATCATTGAGCAGCCTGCTCAAACGTCCACTCGATCCAACTCCATCCGTGCTGGCGCCCAAGTCTCAGTACTCTCAAAACTAGTCTCATCGGCTGTATACTCCAGAGGGGTCCCATTCTATCTCTCCCTTAGCTTGGAACTAGCCCGAATCTATCAAGATCTCGAATATCATCCGAGCCAATCTAAGACCTTCTCGTCCTTCTTCCCATCTGCCCCATCTCCATCCCACCTCGACCTCACGTGGCGGCCCCACCTCCGACACGTCTGGCGATCGACGATCGGTTACGTAAACGGTCTGTAACCCAACGAGCGCATCGGTGTCAAGTCCTGTATGCCCCAGCGTCTGGCTCGAGAGCTCCTTCGTAGCCCATCCAGCGCTCCCACCCGTCAGAGGGGGAGGTGATGATCATCATTCAAGTCAGCGCCAATCACCCCATGACCTGGGCTCTCGCAATCGCAACCCACACCACCGAGAGAGCCACTGAGGAATGCTGGCCAGTGAGGACCTCGATCCCTCGTCTCAGTTCACCCGAACTTTGCACCGAGTCAATGGGTCTTCATCAAACGAAATTAAAAAAGAAACTCGAGGCGGATGATGATCATCATCATCGCCCATCAGCTAAAGCAAAACCGCCAGATTCATATGCGAGAACTGAAAGAGGTCCATGGGAGCTTAAACAGGAGCCGGTCGGTTTTAGGCAGCAAGGACCTAATAAAGAGCCTGAAAGCTTGGAATCAGTGGTTCTAACCTGCTTGTGGCCATTGATGCGGGTCACCAAGTGTATTAACGACCATGGCATCACCGACGAAGCGGTTGATGATCTGCTAGGTCCATGGAACCATTGGCACCATACCGTTGAACGGGCTCTGTTCAGCAAAGGTGGTGAAAGAAATCAGAGGGATCAACCGATCTCACAAGTTGAAGTTCAGGGGGGAGGGAATAAACTCAAGGGGAATCCATAATCTACTCAACAAAACTGCAGGGTTGGCTATGAATAATTGAACATGACGATCATTCCGGTTGATCCAAGGGGTGGGGGGACCCAAAAAAGAACACATTCAAACCAAGCAGGTCTGAGGATAGATGAAAGATGGACTGGGATTGTGTCAGAAACAAAGGTCTGTCTTGAATTGTGATTTTTTTTGTGTTGGGAGGGAGGGTAAGACTGAATGGAATCAGGAAGAAGGGCTTGATCTTGCTGGAAGGAAAAGTGGGAAGAGACCAACCCTAGGATCAAAACTTAGTGCTCCTTGCAGGGGACATCAAAGAAGTGGAGAAACAAAAAAAAGGAAAAGGGAAAAGGGAAAAGGGAAAGGGAAAAGGGAAAGGGAAAAAGAAAAAAGGAAAAGGGAAAAGGGAAAAAAGGAAAAAGGAAAAAAGGAAAAGGGGAAAGGGAAAAAAGAAAAATGAAGAATGAAGAATGAAAAATGAAAAATGAAGAATGAAAAATGAAAAATGAAGAATGAAGAATGAAAAATGAAGAAAGAAAAATGAAAAATGAAAAATGAAAAATGAAAAAAGAAACAGAAAAAAGAAAAAAGAAAAAAGAAAAAAGAAAAAAGAAAAAAGAAAAAAGAAAAAAGAAAAAAAAAAAGAAAAAAGAAAAAAGAAAAAAGAAAAAAGAAAAAAGAAAAAAGAAAAAAGAAAAAAGAAAAAAGAAAAAAGAAAAAAGAAAAAAGAAAAAAGAAAAAAGAAAAAAGAAAAAAAGAAAAAAAGAAAAAAAGAAAAAAAGAAAAAAAGAAAAGAAGAAGAAGGGGAAAAGGCAAAAAGAAAAAAAAAGAAAAGAAAAAAAAGAAAAAAAAGAAAAAAAGAAAAGAAGAAGAAGGGGAAAAGGCAAAAAGAAAAAAAAAGAAAAGAAAAAAAAGAAAAAAAAGAAAAAAAAGAAAAAAAAGAAAAAAAAGAAAAAAAAAGAAAAAAAAGAAAAAAAAGAAAAAAAAGAAAAAAAAGAAAAAAAAGAAAAAAAAGAAAAAAAAGAAAAAAAAGAAAAAAAAGAAAAAAAAGAAAAAAAAGAAAAAAAAGAAAAAAAAGAAAAAAAAGAAAAAAAAGAAAAAAAAGAAAAAAAAGAAAAAAAAGAAAAGAAAAAAAAAAGAAAAAAAAGAAAAAAAAGAAAAAAAAGAAAAAAAAGAAAAAAAAGAAAAAAAAGAAAAAAAAGAAAAAAAAGAAAAAAAAGAAAAAAAAAGAAAAAAAAGAAAAAAAAGAAAAAAAAGAAAAAAAAGAAAAAAAAGAAAAAAAGAAAAAAAAGAAAAAAAAAAAAAAGAAAAAAAAGAAAAAAAAGAAAAAAAAGAAAAAAAAGAAAAAAAAGAAAAAAAAGAAAAAAAAGAAAAAAAAGAAAAAAAAGAAAAAAAAAGAAAAAAAAGAAAAAAAAGAAAAAAAAGAAAAAAAAGAAAAAAAAGAAAAAGAAAAGAAAAAGAAAGAAAAGAAAAAAAAGAAAAAAAAGAAAAAAAAAGAAAAAAAAGAAAAAAAAGAAAAAAAAGAAAAAAAAGAAAAAGAAAAGAAAAAGAAAGAAAAGAAAAAAAAGAAGAAAAGAAAGAAAAGAAAAGGTAAAAGGGAAAAAGAAACAGGAAAGGTAGAAATTAAAATTCAAAGATGATTAACAAGGAAAATTGAAAAGGGATAAGGAAGCAAGAAAGATGAAAAAATAAAAATGAAAATGAAAATGGAATGGATTATCCATACCCTTAAAATGTTTGATTCCCAAACTGAGGTTATCATACTAACTCAGTTCAAAACTCCCTCAGAAGATAAACTGTGAGTTGAGAGATTGACCTTGACTCTTTCAAATTTTTACTTTTTAGTGTTTCTCTCTCTTTTTTTTTTTTTTAAAAAAAAAAAAAATCTCAAGGGATCAGAGTGGATGATAAAAGTTAAAGATAAGGGGTGGGGAGGATCAGAGAAGAGTGAACTTATCTACTCAAACTTTGATCTCACCTGCCACAAAGAGCCCTCAAAATCTTGCAGGAGAAGTGGGAGGTTTGAGGATCAATCATAGGTTGAGATTAGAGTGATGTGATTGGAGTCAGGGTGTTCATGGGATGGGTTAGGAAAGAAAATGAGTGACCATACCCAACCCACTAGCAGGTGGGTCTTGGTGGGTCAGGTCAGCTACCCTCAAAGCCACACCCAAGCCCGTGATGGGCTGCTTGAGGTAGGTCTTGGCAGGCTGCCAGCAGGTCATGGGGCCACATGTTTTTATCCTCAATTGTTTAATCAAGTTTTGATGGTCTTGAGGTTCTAAGGAGAAATGGGTCAATCAAGTTCTTGAGGTGGTTGCTTGGCTGTTGATCTGGGATGGTTTGTTTTTGAAAGCAAGGATTGGTCACAATGGCAAGAGATTGACAGGAGATTGGAGAAAAGAGTTTGTAGTTGTGCAACTAGAGAGTTGTCCTGATTGGGACAGCTCATTGTTGTTGTGATGTAGTTGCTTGAGGGAAACTGCATAAAATTGACTACCATGATTGACAACAGTCCCACAGCAGCATGCAAGGCATCCTTGGTTGAACTTAAAGAAATCAAATAAACCCAGAAAAAGAAAAAGGGGTACCCAGGGGTCAACCCACCATCTAAGAGAACCAACCAAACCCATACCCACACCCGCAGCAGCTTGAGGCTGGTTGAATTGAGAAAAGCTTTTTCTGAAACCCCTGTAACCAAGCCCAGATAGATACCCACTGGGTTGGCCCAACCTATGAACACCCTGAGATTGGAGCAATCCAGATTGGTAGCCATCAAACCTGATGATAAAAAAAACAGGCCCAGATGTTCAATTGGATTATTATTTGATGTTCATTTTTTTTTAATGGAATTTTTTTTTGAATTGAGCAATACACAAAGTTAATTGATGGATTTTTTTTTTTTGAAAAGAAGGAGAGGAAGAAGAAGGAGAAGAAGAAGGAGACAAAAAAATGGGTAAATATGGCCAGTTGGTTTGTTGAAGATGAAGTACAGAACCTGGATTATGAAACAAAAAAAAAAGGATAGTTGATGAATGAAATCAAATCAGATGAAATACTTCTAATTTTATTTTTTTTTTTAAAAAAAAAAAAAAAAAAAAAAATTGAGTGCAAATTAATGAGAAAATGAAGAGAAAGGGAAGGAGAAAGACAGAAAAAACCAAGAAAGAAAAAGAAGAAAGAAGAAAAAAAGAAAGAAGAAAGAAAGAAGAAAGAAGAAAGAAAGAAGAAAGAAAGAAAAAATAAAGAAAGAAAGAAATAAGGAAAGAAAGAAGAAAGAAGAAAGAAAAATGAAAGAAAAATGAAAGAAAAACAAATGAAAAATGAAAGAAAAACAAAAGAAAAATGAAAGAAAAAGAAAGAAACAAGCAAGAAAAAAGCAGTAGTGGATGAAAAATTAAGAATTTAATATATATATAACAGGTTAAATGAATTTCTAATCCAGAATGAAAATCAAGCTGAATTGGTAAAAGTAGTGATAGACACAAGTTGAATTATGAATCTAAAACACCTAGACTTGAGTCAGGAAATGATCAAATATTTTCAAATAGGAAGATCAAAATTTCAAATGGGAAGATCAAAATTTCAAACTGTGATGATTATAACAGGATTTTGATCATGATTAAACTGATTGAAAAATTTTGGAGAGACAGTCAAGAGCATATAAACCAAGTTCAGCAGTCCATTGATAAATGATTTGAAATCAATTATACTGTCACACAACCACTCCACGTACTATAGGGCAATCTTAGATGATTGTGAGGGCAAAGGAGGCTGAGTGAAAGGGCAATTGCAAGGCAGCAAAGCTAACTGCAAAGTGAAAACTTATGGTTGAGTAACTCAACACACAGTGAGAGGGAAGAATTGTTCCAATGGAAAGGAAACTAAAGCCAAGCCCAATGTGATGACTGGATTTAGAAAAATGCAAGAACTTTTAAAATTAAATAACTGAGGAGAAAATCTTCAGGCAAGCGGCATAGCCTTTATAAGTTAATCCAAAGTGACTAGATAAAACCTGATTGATGACCAACTACAGTTAAGAGGCAATGAGGCAATGAATGACATGAACAGGTTGAGAAATGAAATAACAGTATAGAAGTTTCCAAGGTCATAAATTAGATGCAAGGCAATAGATTCTGAGAATACAAGGACGTAACGGATGAGATAGGAAGAAGTGACGTGAGATACAATGCAAATAAGAGGATTTAGCTTATGCAGGGTAAGGGACTAGTCCAATTTCAAACTATACAGTTGGTTTGGCTAACTAGCATGGGTGCAAGCTAGTGAGAGTGCATGACCGGGAATGGGAACCCAAGGGAAATTGATACCAAGGGTGAAAGAGCAGAGATCAAATGGATGGTTGACTGGAGTAGAGTTAACTGTGAGGTTTGCAAGTAGGTGCTGAGTCAGTTTCCAAGAATGGAAGGTTGTTATGCAAGCCAGAGTTGATAAGCGGAAGGCACCATTTATTGTGTGCTTCTATTTGTGTCACATGTATGGACTGAGGTAGATGGTACTGAGTAAAGGATATGTCAAAGTGAGAGAGACAATAATCCTTGATCTTGAATCATGAAAGTTGCCTTGGTATAAAGATGCAAGCTCCGGCAAGCGTTCAGATGATTTTCCCATTGATTTAAAAAGTTTTTGTGAGTACTGTATACCCCTAGTTGTTATCCTACTTCTTTGCCTCTTGAATAAATTTATAATCAAATATGTTGTAATTGTCATCCCGTTGTAGTGAAAACTGTATTTGTTGGAATGAACGATGTGTTCCTAGTACTGCTGCAAGAGGTCTCCAAGGCAAATGCAAGCAATTTTGTCTGTGCAAGGTTTCTTTTACTTTCCATATAAATAGAAAACCAATAGTGGATACCCCTGTAGCGTCTCAGAGTGAGGTGCAAAGCCAAAGGTCTGTGCCGCAATTGAACTACCATGTAATGCCAGTGCGGGAGATTGAATTCTTAGGCTTCCAAAACCCTGGTAAGCTTAAGACTTAGGAACTAACAATAAATAAAATAAAAGAAATGGAACTAATATAATTTTCATTCTTGATAGTACTGCCACAATTCCAAAGGTACACTACTAATAGTCCACCACCGCCACCACTGTATATTGGACCATTGTCTAAATTAGAGGTGAGCTTGATGAATCCCAAGGTGTGAGGCAAAGTGCAAGTTGAGGAATTGGTGGTAGTGGAAGAAGCAAGGGAGGAAGGGAGAATGGCTGAAGGAGAGGGTGATATGGAATGGAGGGAAGGGAATGAGGAAGAAGGAAACAAGACAGCAGGAAGAGATGGAACAGAACAAGAGGTAGAGGAACAGGGTGGAATGGAAGGCTGAGATGGAGGGAACCAATTAAAAGTCAAAGCTCCCATTGAAACTGATGCAAGGAAATTAACTGGCGACGTTGGAGAAGGTTTGTCAAGAGGCCAAATGAAGAGAGCCTATGAGGAGCTCTTGAAGGTGGATGGAATTCCCAGCCAAAGAGGGCTTGGACTGCAAGGTGCAAAGGGATCATTGAAAGGCACCTGGTGACACAAGTAATGGTGTTGCAGAGGATTTCCTCTTTGAAAAACAACAAGGATTTTGATGAATTCAAGTAAATGGTAGAAGAACTGACTGAAAATTGGGAGGAAGCAGAAAGAGAAATACAGGAAAATTTGTCAAAAATGTATTTTATTTTTAATCTTATTTTATTATAGTATATATTTTATTTTATTAAAGTATATATTTTATTTTATTATAGTATATATGTTATTTTATTATAGTATATATGTTATTTTATTATAGTATATATGTAATTTTATTATTGTATATATGTTATTTTATTATAGTATATATGTCATTTTATAATAGTATATATGTTATTTTATTATTGTATATATGTTATTTTATTATAGTATATATGTTATTTTATTATAGTATATATGATATTTTATTATAGTATATATGATATTTTATTATAGTATATATGTTATTTTATTATAGTATATATGTTATTTTATTATAGTATATATGTTATTTTATTATAGTATATATGTTATTTTATTATAGTATATATGTTATTTTATTATAGTATATATGTTATGTTATTTTAGTATGTATGTTATTTTATTTTAGTGTATATGTTATTTTATTATAGTATATATGTTATTTTATTATAGTATATATGTTATTTTATTATAGTATATATGTTATTTTATTATAGTATATATGTTATTTTATTATTATTATATATATATATATATTTTATACATATTATTTGAAATGAAAAAATGTGGAAGAATAAAAGATTGTGAAAAAAAAGAAATGGATAATTTTTAGAAATTTGAAAAGGAGGTCAAGTAAGGAAATGGGATGAGATTGATGGGATGGAATGAGATGGAAGTGAGTAATGGGATTGGAGTCATGATTGGCAAGGTTTGCAAGGGTAACTTGCATGAAAGTCTTGAACCAAATTGAGAGAGTTTCAAAGGTGATGGGCTGGTTCCCACAAGGTGAAATCTTCATTGGACTGGAAGCCAGTCCATTCAACAAGGTATTCAAGTTTTCCTTTGCGTAACCTGGAATCCAGAATACGGCTTACTTCCCACTCTAACTGATCTTGGATGTTGACTGGTTCAGGAGGGGGATGATTCTTGCCCAGGTATAATACTTCAGCTGGCTCTAGGAGAGACACATGAAAGACCGGGTGGATGACTTTCCAATTTGCAGGTAAGGTGAGTTTAAAAGCATTAGGGGAAATGACTGATTTGACTTTGAAGGGGCCAATTTTTACTTTCAGAGAGTTTTTGGGTTTGGAAAGTACTGCAAATATTGCAAGCATTGAGCCATAACTGATCTCCTACTGCAAAGGTTGGGGCCAAAGTGCAAAGTCAATCTGCTTGTTCCTTGTAGTGCTGGTTTGCTGCTTTGAGGTTGGTTTGAAGTTGCATTTGAAGAGAATGAATGTGATTAAGGTAATTGGTAGCAGGTTGAGAAGGTGCTACATGAGTGGAAGAGAAAGTTGGGTTTCTACCATAAAGAGTCAGGAAGGGAAACTGTTTGGTGGAGGAATGGGTGGAGCTGTTGTAGGCAAACTTGGCTAATGGGAGCCATTGCGACCAGTTGTCCTGTTGGTAGGCAACATACATTAGAAGATACTATTCAAGAATCTGATTGAATTGCTTGGTTTGCCCATCCGTTTCCGGGTGGTAAACCATTGATAAATTGCAAGTGATCTTCAAATGTTGGCAAAGCAAGGTCCAGAAGCTAGAGACAACAAAAGATCCACAATCACTAATTATGTTATCAGGGAGACCATGTTTTGAGAATAAATATTATATGAATAAATTATCTGAGTCTTCTGAGGAGGCCATCAAATTACTGCAAAGGAATAAAGTCATCTTTGAGAAGAAATCTACTACTACTAAAATAGCATCATAACCACTAGAAATAGGTAATTGCAAAATGAAATCCATAGACAGCAAGTGCCAAGGAATAGGTGGAATTGGAAGTGGCTTGAGCAGCCCATACTTCTTGTTTTTCAAGTACTTGTTACAATTACAATCATAGCATGCGTTGAATAGTCTTTTACTTTCTTGGTCACACCAGGCCAGTAGAAGTCTTGTGCAATCAATTGCCAGGTTTTATCCTGCCCATGATGACCAGAAAGTGGAGAATCATGCCTTGACTTGAAGAAATCTAACTTAATGAAAGGATTATCTGGTACTACTATACGTTCCTCATTAACTAAATAACCATTTTTGTCAATACTGTAACCACTATCTAATAGATTTGCACTCTTGCAAAGTTTGGTACACTTGGGATCATTGATTTGAGCTTGTTTTAGTTTGGAAGCTTTATCTCAAAGGTGAGTGATTATTGAACTGAGTTGTGCAGATTGAGTTGAGAAGAGTGTCCCAACATTTTCAGGGTTGTTTTTGGCAAAGGTGCTCCCCCCCTGGGTAAACATTGTCCCAACGTGATAAAGCATAGGGGAATAATGCTTGTTTCCCAGGGAGGTATGTGATTTTAAAGTTGAAATCAGAGATGTATTCAGCCCATTATGACTGTCTGTGTGTAAGGACTTTTGAGCTCATGAAATATTTTAAAGAATTGTGATCAGTTAGGACCTCAAAAGGTTCCATAAGACTCAAAAGGTATGAACACCATTTTTTCAAGCAAAAGAAAATTGAAAGAATTTCCTTGTCATGGATCTTGTAATTAAGCTCTGTAGCAAGCAATTTGCAAGACTCAAAAGCTATGGGATGAAAGAGGGAAGAACTGCAAGATTAATCCTGAAACCGCATATTTGCTTGCATCTGTTTCTACAATAGTGCAAGCTAGCTTGTTGAAGTGAGCAAGTATCAGATCATTAGTGAATGCTTTCTTCAGAGCTTCTAATTACAAAGCAGCTTGCTCTGTAAAAACAAAATGAGTGTCTTTTTGAAGAAGGTTAGTAAGGTTTACGTTCTTCTTGACATAATTTTCAATAAAACTCCTGTAAAAATTAATGAAACCAAGGAATACTTGAAGGGATTTGACAGAAGAAGGTGGGGGTCAGTCCAATATGTGCTGGCTCTTTGATGGATACATTGATAGTCCTTGCTGAAAGACTATGACACCTAGAAACTTGAGAGAAGGAGTATGGAATTAACAATTAGAGGCTTTTGCAAACAGTTCATTCTTGCAAAGTATCTGTAGCACCTCTTGCACATTTGTGATGTGTTCCTCAAGAGTTTTTGAGTAGACTAGTATATTTTTAAGATACACCAAAAGGTATTTCTCTACAAGGTCAGAAAAAATGTTGTTGTTAAAAAAGTGTTGGAAAGTGGAAGGAGCATTGCAGAGGCCAAAGGGCATGAAGGTATAATCATAACTGCCAAACTGTGTTCTCATTGCGGTCAAATATTCATGACCTTTTGCAATGCAAACTAGGTTATAGGCACCTCAAAGGTCTAACTTTGAGAAATAAGCAGCTCCATGGAAGAGAGTGAGGAGGTGCAACATAGGTGGTACTGGATAGGTGCAAATCTCCTGGCGGAAAAGTCTCATCAAAATCAATGACAGTGTCAGGTAGGTTGTTTAATTCCTGTTTGATGGAAGGGTTAGCATCATGGGGTTTCAAGGTTCAAAGGTTGATTACTCCTTCTTGCCAATTCACATCCTGATTCCAGTAAACTAGGAAGTCATGGCCTAGAATGGTATCATCCATTCTGGGAATATCCAAGACAAATAAGTCCCATTCAAAGCTGGGGAAATGGGAGAACACAAAGGTCCATTTTGCCTTTTGGGAAAACCAATCAGATGGCTTGGTGGCACTACTTACTAAATTGATGGGAAATGTATCTATCTTGGAATGCGTAAGATTTTTGGAAGTGGCAAAAGATTCACTTATAAAAGAAATTTTAGCTCCAGAATCAAGAAAAAATTGATAAGGGGAGTTGTTGGAATGGAAAAGGACAAATCTTGAACTTGGAGCACCTAGTGACTTGCAAGTGCAAAGATTGACTTGCTGTAATTTGATTAATGTGTAGTTCTCCTTGTGAGTATGAGAAAAACTACAAGCTAATTTTTTGACTGTCTAGAAACTTTGCAGAACTATCAAAATCATGTTTTCCCCCACAATACATACATAAAACATTTGTTTCCCTCCTTAGACATTCCCTGTTCCGGAGAATCCCAGTTTCTTTGTCCAGGAACTTTGGAGTTTTGGCGACAGCCTTCCCTTTAAGGTTGGAGTGCAAGGTTGGATTTGGTTTGGATTTTTTCAGATTCTTCAAAGATTGTTTTGAGTAGTTTTCTGCCTTCAGAGCCAAGGTTGATGGTCCATGGTTGTTTTGTTGAGAGCAATTCTTGTTGTGATAGACATTATCAAGCTCAATCACCTGGTCAATTAACTGCTGAAGGGAGGTTGTCTTATGTCCCCCAACTGCAAGCTACTCAATTAGGCTGGCCAGTAAACCTTTTCAAAAATGAAATAGAAGAGCTGCCTTGTTCCATTGGATGTGAGAATGAAAAGTTTAGAAATTGGAGATATAAACAGAAACTCTACTATTCTCTTTCATGACTAAGTTATTAAGTTTGTATTCTGCGTTTTGCACTTCATTAGGGTTGCCAAACAGGGTAAAAAATTGCTGCTCAAAATTGTCCCAATTTTTGAGGATAAAAGTGGGGCTGGTGTTATCTAATAGTTCAGGGTAAGGTTTGAACCACTGCAAGGCTTGTCCACCAAGGAAGGAAGATGCATACGTAAATCTATGTCTATCAGTAGGGAAATTATGAGGATTGTTCAAGAAGATGATTTTACAGGACTGTAAGTAGGCTCTAACTTTATGGGGGTGTTCCCCAGTAAAATGATCAGGCTGCTTCATGCCCGGAGTATGAAAGCTAGGACCACTTGGACCAGATTGAAAGGCAGTTTGGTTAAGAGCCAAGATCAGGGTTGAGAGCAAGGTAGAAGCGTTGGGTTTGGGAGAATTAGTGCGGGCCCTTGATCTACCACAAGTAAATGTTTCATTGGAAGAGTGGCTGGAGTCTTTGATTTCTTCAAGGGGAGCCACCGCTTCCCAAGGAGGAGAAATGGGATCATCAAGAGGTTTGACCAAAGGGGATTTAGAAGAAGGAACAGGTTACAAAGGTTGTCTGGCCCAAGAAACGCTGGATCTCCCTACCCAATGGATATGATCATTGTAAGGGGTGAGGGAAGCGTTCCTGGTTGAGAAAGTATGTGAAATCATAAAAGAAATCTATATAGGTTGGCAGAATACAATAGATGAGTTGAGTTAGTTAATTTACTGTAACACAACCACCCCATGTACTATATGGCAATCTTAGATGATTTTGAGTCCAAAGGAGGCTGAGTGCAAGGGAAAGTGCAAGGCAGCAAAGCTAACTGCAAAGCACAAACTTATGGTTGGGTAACTCAACACACAGTGAGACAGAAGAATTGTTCAAATGGAAAGGAAACTAAAGCCAAGCCCAATGTGATGACTGGATTTAGCAGAATGCAAGAATGTATGAAATTAAATAACTGAGGAGACAATCTTCAGGCAAGCAGCATAGCCTTTATAAGGTGATCCAAAGTGACTAGATACAACCTGATGGAAAGCCAAATACAGCTAAGAGGCAATGAGGCAATGAATGAAATGAAAAGGTTGGGAAATTAAATAAAATTATAGATTTTTCCAAGGTCATAACGTAGATGCAAGGCAATAGAGTCTGAGCGTACAAGGGTGTAACAGATGAGATAGGAAGGAGTGAAGTGAGAGAAAATGCAAATATAAGGATGTAGCTTATCCAGGGGAAGGGACTATTCCAATTGCAAAATATAAAGTTGTTGCCGCTAACTAGCATGGGTGCAAGCTAGTAAGAGTGCATGACCAAGAATGGGAAACCAAGGGTTATTGATACCCAGGGTGAAAGAGAAGAGCTGAAATGGATGGTTGACTGGAGTAGAGTTAACTGCGAGGTTTGCAAGTAGGTGCTGAGTCAGTTGCCAAGAATGGAAGGTTGTTATGCAAGCCAGAGTTGATAAGCGGAAGGCACCATTTATTGTGTGCTTCTATTTCTGTCACGTTTATGGACTGAGGTAGATGGTACTGAGGAAAGTATATGTCAAAGTGAGAGAGAAAATAATCCTCAAGCTTGAAGCGTGAAATATACACTGGTTTGAAGATGGATGAGAGGGATTGATGGGTTTTTTTCATGGAAATGATGCCTGGTTCCAGGAGATTGAATCTGATTTCTTTTAAAATTTTATTTGTTGGTCTGAATTGAATTCACTATCTTGGTCATGAGTTTGAGATTAAAATTTGCGTCTAAAAGTATAAATTTTGAATTGAGATATATGAAAATTATGTCCTCAGGTTCAAAGCTTCAACTTAAAATTTTAAATTTTAATATTTATTTTTTAAAATTAAAGAAAGATTTTGAGTTGTTTTTACTTCTTTGCATCATTCAATACCCAATTCACTCAGATATAACCAATTCATCATCAGGAGTTTGATTGAAAGCACTATTAAATTTGATTATTGAAGTTGAAGGATTGTAAAATTATTTCCCCATAGTCATTATCATTCAATATTAAAAACTTTCATCAAACATAAAGAAAGTATTACACTGCTGGGTATTTTGTTTTCCAAAAATAAAAAAATTAAAATATTCAAAGTTTCTTGTCTAAATCATCCTGATTATTGAGCCTCTGCCACCATTATTTCTATGTATATTTAATTTTTGTTTTTGCTGAAATTGAATGAAAACATAATAAACATTTATCATTTTTGGAAACTCAAAAACTTATCAATTTTTTAATTAATTTGGAGAAAGGAATAGTACAAAGTGCTAGTATGATGAATTAAGTGAAAAAACTTCATAGAAGCTAATGGATAATTCAAATTTATTTTCTAAGTGTTCTTAAAATTCTGATTACATTCTTGGACAATAATTCAACTAAGCCTGAAAATGAGCCACAGATGTAATATTATTCAAAAAGCAAAGATTGTAGAAATGGAGAGTTTTGGGAATTACTTGTGACTATGAACTTAAGAATTGGTCCATATAATTGTATCAAATATTATATGGACAAGGATTGAAAGGAAATGGTATGAAAAAAATAAGCTCTCATCATGTGTTAATCAAGAAGTATTGATAAGTGATTTTTTGAACAGATATTTGAACCCAGTCTGAATAACTGAAGATTTTTAAGGAGAGTTTTCAAAAAATAACAATTAGAAGAGGAAGGAGGTTTTTCAAGTTAATTCAAGCAATATTGAATTTTCAATTTGCAAGATCTACTTGAAGTGAGTTTGAACAAGCAGATTGTGAATTCAAAAGTTCTTTTTTCTAATATATCTATAAACATAAAAATATTGAAAAACTTACCACACGTCACCCCACCTCAAGTTCCTTGGGTTTTTATAATTTATTGACATTGTTTTTTATGCACCTCTTTCATTTAAACTGGCCAAAGTCAATACTGCACCAGGGGAGGCCCATACTGCACTGGGAAAATCCCATTTATCCTCAAATTTGGGGTCAGATAGTATTTTGTATACTTTGAAAGAAGGATTGAGGAGTTTTTTTTAAAAGTTTTTTCAAATAATTAATAGATAATTTTGAATTTTTGGGTAAAAAGGATAGGGGGGAAATCCAATGCTTCTTATATATATATATTATTATTACTGTGGATATTATTATTACTGTGAATATTATTATTAATGTGAATATTATTATTACTGTGAACATTATTATTACTGTGAATATTATTATTACTGTGAATATTATTATTACTGTGAACATTATTATTACTGTGAATATTATTATTACTGTGAATATTATTATTACTGTGAATATTATTATTACTGTGAATATTATTATTACTGTGAATATTATTATTACTGTGAATATTATTATTACTGTGAATATTATTATTACTGTGAATATTATTATTACTGTGAATATTATTATTACTGTGAATATTATTATTACTGTGAATATTATTATTACTGTGAATATTATTATTACTGTGAATATTATTATTACTGTGAATATTATTATTACTGTGAATATTATTATTACTGTGAATATTATTATTACTGTGAATATTATTATTACTGTGAATATTATTATTACTGTGAATATTATTATTACTGTGAATATTATTATTACTGTGAATATTATTATTACTGTGAATATTATTATTACTGTGAATATTATTATTACTGTGAATATTATTATTACTGTGAATATTATTATTACTGTGAATATTATTATTACTGTGAATATTATTATTACTGTGAATATTATTATTACTGTGAATATTATTATTACTGTGAATATTATTATTACTGTGAATATTATTATTACTGTGAATATTATTATTACTGTGAATATTATTATTACTGTGAATATTATTATTACTGTGAATATTATTATTACTGTGAATATTATTATTACTGTGAATATTATTATTATTATTATTATTATTATTATTATTATTATTATTATTATTATTATTATTATTATTATTATTATTATTATTATTATTATTATTATTATTATTATTATTATTATTATTATTATTATTATTATTATTATTATTATTATTATTATTATTATTATTATTATTATTATTATTATTATTATTATTATTATTATTATTATTATTATTATTATTATTATTATTATTATTATTATTATTATTATTATTATTATTATTATTATTATTATTATTATTATTATTATTATTATTATTATTATTATTATTATTATTATTATTATTATTATTATTATTATTATTGTTATTATTATTGTTATTATTATTATTATTATTATTATTATTATTATTATTATTATTATTATTATTATTATTATTATTATTATTATTATTGTTATTATTATTATTATTATTATTATTATTATTATTATTATTATTATTATTATTATTATTATTATTATTATTATTATTATTATTATTATTATTATTATTATTATTATTATTATTATTATTATTATTATTATTATTATTATTATTATTATTATTATTATTATTATTATTATTATTATTATTATTATTATTATTATTATTATTATTATTATTATTATTATTATTATTATTATTATTATTATTATTATTATTATTATTATTATTATTATTATTATTATTATTATTATTATTATTATTATTATTATTATTATTATTATTATTATTATTATTATTATTATTATCATTATTATCATCATTATTATTATCATTATTATTATCATTATTATCATTATTATTGCTATTATTATTATTGCTATTATTATTATTATTATTATTATTATTATTATTATTATTATTATTATTATTATTATTATTATTATTATTATTATTATTATTATTATTATCATTATCATTATTAGGGTGTATCAGAGTTAACCAAATCTGCCATTAAAAATAAAAAAACCACTTATTTCACATCAGATGGGGCAGAGTTACCTGAAAATAAATTGGTTTTTTCAGAGAAAGTATTTAAAGGCTTTCACCACCTCAACCACACATCAGTAAAAGGCATACACCACTGGTTTACAACCTCTGACCTTTTTGGAAAAATTCTACCTCCAACCTCATTTTAAAAATCTATTCATCACCCTCATCACTTCATTGGTATCCTCATCACTTCATCTCTCATCTCCTTGTCACACCATCACTATCATCACTTTATCAATCTAATCACTTCATCACTCTCATCACTTTATAAATTCAATCACTTCATCACTCTCATCACCTTATTGCTTTCACAAATTCATCAATATCATTGCTTCATCACTCCCATCACTTCCTAACTCTCATTGCTTTATTGCTCTCATCCCTTCACCCCTTAATCACTATCATCACTTTATCTCTCTCACGAATTTATATCTTTCATCACTTTTGGTATTAAAGCCTTCACTTTTCTTTCCCTCTTCTTTTTATCCATTCTTACCAAGTGCACAAATGCAATGCTATAACATGCATCCATCTCTCATGTTTCCTGAAAGCGTAAATACTGCTGCTATCCCAGACCCATGATTCTGTTCCCTTGTACAAATTTCAACTCATACCACTACATCATTGGTGTCTTAGGCTGGTAAGCAGAAATTGTTTTTTTTTTTCATTCATCATTTCTTTCATCATCATATTCCAGTTTCTGATTTCCCTATTTCTCATCTCACATAATTGTTCTCAGCCCTTTAAAAACAACTTTTATTGCTGTTTTTTCCCATCTCCTGATTTAGCATTGAGGCCTTTATTTCAAGGTGTCATCCAAACTATCTTGATTTCATTCCAAGCCTCCTTCCTAGATTTTTTTCTCATTCTTCTTTGTTCCTTTCAATTAAATTATCATCAGATTTACAGTCCCAATCAACCAACCACTCCAGGAAGAGCTCACCATGACCAAACAGGAAGATAACTCCAAACTAAACATTTGTATCCTCACTGAAACAAACTTTTCCAACTGGTTCCTAAGGCTCAAGAGCTACTTAAGACAAAAGGGATTATTGGAAATCATCAAATAATACAATCCTATGCTCCCCAAAAATCCAGAAGACAAGAAGAAGATCTACAAGGCCGCAGACATTATCATAAAACACCTGGGAGACACAGCTTTTGATGCTGTCATCAACAGCACCAACAAAGCTAACCCATGCACCCTCCTTGAAGCTATTTTCAAACAATATGCATTTCAGTCTTCCAAAAATTGAGGACAAATGTGGCTCAAATTCATTGGCTACCAGTACAAGGGCAACCTCAACCAATACTTAATTGAATTTTGCAAGCTGATGAAAAAAATGTCAGTTTTTAAACTGGAATTCCCTCAAAATGTTCTCAGTCATACCATTCTGGCCAAATTGCCTAGCTCCCTCTATCACATAGTTGGCACTATCCTCCTCAGTGACACCCTTTTTGAAGATTCCAACAGGAGTTCTCAATAAGCTGAGAGAGGTCATTCACCTTGAATCCTTGAGAAAAGAAGAAGTCCAAGATCCAACTGCCAAAAGCAGACCATTGAATGCACTTCACAAATCAGGCACTCAAAATGGAACCAAACCCAATCATCCCTGCTCTAAATGAATACATAAACAATTAGCTGAACATCCCAAGGACCAATGCTGGCACCTGCACCCAGAACTGTGTGAGGACCACCTCAAAAATTGGGGACAATTGCATCTACACCCATCCAAAAAAGGGCCTGAAGACAATGTTGCACCAAAACACCCTAAAGCCTTCCTTAAAGCACAACTTTACCTCAATTCTAGCTCCTCCAGACACCTACTTGCAGTTCTTGACTCTGGAGCTAATCAACCATAGTGAACAAGGCTGAATTTATTTATGAGTCAAAACCCTCATCAATAATAATTCAAAATGGCTGCAAAGGCCTGTCTCTGATGGCCTCAGCAATCAGTAAAGCCACCCTGGTGAATCACCTTGGCAACCAAATAATAATCAAAGACATACTATTTGTTCCTAGCCTCAACCAATGTTTTCTTTTGCTTGCTAGACTCACCAATAAATCAGCCACTATTGAAAGGGTTGGTCACTTGGGCTATCAAATAACTTTGGACAACTTATACCTTGTGGGAACTGCAGTAAATCACCTGGTTGAAATTTGTGAAACAAAATTCAGAAGCTCCTCTGATGGAAAAATTCATCTGAAGGCCTCCAAAGACAACCTTTGGAATTTGCAATTACGGCACCCCAATGACAACATCCTCAAGTGACTATTTCCTGAGTCATTGCCTCAGCCGCACTGTGAAATCTATCAAAAGTGCAAGATTACTGCTACTCCTTTTCATGGACACTTCCAACCAGCATCTTTCTGCCTTGAAGTTATTAATATGACATTTTTGGTCCCTTTCCCGTACAATCAAATGGGGGATGCAAGTTTTTCCTGACCATAGTCAACCAATACTCCGGTTTCAAGTTGGTCTCATTTCTTTGCTCTAAAGATCAAGCTACCACAGCCATCCTAGATTTATCCATCTATCTGAAAGAAAGCTCAACGCCAAGGTTGGCACCTTTGTATCCAATAATGGTGGAAAGTTTGTAAACAAAAAAACTCAGAACTTTCTTCAAGGAGAAGGGGATCAATCACCATCTTGTGCCGCCCTACACACCTCAGCAGAATGGTCTGGCAGAGAGGCAAAATTGCTCCATCCTTGAAAAGGCATTATGCCTTCTTTTCCAGAAAATCACCCCCCTAATTCTGGGTGGAAGCAGTGAAAAAAATCACTGACCTCCTCAACATCACTCCAACTGCCTGAAGAGCCTATCAAGTTCCATACAAAGTTTGGTTCAAAAGGAAAGCCAACTAAAAATTCTTAAAAACTTTTGGTTGCTCCATCTATGTCCTGATTCCCAAAAACAGGAGGGATTTAAAGCTTATCCAAAATGGATCAACAGGAACCCTGTTAGGTTATGTGAAAAATTTCCCATCTCAAAATATCTTGGACTCTGAATCAGAAAAAATATACATCAGCACAAACATCAGCATTCTCAATACCTCATTTGGCCATCAGCCAGATGAC
The DNA here is from genome assembly GCA_025617555.3 of Puccinia polysora. Taxonomy (NCBI): domain Eukaryota; kingdom Fungi; phylum Basidiomycota; class Pucciniomycetes; order Pucciniales; family Pucciniaceae; genus Puccinia; species Puccinia polysora. Next base: position 28,118,277 of record CM062620.1, on the reverse strand, counting down.
TCAGTGGGAGATTCCTGATTTCTTGTTTTTCATGCTCCCCCCCTCTTCTTCTGTCCATGATCAAACTCCACCTGACCCAAAAACCACATCCAATCTTGAATCATTGAATGAATACCCCTCCCTTGATAGCAAAACTGCGCCCTCTCCTGACTATAGCCGGATCTTTGAACAGAACATCCTTCCTTACTCACCCTGTAGCAACAACACTACTCCTCAAATAAACCTAAAGGAAAAGCATCACCAAGATCCCAAAACTATTTATGAAGACCTGCAGAGCCCACATTGCTTCAAATGGATTGCTTCCATGGAACAATAAAGTTTAAATCTTCTCTCATATGGTGCCTGGGAGGAATGAAAGCTCCAGGAAGCCTCTAATCTCCTCAAGTGTGTTTGGGTGTTTTGGACAAAGTGGAACAAGGAGAATCAAATTGTCAAACTGAAAGCAAGGATGTGCATTCAGGGTTTCCAACAAGTGTATGGTATTGACTAAATGGAAATATTTTCCCCCACAGGTGACAAAGGCTCACTTCAACTGCTCATCTCCCACACAGTTCAAAAGGGCTACAAATTCCACCAAGTGGAAGTCAAGTTGGCATTTCTGAATGCCTCACTCAACAAGATTATCCAAATCAATGTCCCCATGTTTCCTCAAAAGCACCTAGGACTCAAGAAGGCCCTGTATGGCCTGAAACAAGCACTGCACATGTGGTTCAACACCTTGTGTGATTTTCTTGCTCAAGAAGGCTTCCTCCAAAGCCAAGGGGACAGGTGTGTGTTCTGGAAGGCTGACACTTACTTATGCTTTCATGTTGATGACATAGAAATCTTAATCCCTCAGCCCAAAGTCTTTGTCAAGACCATTGAAAAAAAAATCAAAATAAAAGACCTTGGGTCTGTGTCCCTCCTGTTAGGAGTCAATGTGCACCAATCAGAGGGCTGGATCCAACTTATTCAAGAAACCTACATCAACTCCCTGGTGGCTAAATAAAAATCACCTCCTCAAAAATTCTGGTCCACTCCATTCAAGCCCTTTGGGAAGCTTCTCCAAGCAACTGACAAAGAACATGAAGACTTCCAGTCAACTGGTCTAAACTACAGAAAGCTTATAGGGTAACTCAAATACATCAGCTGCAGCACTAAACTGGACATTAAATTTGCTTCAAATTGCCTTTCTCAATTCTTGAACTCTCCAGGAAAGCAGCACTATGATGCAGGCATTCTAGTCCTGCACTATCTTCAATTCTCCATCACGGTAGGCTTCTCATTCTCAAGGAAGGCTAAAAATACCAATCTCAGTGCCTATGTTGATGCAGATTGGGCCACCTGCCCTACCACACAAAAATACATCTTGGTTACCTAGTAATATGGAATGGCAGCTTATTCACCTGGAAGTCTTTCAAACATCAAAAAGTCACCCTTTCAACCACCAAAGGGTAGTACAAGGCCATGGGGGAAGCAAAAAAGGAATTTCTGTGGATGAAGTCATTGGCTGAGGAAGTATTTGAAGAAACTATGAGTCAGCCAATAGTAACAAATGAAGATAAAAACAGCTGCTTCAAGTTGGTGAACATCATGGCCAACCATGCCTGCTTTAGTAATAAGCACATGGAGCTTTGATTCCACTTCCTACAAGAAAAAGTGGAAAGAGGAACCATCAAAATCAAACAAGTCAGCTCCAAAGAAAACCCTTCCAACTTTCTAAGCAAACCAGTCTCTTGGCTCTCCCTGCAAAGGCAACTCAAGAACATAAATTTGTGACTGGTGAGCCAAAAATAGTAAATCCAGGGTGGGTGTTGGTATTAAAGCCTTCACTTTTATTTTACTCTTCTTTTTATCCCTTATTTCAAAGCGCACAAACCCAGTGCTATAATGCACGCGCTCCATCTCTCATGTTTCCTGCACACATAAATACTTCTTCCATCCTGGAATCATGATTCTGTTCCCTTGTAAAAATTTCAACTCATACCACTACATCATTGGTGTCTGAGGCTGTTAAGCAGACATTGAAATGCTGAGAACAAGTATGTGAGATGAGAAATTGGGAATTTGGACACTGAAATATGATGATGAAAGAAATGATGAATGAAAAACAGCAGTGTCCAAATTCCCAATTTCTCATCTCACATACTTGTTCTCAGCCCCATCAAAACACCTTTTACCCCTGTTGTTGTCTGTCTCCTGGTTTGGCATTGAGCCCTTTCTTTTAAGGTGTGATCTGAGATATCTTAACTTCATTCCAAGCCTCCTTTCTATATTTTTTTCTCCTTTGGCTTCATTTATTTCAATTCAATTATCATCAATCACTTCATAAATCTCATTTCTTTATTTCTCTGATTGATTAATCCCTTCATCCCTCTTACTCTTTTCAAATGGCCCCTCAGCAAACCTCCCCCCACAAGTCCACACAACAATTCAATGCATCAAAGCAAACATCCCTAAGGAAATCTACAAAAACAATCCTCCCCCATCAGATTTCAAAGGCTCAAGTCAGCACAAGAGAGCTTATCACATCATTCTGGTAAACTGGCTCAAAATTACTTCCAAATATGATGCTTGCTTTAGATCCAACAATGAAACACAAGTTGGCCAACCTCCATCCTCTAAGGTTAAAAGTTAGCTCCTGATGGCAAATGAAGTGAGGAATAAAACAAAATTTAGGCTGGATCTTTCATCAAAACAGATGAGGGAGTGATTCAATTATTATTGAGCAAAGTAAAAAAAGGCCCAATCAAGTTCAATCTTGACTGGCTTTGGTATCACCAATTCTGATAAAGCCAAGGAAACCAACTAAGTGGTAGATAATTTGGACTCAAGTTGTTTTTTTTTATATTCAAATGGATTAAATATTTGGAAAGAAGGCCAACATCACCCCTTTAGCTGCCTTCAACACCCAAAAATCCAATTCAGTTGATGCTGAGGACTTGGCTGTGGATGATCAGCCTAGCAATGATGCTCCTGATGAAACCTTTGAGTGGTCCCAATCTGAGGCCAAGGTGGATAGTTCAACACAATCAGCTCCAATCATGCCTAAATTTGCATTGATCAATGATTCAAACACTTCCTTGGACCACTCACTTACTTCTTTGGATCACTCTCTTCCTGGGGTGGAAGAAATAAATAAATCTTTGGATGAGGAGTAATTTATTCCACTATCTCAATTACAATCAAAATCTGTTCAAGTAAGGAAGCAATTAATTTTATTTTCTGTCCAGTTAGTACTGACTGATTCAGATTGTAAAAAACAAGGCTCATCATTATCTGAATGGACAAAATCTCAAGCCAATGGGGCCCCCCACATCACCTTCAAATGAGAGTGATGACATTTGCACACAAAACTCCTTTGCAAAGGGAAAGCAAAAAGCCCCCAATTCCATCAAAATCAACCCCAATAGCCGTCAACAGAGGAGGAACACTTCCAATTTTTGTGGCTTTGAAGATATCACGGAGAAGAAAGATTCAAGTAAGTTCATTTATTGAATCTCCTTTCTTTTGAAATCCAGCTCATTGATATTCCACTACAAAAAACAGCAAAATTACAAATTGAATCCAAAAAAATTGAATTTGAAAAGAAAAAGTGGGATTTTCAACTGGCTATTGATTGTAAAAAGCAGAAAGCTGAGAGTTTGGCTCATCAACCAAAATTGGATGGTGAGTGCAAATTGAAACAGGCTGAGCTGGAGGTTCAAAAAGAGGAAAAGGAGATGTATTGACTGGAAGACCAACTGGAAAAGGAGAGGGAAAAACTGGTGATGAAAAAAAAGATAGGTTATCCATAGCCATGGCATGTATTTGTAGCAGTAGAAAAGTGGAAGAAATCCAGAAAAATTTACTCAGTTGTTCTAAATACATTTCCTTGGATAAAAGCTTTGAAAAGAATTTTTTTTATTAAAACAACATTTGAGACTATTTTTGAATCCACTAATAAATAAATCTTTTTTATTTTTATTTAATTTTTTTTCTAGAGTGTATTTTTCCAATGTTCAAGTCCTTGAAAGTGTTCCAAGTTGTTTTGTTGATTTGCTTAAAAATGGCCATCATTGTATGAGTGGAAGTCTCCACAGCAGGAAAATTACAGTACTTGTACTTATTTGCTACCCAGACCATTTTGATAATAACTTTTTGTTTGAAATCAATGGCAAAAAACAAGTCAGGAAAAACAAATTGGCCATCAGGTACTTGATATTTTTCCTCATTTTTGATAATTTTTCCATTCAATTATTTTGTTGGAACCACCAGTAAAAAGGAATAGGAAGAGATGTTGCCTTTGTCAATGTGGGGGGCATTGTTGAAGGAATCTGAAGTGAAGGTGTTGTGGGGGGGCACATTCAGAAGGAGTGATGCAGGATTAAAATTTTAATGAAGAGAAGGAGGGGATATTGTTTTCCATCATTGTTTCATGCTTGGAATCAAATGCAAGTATGGCTAATTTTCAAAACATTTGTCCTAGAATTTGAGAGAGCTTGCTGAACCTAAGGTTCAAAAAACAAAACTCTTGAGAGGAATATTTAACAGCAGCTTTCTTCAAATATTGTTCAACTAGTTCAGAAGGGTGCATCAATTTTTGCCATCCAATTTCCCAAATTTTTCCACCCCAAGATCTTGAGGGACCAACAGTATTGACAATTTTTTTGGATTGGTGAAGGAAAGTGGTGACTGAGTTGATGCCCTTCTTCTCTTGCTCAGAGAGTTTTTTCAAGGGGACAAATTCAATTATTGCAACCACAGACTAAAATTGGATTGATCATGAACAAATACCTTTCCAGAGGAGAAGAAATGGAACTGTTTGATCTTTTTTTTGGCCTGTTAAAGCTCTTCAGGGCAGGTTTTATGACTTCTCTTTGTTTTTTTGGAAATGATGGAAGGACACAGATCCAAAGGTTGTAGTTTCCATGCCAACCACACAAATTTTTCATCAATCCCCCCCTCCAATACTTCCAAAGAGATTTCGGAATCTTGTTTTTGAGCCCTCTTTTGCTGACAAGCCCCATTTTTTCCACCTCTCTGGATGCTTATAAAATCATTTCCTCCTATCCAAATAATTCAATTGTGGTGAGGATCAAGAAAGTATTCAAGTCATTGTGTGAAATTTCAAGTTTAGTTGGAGAATAATTGGAAGTCAAGAAAAAAGGTGGTTGTAAAAGGATCAAGGGGTGGAACAAAGTGTTGCATCACATGGAATAATAATAAAAAAAATTAATAAGTAAGTTTTAATCAAGGTAGATGATCAAAAAACACAGATAAAAAAATATATAAAATACCGGTCAATCTTTCTCCCCCCCCCCCAAAAACAAACAACCAAAAAAAAGGTCAACCCCATTTTTTGATCATCCAGGAGGAAGGGGAGGGGGAAATAATTTGAAGATCAAACAGAAAGAAATCAATCAATTGCTTTCAGTTAAATCAATCAATCAAACCACAAACAAAAAATTGATTGCTTGTGGTTTGATTGATTGAACCACAATTGATTGTTCAATTATTTCTGTTTTTTTTGATTGATCAAACCGCAAGCAATTGGTAAATTGATTGTTTTTTTTGGGTTGATCAATCAATCAAACTGCAAGCAATTGATCAATTGATTGAAATGTGAGAAATAAATCATTTTTTTGTGGTTTGATAAATTGAACAGACTGCAAGCAAAAATTTTTTTGCTTGCCATTTAAGGGACAATGAGCAGGAGGAGGAGGAGGGGGGGGATAAATCAATCAATTGTTTGCAGTTTGATTGATCAAAAAAACCACAAGCAAACAATTGTTTTATTTCTGTTTGAGGGATGATGATGATGAGGGGGGGGGGGGGGGAGGGGGGGGGGGAGACTCACCAAAAGCTGAGCAGGAGGAAAGCTGGCTGGAGCTGGGGGGATTACAAGGGAGAGGTAAGGAAGGGGATAAGCAAGGAGAAAAAAGCTAGAGTGGAGTGAATGAGGGGAGGGGGACTCACTGCAGAGTTTTGATGGTGGTTGGGTGGGAGGTGGGTGTGTTGGTTGTGGTGAATTGGTGAGGAGTGGAAGGTGGTGGTAGTGAGTGAGGTGGTTTGGTGAGGAGGAGGAAGGAGTGGATTGGTGAGTGAGCGGGGTGAGGTGGGTGGTTTGGTGAGTGGTGAGGTATGAGGTGGAGTTTTTTTTTTTGATTTGTTCAAGTCCACCAAAAAAAAAAAAAAAAAAAAAACTGAGTCAGCCTAGGATTCTTGGTTGACCAAAAAAAATAATGTGATGTGATTTTTTAACTATTTCAAAAATGAATGTTACTCATTGAAGTAAGCAACTGTGAGGGGTAGAATCTTCTCTCTCATGGAAGAAGATGAGGGAAAGGATGATACAGGGATAAATTGAGGAGTATCAGGAATATTGTCTTCAAATATTTTTCCCAATTCATCTTTGATGTTGGTCAGAAGGTTGTGAAAGATTACAAAACTGATAATCCAGTAGATGAGGATCATCATTTCTTTGTGATTTTGAAGCTGGTTTTGCATTTCCATTAAGCTGGCCCATCTTCCTTTCAGCACACCAATTGCATGTTTGATCCAAACACATGATTGAGCAAGCTGATAGTTGAAATTGGTTTTTTTGAGATCATTGGAAGAAAAATTCCAATAAGCTGTAAAAAGATATTTCCCACCAGCATAAGCTGAATTGGCCAGAAGGTATTGATCTTGGCCAAAGCAGTTTTCTGGTTTTTGGGAAATCCGCATCCAATTTAAAGCATATGAATTGTGACAATAACCTGGAAGGCAAGCATGGAGGGATATCACAAACAAGTTGTTTGGACACAGATTATCTATACAAAAAGATACAAAATATTTGGTCACTGTGTTATGAAATGTATTATAAAAGGCTTTGGAAAAGAAATGAATCAATTGCCTTTTTTTTCCAATCAAAATAGTGGTTTCCATCTAGCTTGGGTTTTTGACTAAAGGGGATAGGGGTTCCATCAACAAAACCAACGCAACTGGGAAGGCCTCCAGTCTCCATTACTTAAGATATCTCCTTGCTTCCTTCTTTGGTTGGCCAAGAAAGGACTGAGAAAAAAAAAAAAGGATATCAATGATGACTCTTTTGGTGTATAAGTCAATGGTTACATGACCAACTGAGAATAAATTTTCTAATCAATGAATTGATGCTCCATTTCCATTTGATCCCAATCTGCAAAGAGCAAAAGACAGTTGGATATCTGGATTGTGTTGAGGATTAAAATAATTGTTCTGCAAGATGTGGTGGTCTTCCATCATCTCAAAAAGTTCCATGAATAAAGACCATAAAGTTTGGAAAAGTTGCTGGAAGATTAAGTCAGGGAAGAGATGAAGGTTTTGCCTTTCATACATAGGTTTGTGGAGAATCTGTATTCTTGGAACCATGTATTGCTTTTCCAATAGAGAATTCAAAGCTAACCAAGTTCATTTCAAATTTCAGTCTGAATCAGATTCAAATAATAAAAAATTTCAGTCAGCTTTTTTGCCTTACCAACTTGCTTCCAGGAATTTTGATTGGAAATTTTGAGAAAGATGGTCATGTGATGTGGGGTGATGAGATGATGATGAGATGTGTGAAAAGAAATGGAGATGTGAAGCAACGGAGATGAGATGTGTTTGAAGGGATGGATTTGCTGAGGTGGAGTTGTGGATGGGTGTTTTGCATGCAGTGGATTGTGGATGAATGAAGATGCATAAATGGTGTATTTTATGTTTGAGATCTGCCATTTCCATGAAACACACCAGTTATGGGATATGTTCATTTCAGAAATGGCGGGTTTGGTCAAAAAAGAATGGTGGGTCTCCAATGTTGAGTTTGCTACCTCTGATACGCCCTATTATTATTATGATCATGATCATGATTAATAGTATTTTTATTACTATTATTATTAGGAAATTTGGGCATATCAGGTTGAGAAAACCTGCCATTAGAAACCCACAATTTCTTGTGACCAAACCTGCCATTTCAATGGGGGGTTTCTGAAATACAATTACCCTTAAATGGTGTATTTCAAAATTGTGTGTTTCATGGTAATGGTGGATTTAAAAAATAAAATACACCATTCATGCATCATCCATCCAAAGTCCATTGCATGCAAAACACCCATCCTCACCTCCACCTCAGCAAATCCATACCAATCCCATCTCCATCCCTTCACACACATCTCATCTCTGTTGCTTCACATCTTCATTTCTTTGCATCTACATTGCTTTGCATCTCCATTGCTTCACACAAATAAAATTATCATCTCATCACCCCACATCACATCACCATATTTCTCAACATTTCAAATCAAACTTCCCAGCAGAAAGTTGAAAACACAAAAAATCTGACTGAAATTTTATTATAATTTGACTCTGAATCAGACTCCAATTTGCAATCAAATTGGTTAGCTTTTAATTCTCTATTGGAAAAGCAATAAATGGTTACAAGAAGAAAGACTATCCACAACCCTATTTATGAAAGGCAAAACCTTCATCTCCTCCCTGAATTAAGATTCCACCAATTTTTTCAAACTTTGTTGCCTTCATTCATGAAACTTTTGGAGATGATTGAAGAGAACCACATCTTCCAAAAAAATTCTTTGAATCCTCAACACAATCCAGCTATCCAACTGGCCCTTGCCCTTTACAGATTGGGATCATATGTAAATGGAGCAGCAATTCATTGATTAGAAAATCTATTCTTGGTTGGTTATGGCACCATTGATCTGTACAGTGGGTCAACAGAAATAATGGGACTGACTGACCTAAAACAGTCCATTTATTTTCAGACCTGTGTTCCAAGCTAAATCTATTGTTCAAAAAAAGGCATGTACTTAAATTTATTCATGGTATTATGTATTTCAACATTGATAATTTAATTGTACAACAATCAAAATTCAAAAAAATATCAAATTATAATTTTTTAAAAAAATAAAAAAATGCATAAAACCCTCAAAAAACATGCTGGAGGGAAATAAAATGAAAAATTC
>CM062620.1:27911838-28104338 GCA_025617555.3 Puccinia polysora | reverse complement strand
GATGATCTTCAGCTCGAGATGAAGGGCAGCTCCAGAACAGCCCTTGTTGGAAAGACTGGAAAATCTTGCAAGAAGGCAAAAAAGGATTTTTCCAAGGTCTTATTCTATAATTGTCAGAACAAGGGTCATTATGATAAGGATTTCAAGGAGGCCAATAAAAGGAATAAGTCCAATGAGAATGACAAGGAGGTCAATCTCACTACAGAAAACTTTGCAATGGTGGCGTTGGATGGTCCAACTGGAGAGGTTGTTGGGGAAGAAGGTCCCAACAAGAAGGCCAAAATTGATGAGGATCAAGAAATGGACTTGATTGCTTATGAAGTGAGTAATATTAAAATCAAAGATGAGAACTTATTGTTGACTGATAAAGCTTATTTCCTATTAGGAGGATTGAAGGAGGCTGTTCTTGTTTTGATTGATTCTGGTTGTACAGATCACATTTTTTTGAACCAAAATTATTTTCAAACCTTAGTGATTATGATGGAGTTGTAAATATTGGTCAGAAAGGCAGGACAATTCAGATTAAGGGAATTGGAAAAGTTATTCTTGCAAATCACTTGGGTTTCAAAATTTCTTTTGAGAAAGTGTTCTATGTACCAGAGTTGCCTAATAACCTTGTGTCTCTTGGATTGTTATGGAAAAAAGGTTTCCATATTTGTTATCTTGAAGAAGATAGGTTTGTTATTGATATGGATTGGAGAACTGTTCCTAGTGGAAAAGTTTGGTATAAGCTTCTGTGTGCAAGCTTGTTCAAATTCTCAGCTCTGAGCACTTTTTCTCACAATTGAAGTGGCCATAAGGTAAAGGACAGCAACTGTGAGAGTTGTACCTTGGGGGCTAAGACTAGAAATGTGTTCTTTAAGAGTAGAGATTGCATTGATGTTCCTAGAGAAGAATTTTCCATTGATTTGGCAGGGCCATTTACACCAGAGTCCCTTGGTGGGGCAAGATACTTCATAAATTTAGTTGATACTGAAACTAATTATGTTTGGGTTAATCCAATTCAATCTAAGGATCAGACCACAGAGGAGGTTTCTGTAATCTTCAAAGTCTGGAAAAAGAATGGTCTGATGAAGGTGATCAAGAGGGTTATTACCAATAAAGGGGGTGAATTTGTGAAGTAAAGATTTTGAGAGGTTATTGAAAGATTATGGTATCATTCATATAGTCACTACTGCAAGTACTTCACAGAATAATGGAATAGTTGATAGATTGAATAGGACTTTACTGGAAAAATTCAGAACTATTATGTATCAATCTGGTCTACCAAAGTTTTTATGGGCTGAATTGTTGTGTACAGCCTGTCTGTTGCGCAACATTATAAGTGTTAATGGGAAGAGTCCTCATTATCAGTTTTGGAAGTTGTACCCCAAAACATCACACCTAAGAAAAATTGGTTGCTTGGTGTATTATAGTGTCCACAATAATGAGGTGGTTGGGAAATTAGACCCAAGAGCCAGAACAGGGGCACTTGTAGGCTATGATTTAATAAGTAAATTGTATAGGATCTATTGTCCAGGGACAAGAAAGGCTAGCCGTAGTAGGGATGTAAAATTTGATGAAAGTACCTTTCCACTCAAAAGGAGTGAAGATTTTGTTGTAAATAAGTCACAGCAAGAAATAGAATTAGCACCTATTTCACCAGCAAAAGCTGAGGAACATGTGGTTCCAGAAGATGATGAGATGGAAGACATGCCGCCAGAGGGTTCAGTACCTGCTTCAGGGGAGTCTGTTAATTCAGAAGCTGATGAGCCTCCAACTCCTGTTAGAAGAAGTGGTAGGGTGAGAGTACCAGTTGAAAGTTACAGGGAATGGAAGTACCATTATGCTGCCGCAGGATATGAGGAAGATACATTTCAGGAACAGTGTATTCTCAATGAAATCCTGGAGTTGAGTTAAGAAATGGGTAACAGGGTTAACCCAAATAGCTTTGGCCAAGCTATGAATTCTGATGAGAGAGCCAACTGGAAGAGTGCTATTTTTGAGGAATTTGATTCTCTAGAGAATAATAGTGTCTTTGAAGTGGTTAAGCAGGATTCTGTTCCAAAAGGAAAGACCATTGTGGGGTCTAGATTGGTGTTAAACAAGAAGTTTGAAACAAATGGAGTTTTGAAAAGGTTCAAAGATAGATGCGTTGCACAGGGCTTCAAGCAGAGAGAGGGTATTGATTACCAAGAAAATTTCTCACCAACTGGAAGGTTGTCCACCTTCAGGTACATCATTGCTCTGGAAGTGGAGTTGGGTGAAGAAATCAGACAAGCTGATTTTGTAACAGCATACTTGAATGCAAAACTTGGAGAGGAGGAGACTGTTTATATGTCAATTCCTGATTTTTTTGGGAATGGTTAGTAGAGACTAAACCAGAAACCATGAAGAAAATCTGTGTTAGAAGTTTTCTTTCAGAAGACAAAGGGGAGTATTTCCTCACGCTGTGTAGATCCCTGTATGGATTGAAGCAAGCAGCTAGGTCGTGGTATAATACCATGAGTGAGAAACTGATACAGATTGGTTTCAAGACGTCTGAGGCCAACCCTTGTCTCTTTTTGAGAAAGGATGCAATTTTTTTTGTATGGGTTGATGACATTATCATTATTGGGAATGGTAAAGAGAGAGTCATCAAGAAACTCAAACAGGAATTTGAGATAAAAGATCTTGGTCTGGCACAACAGGTGCTAGGAATGAAAGTCAGTAAGAGCAAGAATGGTATCAAGTTAGACCAGAGCCATTACTTGGCAGCTCTTCTTAAGCAATATGGCTTAGAGGATGTAAGGGAGTTTGGTCCTCCCATGCAGTCAAACATTCTTTTAGAGAAGTCTACAGATGAGGAGTATCTGGAGTTTTTTCAATCTGGAAACAACTACAGGTCAGCTTTTGGATTGCTTAATTATTTGGGGAAATGTACAAGGCCCAATATTGCCTTTGCAATTGGTGTCTTGTTCCAACACTTAGAGAAGCCAAGCATGAGGCATTGGTCAGCCTTTAAGAGAGTTATGAGGTACGTTAAGGGAGCGCACAGTCTGGGACTGTTATTCACAAAGTCAGAAAACTTTGATTTGGTTGGTTATTCCAATGCAAGTTGGGCAGATGGTAACACTAGGGAATCAACAAGTGGTTTTGTATTCTTCTTAGGTGAGAATATGGTGTCATGGATGTCCAAGAAGATATCAGCAATAAGTATTTCATCAACAGAGGCTGAGTATAGAGCTTACTTAGCAGCTTCACAGGAAGAAAAATGGTTGAGAAAAGTCTTAGAGGATACACATAAATCACAAGGGTTTGTGTTGTTGTATTCTGATAACCAGGATGCCATTGCGTTGGCACAAAACCAAGTGTTCCATTCAAGAAAAAAACATATCAATGTTCACTATAACTATATTCACAATGAATTTAACTGCAAAGGAATTGTGTTGAGGTACACACCCACTGGAGCAATGATTGCGGATATATTGACTAAAACTTAAGATAGGAACAAGCATCAAGGCTTTGGGACTAATATGCGGATTTCACCCCTTTTGGATTAAGGGGGTGTGTTAAAATACGTATTCACTTGCACGTGTGCTATGTATAAGTGTAATCCAAATGGAATGCACATGTGGGCCTCTGCGGCCCATTGGACACACACACGGACCATACAGGCCTGTGTGGATATCATGGATTTGGGGAAACTGTCCTCGAAATGCGTGAAACAGGCCTATTGGTACACAGGCCCTATTGGGCCCGGAGGGGTATATGGGAAAATACAGCCAGATGGGCTTGTATGGGAATAATTGGGCCCAAGGTTTATTTTGGACATACTTGGCCAGACGGGCTGGCCCGCCAAAGTATTTTAAGCTCACCTTTTGGGCTTGGGGCCACCGCCCGTGTCACAGCCCATTTGGGGCTGCTTCCCGTGTTGTGGCCCGCTCAAAGCCACTTGTCTGCCTCCATTTGGCCCATTGGGGGCCCAATGGCCCGCGATGGGCTGTCCCGGCAGCCAAGGGATCCAGCACGGTGCAACGCTGCGCAAGCCCAGTCAGTTGTAACCGGCAGTCAGCGGCCCTGGCTCCCCTCCCTCCCCTTGCTTGCCATTGCAAGAGGGAAGGAGACGCCTGGCTGGTTTGAACCAGCCAGCAACCGGCTGCAGGAGGGGCACTGGTCTGGGTGAGGGGGATTTCATCACCCCCTTGCCCAGGAGGATGGCTGGGCCAGTTGAAGCAAGGCCACCGGTGGTGGGGGGGGATTTGGTCACCCCTCAACCATCAAAGAAACATGGGTCCAAGGGGTGCTCTCCCCCCCCCTTTACCAAGGGGGAGGAGCAATGGACTGGAGGGGATTTGACCACCCCTCCCAGCCCACTTACCTATGACAACACCCTGGGGGTATCAACCTCCAGGGCCCCTGGTAGGGGGGATTTGACCACCCCCTCCAGGGATTTGTGAGAAAAAGGGGGGTGGACAGCATGTCCGCTGGTCACCCCCCCCCCCCCCCCCCCAGGTGAGTCTGAGACCGGACCCAGGTGTGTCCTGGGTCCCACCTGGCCATTTTTACGGCCAGGGGCTGGTTGCATCAGGCTACCAGCCAGCATGTGAGGTAACAGGGATGGTTGTAACAGACAACTGGCCAGGGGATTGAACAGTAAAGGAGCTGGTTTAGCCCCATAATGGTGGAAACACCAGGAGTGACCGGAATAGGCCGGTTGTAAGGGTACAGGGACTGATTCCATGCGGGCTGATGTAGCCCAAACCAAGCAACAAGGCCAGTAGAGCCTGTAGAACTCTTTTGGGACGGAAAATTTGCCTTTTGGCTTGTTGTATCATGGGCTCACAAGAGGCCAATTGTTTGTACTTAAGGGGCTCTTCTCCCTGCTGTTTTCTATCAACCATTCATCATCCAATTGAATTCATCACTGATATCATCCAACATGTTGCCCCATTGTGAGAGCCCATTAGCAATTATTGACACCAGGTGTCCAGCATTTGTTTTGCTTTAAATACAGCTCATTTGCCTAAGCTAATTGCTGGCCATAATTATAACAATTATTATTATTATTATTATTATTATTATTATTATTATTATTATTATTATTATTATTATTATTATTATTATTATTATTATTATTATTATTATTATTATTATTATTATTATTATTATTATTATTATTATTATTATTATTATTATTATTATTATTATTATTATTATCATTATCATTATTATAATTATTATTATTATCATTATTATTATCATTATTATTATTTTTTGGTGGACTTAGACAAAACAAAACAAAAAACCTCCACCTCAAACCTCACTACTAACAAAACCAGCCACTTCTCCCTTCAACCTCAAAACTACAAACCACCCATCTTACTCCACTTACTCACCAGTACACTACTTCCTCCTCCTCACCAAACCACCACCTTTCAAACCCCACCAAATCAACCACCACCTGCACCTCACCAAACTCACCAACTCAACTCCACCTCACACACCCACCCACTGCTCCATTTCTGCCTCAATTTCTGATTGATGGAGAAATACATCTAGGTAAGCCCCCCCTCCTCCTCCTTCCCCTTGAAATTGATTGCTTAATCAATATAGGTAAGAACCCCCTTCTCCTCAGTCCCATTTCAATCAACTGCTTGATCAATATAGGTAAGCCCCCCCTCCTTCCCCTTTCAATTGATTATGAATCAATACAGGGCGCAATCAATCACTCAATTGAGAAATTGAGAAATTGATTGCTTTGATGTGTGAGACTGATTGAGTTTTTCTTATTTAGGGCTTGCTTTGGGTTTCAAGTAATTTTTTTTTATTTTTGATTTTTTGGTATGTATTTATGGGTAGGTGAATCATGCCAATTTTTTTGGGGGGTTGGGTTTTCACTGTTGTTGTTAGTATCAACAGATTTTTTTTTTCTGTTCATCCCATCATATTTCAAAAATGATCCTCACATGAATTACCATGTTTTTTTGTTGTTGTTAGGATCACCCACCAGTATAATTTGTTTTTCAATTTTTTTGATCATTCAACTTCATTATAAGATGAGTAATGATGATTTTTTTACCTCTTTTTTTGTGTGAGTTTTATTATATGTTTTCTGTAAATTATTTTCACTCTTTTTTTCTTATTATATGCAATTAAACACAAAAATTGACCCCTTGTTATACCACACCTGCCCTTTTTCTGCACTGCCAATTATTTTCCCACAACCCTCAACACGTAATACAATGGATTGAATCTATTTTGATCCTAAACCCAATTGAAGTATGTGGATGTGAGGAATAAAGATAGGAGGAGATGATTTGACAAGCATACAGATACATGGGAAGAATAGGGCTTGTCAGCAAAAGAGGTATCAAAAGAGAGATTCAGGAATCTCCTTGGAAGTAGCAGAGGAAGGGATTGAAAAAATGCTTGTGTGGTCTGGACAAAAAACTAAAACCTTGTGATATTTATCCCAACCATTTTTTCCCAGAAGAAAAAGAACCATCAAAAGCCCTCCCCCAAATTGTGTGAACAAGCCAAAGAGAAGATCAAACAATTCTATTTCTTCACCTATGGAAAATGAATTTTTCTTGATGAATCCAATCACAAGTCTCTTGTTGCAATAATTGAGTTTTTCTGTTTGAATAAAATCTCTGAAAAATATAAGAAGGACATCAAATTTTCCAGCAATTTCCTTCACTGATCAGAAAGAAAAATTTCAAAAATGTTGCTCCCTCAAGATCTTGGGGTGGAAAAATGTGGGCAATTGGATGGCAAAAATCAATGCACCCTTCTGAATCATTTGTAAAATATTTGAAGAAAGCTGTTATTCAATCTTCCCCTAAAGAAATTTCTTCTCTAAACCTTACGTTTGACAACATCTCTCAAATTTTAGGCCAATTTTTTCAAAAATTAGCCAGAATTGCCTTTGAATCAAGCAATGAATCAATGATGGACAACAAAATTCCCTCCTTCTCTTCTTTGGGATTTGTATCCCAGCTTAATCTCTTGGAATTTTTCCCGCACATCACTTTCAAATCCCATTCCCTCTGCAACTCTCTGCATATTGACAATGGAAATCTTTGTTTCTATTTATTTTTTCTGGTGGTTCCTACAAACAAATCCAACAGAAAAATTATTGAAAATGAGGAGAAATATCAATTATCTGATGGCCAATTTGTATTTCCTGATGTGGGTTTTGGTATTTATTTAAAAAAAAAATTATTTTTAAAATTATTTGAAAATCAAACAAGTACAAGAACTGCACTTTGCTTGCTGTGGAAACCGCCACTCAGAATGGAAATTTCTATAAAAATCAACAAAAAAACTCAGAAAACTTTCAGGAACTTTAAAAGTGGCAAAATATACTATATCAAAAGAAAAGAAGATTTGTTTATTGGTGGGGTTAAAAATAGTCTCAAACATTGTTGTAATCAAAAATATTTTATTTTTTTACTTTTTAATTTTTTATCCAAGTAATTATATTTACAAGATCAGCAAATGAGCAATCTGCTGTATTTCATCAACTGTTCTACTGCTACCATACATGCCATGGCTATGGATAACCTATCTTTTTTTTATATTGCCATTCAATCCCTCTCCTTTTCCAGTCAATCTTCCGGTCAATCCCTCTCCTTTTCCAGTCAATCTTCTTATCAATCCTTCTCTTTTTCCTCTTTTTGAAACTGAAAATCAGGCTGTTTCAATGTCCACTTGGAATAAAAATTTTTCTGATGAGCCATACTCTCAGCTTTCGGCTTTTGACCATCAATATTCAGTTGATGAGCCCACCTTTCATTTTCAAATTCAAGATTTTTGGATTCAATTTGTGATTTAAATTTTTTTTGGAGGGGAATATCAATCAGATTGATTTTGAAATTAAGGAGATTCAATTTATTCACTTACTTGAATCTTGCTTCTCCATTAAATCTTCAAAGGCTAAAAAATTGTAAGTGTTTCTCCTCTTTTGAAAAATTTTGGGGTTGATGATGATTGAATTGGAGGCCTTTTACATTCCCTTTGCAGAGGAGTTTTGTGTCTGAATGTAATAAATATTATTGGAAGTTGATGTGGGAAGTACCATTGGCTTGAGAATTTTTTTTTCTTAAAAGTATGAGGCTGTTTTTTTTACATTCTAAATCAGTCAGTATTAACCAGAAAAGAAAAGAAACTGCTTCCTTATGTGAAAAGATGTTGATTTTAATGGAGATACAAGAATATCTTGCCCCCCATTGGCAAAGGTGTTGAGTTCCTCCACCCCAGGAAGGGAGAAATCCAAATGATTCTGCAAGGGATCCATGAAAGGGTTTGGATGTTTGATCAATACCAATGTAGACATAATTGGAGCTGGTTTTGTTTGAATATCCTCCTTGGAATCAGATTGGGGCCACTCAAATCTTTCATCAGGATCATTTTTGCTTGGATGAGCATCCACGGCCAAGTCCTCAGAATCAATGGAATCAGATTGTTGGGCATCAAAATTAGCTAAAGGGGTAATTTTGGCCTTCTTTTCAAATATTTCATCCCTGTGAAAATAAAAAGGAAAAATCAAGTGCAACTTATCAACCATCAAGTTGATTCCCTTGGCTTTATTGGAGTTGGCAATACCAAAGCCAGTGGAGATTGAAATTGAGTGGGCATTTTTGTACTTGGCTTGATAGTTCTTGAATCTCTACCTCATCTGTTTGGATTAAAGATCCATACTACCTTTGGTTTTATTCTTTAGTTCATTGGCCATGAGGAGATAACTGTTAAGCTTAGAGGATTAATTTTGGCCAGCTTGTATTTCATTGTTGTATCCAAAGCAATTTTCATAGTTGGAGGGAATTTCGAGCCAGTTTACCAGCATGATGTGATCATCTCTCTTGAGATGACTTGAGCATTTTGGATCTGATTGGGGAGGATTGTTTGTTTTAGAGTTCCTTGGGGATTATTCCTTTGGTAGATTGGATTTTTGTGTAGAATTTTAGGGGGAGATTGGCTGAGGTGCCATTTTAAAAGAGTAAGAGAAATGAAATGATAAGAATGTTCAAGTGATGAGGATAGAAATGGCAATGAATTGATGAGAGTGATTGATTGAAGAGAGCAACGAATTGATCAGAGTGATGAAGTGATTAGAGAAATAAAGTGATGAGAGCAATCAAGCCATGAGAGTGATGAATCAAAATTTTTCAATGAGGTTGGATGTAGAAGGAGGTTGGAAACCAGGGTTTTATGACATGGACTGATGTGTGGTTGAGGTTTCAAAAAACTTTAAATACTTTATCTAAAAAAAAACCTTTATTTTCAGGTAACTCTGACAAGTCTGATGTGAAATGAAATAAGTGGTTTTTTTTATTTTAAATGGTGTGTTAGAAATTGGGGAAATTTTCTGAAACCTGCAATTAAAAAAATGGTGGGTTCACTAAGTATGATACACCCTAATATTCCAAAAAAAATAAAATTGAAAACAAAAAAAAATTCCTTTGAATCCAATTAAGTAGAACCATGCTGTGATGAGGGGTGTAATTTTTTCAAGAGATTCCAGAACTCTTCATAATATAATTCTTGAAATCCCTACTAAAGCTATATTCTTTTGAAAGGGTAATGTTAAATTCACAACCCATTTGAGTTGTGTGCACAACTAAAATGGGCCTTTTAGCCCCCACACAACGGTTTGTAGTTCTGTGGCACCAAAAACAACTACATTTGAGTTGTGTGGGGTTGTACGCAGCTCAACTGAGTCGTGTAGCCCCCACACAACGGTTTGTAGTTGTGTGGCACCACACACAACTACATTTGAGTCGTGTGGGGTTGTACACAGCTCAAATGTAGTCGTGTAGCATGCCACACTCCTACCAAAATTTTTTTGCCAAAAAAAAAGGATGAAAAACTAAAATAAACAAATAGAAATTGGTGGGACCCAGGACTCACCTGGGTCCAGTCTCATCCTCACATGGGGGGGTTTAACTGGCAGAAATGCTGCCCCCCTCTCTTTCTTCAAAGATCATATTGGTTTTTGTATTTGATTTTATCTTGTTCAAACATCACATTGTATTGTATTTTATTTTAGGGATGTATTGTATTTATCTTTTTCCTTTTTTTTATTTTTCCATTTTTTTTATTTTTTTATTTGGGCAATTTTTTTTTATTTTTTTCAAATTTTAAAATGTTTATTTTTCTTTATTCATAGGGCAGTTTCAAACGCACACAACCCCTGGGGGCTGTATACCCCCGTACATGGGTCTAAATGGTTGTGTTTGGAACAACCCTTTGGAGTTGTTTATGGGCCCCCACGCGTCAAATGGGTTGTTTAGGGCCCTACACAACTCACACATGACTGGGGGTTGTGAATTCATCATCACCCCTTTTGAAAATATATCAAAAGGGGGAAGTGGAACATAATTCTTCAAAAAAAATCCTCATTTACCCATTTTAAAGGATATAGAGTGAAATAGATTAAAAAAATGGGTATTTGAATTTACATGAAAATAGAAAGGGAATGAATTAATGATTATGCCGACAATATCCAGAATTTAGGTATTTATGAAAGTTTAATGTTAAATTCATGGCCCATTTGAGTTGTGTACACAACTCAAATGGGCCGTGTGGCATGCTACACAACAAACAACTGAGTTGTTTGGCACCGTAAACTGACCAATGAGCTTATGGGAACAGTTCCACTGAAAACGCAAACCCTAAGAAAGCAGATATTGGTTGATTTGCAATATCAGAAAACTTAATCTGCGGTGGGTAACTTCAGCTGCAAGCCATACTTGCAACCAAAGAACCTAGTCATGTTTTTGTGGCAATTGTCAATTGGTTTGGTCTGCAGCAGTGGTGCAACAGGCAGTTGTTAATGGATCAAGTATAAAAAACTCATCCAATCATTGCAATTCTAGAGGAAATATTGCATCTGTTGATCATTCTGTTATCAAAGACCTTGGCCATAGGTGGTCTGACTCAAGCTCAAAATCTCAAACAAGATATCATTCAAGTCTTATGTATCAGTCCAACAACTTATTCCAATATCATCAAATGGATACCAGACTGTTATATTCAAGAAGCTTCCTTTGATCAAACTTTGATGATTCTTGCCAACTTTAAGCCTCCTCTAGGATCAAGTGATTTTGGGCACTATAACCTGAAGCCAGAGTTTTTGGTCAATGTGGATCCATGCTATTGCTGTTTTGGTCAAAACCAACAAGAAGAAGCTGAGCGCATTATTGTGGATCATTTGAAGAAATCCAATGGCCAGTCAGATTTTGTTTTGGAACCAAAGTGCTTGAAACTTAAAAATCTTGACCCTTTGCCGGCATCAGTCAAGCATACCATTTGGAAGTATTGTTACAGATCATCTTTTACTCACTGGCTAGGGAGAGCAAAAGGTCTTGCCTTGATAATACATAATCAGGCCTGAGCTCATCAATCTCATTCCCATCAGTTCCAGGTTGAGGTAGGGAGGTTGTTTTGATTGTCTCCTTCACCTCATGAGCCCCAGTTGTGAATTTATCATCACCCTTTATAAAAATCATAAAGAACATGACCAATGTGGGCCGACCAAATTAAATGTTTTTTTGGAAAAATCCACACATCAGAATCAATGATTCCTAGAGCTTAATCAAAATCCAAAGGATCACAAAATTTCTTCCAAAGCACTTGAAAAAATGACACTTAAGTTTCCAATTAAACTTTTAATTTTCTTCCTGAAATCTGGAAACATCCCCCAAAAATTATGACCCATAGAATAATAACCAAAGTACCATCTCTGGGTTGATAATATGCAGATTCAACATCATTGGCAAAAGAAACTGGAAGCTGAGAAATAAATATTTTACTTTTTGGAATCATTGAAATAGAAGAATTTTGAGATGATTCAACTGGATGGATAGCTTAATTGAAGCAAGCCCACAGGGTCCTGGTATGATTAGAAGCACTTCTATTTATTTGGATTTAATCTTCAATATTGGCTTGGATTTGCTTTCCTTCCATCTTAGCTTTTATTTTTTTCATCAATTTATATTGAGCTGCATAATTTGTAATTTCTGCCTCCAATTATTATCATTTCAATGAAAAATCTTGCCTGGATTCCTTGGAATGAGAACCCCAATCCATGGGGCTTTTGAAATTTTATTTTTATTGGTATTTTTTTTGTTTCCTGTTGTTTCTTCGATTTTTTACATCATTTTATAGTAAACTACACAACATGAACTTTCTGCCTCCAATTATTTTGATTTCAATGAAAAATCATGCCAATATTCCCTTGTTTCACCTGTTTTTTGAAATTCAAAATCTTGCCTTGGTTCCTTCAAATAATAAATCCAATTCATCTGGCTTTGAGATTGAATATTGGTTTGGATTTTCTATTTTCCATTTCTGATTTAATTTTTTTCACAAGTTTTCTTTGAGTTGAGAGATATGATCTTGCTGCCTCAAGTACTTTCAATTAAAAATCTTTCCTTGATTTCTTCAAAACTTCAGAGTTTTTTCTTCCAGTTTCAAATCTTTCCATATTTGAATCATTATCCTCATCAAGCTTCTGTTGAATTTTTTATCTGAAATTTTCTTTAGAATCTCTTCTAATTTTATCCTATCCCTGCTGTCTCCTTTGAATCTACCAATATCAGTTTATTCATTCTTACCTTCCTGTATTATAATTTAAATCTCCATTTATTTGTATCTTGTTTTTGTATTGGAGCTTTGGATCATCAATTTAAAACAATGAAGGCTCTATTTTCTTTGAAGACTAACTGATGCTTTGAGCTAGGGTTGGGTGGATTTCAGAGGCTGAGGGGCTCCAATGCTTTGAAAATTGATTTGTTTCAGGATCCTGAGGTATGACAGTAGACTTTCCAAACCTGTTTTGGCTTAAACCAGGACAACTTTGTGAGTGGCTTGTTCTGTGACAATTGTTGGATTTTCCACCTCTCAACAGAAAGAGTCTCAAGTCTTGGTGGATTCTTATGAGATTCAGGAGTGTGTCTGAATATGGCTTCATGTCTAGGGGGAAGATGGGTGAGTGCCACCAGCCATACACCCTTTGGGATAAAGCTCCCTTAAACCCAGGTGTACTGTCATGCAGTGGTATGTGACACTGTAAAATCTGAAAATGGACTGGTTTTTCAGCCAGTCTGAGAGCCTTTCCTTTTAGGAATTTCCTCATGATCTTTTGCAGGATCCTGAGCTATGACAACATGCCAAAATGTGTTTTTTTATTAAATCCCAGGGTGTGAATTTATTTTGAGCCTTTGAGAAATGGAAATAATCTGATTTAAATCATATGAAGAATGATAAAAATTGAGAAACAAATTAAAATATCCTAAAAAAAAAGTGCTGAGACTATTTTTGGTGATATTTTAAATCAAAACTCATATTTTTATTATATTTTATCAAATTGAATCAATTTTAATATAAAATCCTCTAATCCCTCATATCCAATTTTTAAAAATGAACTAGGAAAACCATTATTGAATAGATCATGTGATTATTTTTCTTGGAATCCAAGATTTTTTGAATCAGATAAATTTTAAACCTAAAGTAAACTGCTTCTTTACTTTTCTTGTCTCTGGATGATTTGCATGAGAAGAAAGGATTGTAAGTTTGTTTTTGTGTCAGAATAAAATAATAAGAGTCTTTGGACTTTAATATAAATTATGATGATTTTTTTTGTTTTAAATTTTAAGGTCATGATCTCCAACCCTAAGGTGATGTTGGTTGCATAAAATGATCATGATTCAAGTTTTGATTGTTTTGACAGAAAGAAATGTATCTAGTTTGAAGTAAATTTTTAGGATTTCATTCCTTCATTTCTTTTTGGATCAATCAAATCAAAGGTATTAAAATAGGTAGAACTCTCTTGAAATTTAGTTTTTTTGATTTAAATCATTCACCTCGGGCTCTTTGAAAAAAAAAAAAAAAATCTGGTGGATGGTACATTGGTGTTTTTTGCGGTGTGGGTCGCTCGCAAGCTCCTCCCAGTGTCGATGAGGTTGTGTAGTCGACACCCCGCAGCCCACGCGCTTGGAATCGGATGCGCTCGCCTCGCCTCGCTTCGGCCGCCCGCGCCGGCTCGCCCTGCTGCGCCCAAGGTCCCCCCCTACCAGGCTATGGCTGGAGTGGAAGAAGGAAGGAAATGCAAGCCAGACAGAAGACTGATGACCACCAAGCAGCATTGGGAAAGAAACCGAGAAGGATGAAGACGAAGGAAGAGACCATCATCCGATCATCATCACGATTATCGTTTGGATCGACTACTCACATCGATCACCATCTACCACCGAATCCTGTCATCGTTCAATCCGATCGGATTCAAATCCTTCGAGATCGTCAGTCATCAATTCATTCCCCTTTCCTCCTTCTACCCTGGCCTGTCATGTCGAAGTACATACATATTCAGCCGTTTGGATTCGATTTCTTCTATTTCACGCTTCCGAAGGAGACGGGACCATGGGATCGTTGACATCTTTTTCTGTTCCCAATCAAAATTCCTTCAGTCGATTTCGATCACCAGTTCATTAACCCTTCCCAAGAACCTCTACCGTTCACAACCTTGGTTTCGAATTCGTTCTTGAAACTCATTCAAGTCGATCATCCAAACCCTGGAATCAAGATTCAGTCGATCCGGTACCTAACCTTGGCCCCATCCTCCTACTCCCCCTTGCTTCGTCGGGCTCGTCCCAGTTTGAATCAGACGTTCCCAATCTTATCAAACTCCATCCATACCGATCACCCATGACGATCTGAGTTAAAATTGAAAATAAATAGATAGAAATACACTGAAACGCTTTCTTGTTTGCTTTCCTGACAGATTCATCTCCCTCCGGCTCTTACGTGAATTAGCAAGTTTGGAAGATTTATTCATGAAATCCCCTATCTATCGACTAATCAAGTTTCTAACACCCTCCATCCTACCCAAATCATCCACCTGTCCATTCCTATTGACTCTCATCCTCGGTGGTCTTCAACTCAAAAGGTTATGGAGATCTCAGCCTCAACTCTTGATTAATCTATCCATCTCGATCACCCCAACTATCAACACCCTCAGAGTCTTAACTCGGTCGGAGACCAATCGGATTCGAGCCCAAACTGACAAGGATCATGGCGGTCAAGCTCAAGATTACGAAGATCAACGGGAATTGCAAAGATGGGCTGTTTACTGGTTAATCTATTGTACCATCATCAATCTAGAGTCTTGCAAGGTCCCCTTTAACCTAACCAATCATTCATCGAGTGCCGTCACTCGGCCTGCGACTTCTCATACGATTCCGATCGATCAAGATCAATTCCACCGTCATCGCAAGATATCGATCATTCTCAAAAACCTTAGGATACTCTCGAGATACCTCCTCAATCTGATACCCAAACCAATTCGATCATTTCAATTACTGAAGATTCCTGTCAGATCTCTTGGTGTACGAACTCCACGGAATACTCCCAACAGCAAGTCGAAAAATGTCCAAGTCAGGCTACCCGACTATTTGTTCGGCAAACGTCATAGAAAACTTTACCATCTATTCAAGTTTCTATTTTTGAGATGGTGTTCGAGTGACAGCTATAGAGGATCTCAATCGATTTGGTCAAATGTGCTTTCACCCATTTTAAACTTGATCCATAGAGCCGATCATGATCTGACGGCTGAACCGCATCGTCAAACTGGTGTCAAAGTTGTCAAAGTGATTATTAGTCAATTGGAAGATCATCAACACCCATCCAATCCTACCCATTCAGCTACTCAAATCCCAGGCCTCGAAGCGCCATCAGATTTAAAATTACCAAACAGATCTATCAATCAATTAACTGACGAGTCGGTCTTGAATTCAATCAATCTAAATCAGGAGACGGTCAAGTCGGATGATACCCCTACGAAACCCATCATCGGTAGGACTAAGGAAAGTAGATTGGAAGATCGATCCCCGCACGCGGCTTTCTGGGCAGTGAGAAGGATCAAGTCGGACCCGATGCCAAGTTGTACGAACTACTCCGATGATGGAAGTTCGCTTATCAAACGGTCATCGATCAAGAAGTTTGAGTTGAGCCCTAACCTTCAAACAGATTTCCCTCATCGATTGGATCATTCCACCGAGGCTTCGATATTTCATTCTGGAATTTGTCTGGACAGTCTCGAATCTCATCCTTCTAAACCATTCGAAGAGCACCATCTGCATCGTCTCTCTCCTCCCAAAAAGAACATTGCCGGATCACATTCACCTCATCCTCATCATTTGCTCGACTTGAAAACTCCCGAGAACGCTTGGGATTCTCTCAGTTTGATTGGGTAACGTTGATGGATCCTAGTTTCACTCTTTTGTTGATGCTTGTGTGGGCTGGTAGCATCAACTCATCCGTGCCGTGCGATGATTTTATGGACTCTTTCTTCCCCTCTGGTCGTCTCATAGTTTCATATCCCGGTTCTTCTCGTCGAACTATGTAGAATTAGTGCGATCCAACGACTCTTTATTGAGATTGGAATCGATCCTCTCATATAAATGTATGTATTGATTGATTCTTAAGAGTACTGGTGACATTCATTCATGCATCTGTTGAGCTTGGGGCTTGGCGGAAGTTTGGATGATAGATACAATCTGTCACAAGGAGACCAGAAGGGACCAGATCAAGATGGGCTGAAGCAATTAGGCCATGGCGAAAAACGGACATGATTTGATGATTTTCACCCAAAGGACAGAAGATGAAAGGTTATTTAAGGACAACTAGAGAACAACAGGTTGGGCCTGATGTGAAATGAAGACTCAAGAAGATAACAGCAGGATAAAATAGGAAAGAAGTCAGATTTAACCAAAGAATCACTGAAGCTATGAGAGGTAATTTCATGACTTAAGATCAGATGACGTGCGCAAGAACTCACAAGATCAGGTGGCTGGCAGACTGCAAGGACCAGGCATGTTATGCTATGATGATGAATAAGTTGGCATAATAACTACAAGCTTGTCACAGATGTTACATGGGTTTCATTGAGGCAGTTGGGGCATCTATGAGAACCAAAAACATGTGTGAGCTTGAAGGTTGTGGTCATGGCAAGCTGAGAGTATCATGAACCTACAAAAGATAAAGGATAGAAAAAAAAAGATCACTTGGCTGGTTGATGTGTACTTATTATGTTTGAGGCCTGTTGAGCTCCTCAAGTCCAAGGATTGTGTAGGGCAAGTCATCAAGATGCTAGTTTACAAATGAGCCACCAAGGCTCAGAGAGTTTGTCAGGTTTTTACAACCATCCTAGAAAAAAAGAAAGTGAAGGGGGGGAGGAGGTCTTAATCATGAGAGACAGTCAGCCCAGCAGAATCAGCCATGATCTTGAAGGGCTGAGGGGATGAGTGCAGAAGAAGACTGGATTTGAAGTCTTGCTGGATTTGGGATCAGTATTTGTGAATGGGACCTTTGCAAGCTGGTGAAGATGATGAGCTGAGATCAAAGTGTAGGGGAAAAAATCAACAAATGGTTCAAGCAAGATTGTATGAAGGAGGGGAGGTGGTCTGAGCTTGCTAAAGTGGATGGGATGCCCCCCCCCTTCCACCCACAAACCAACAAACAAGTGAAACAGCTTGGGTGATTCAGAGTGGCAGTTTAAGAATGATGGATTGGGAAAGTGGATCAATTGAAGATCAGATTAATCAGGTTTCAGAACACTAATGTCAACCACCCACCACTCCTACCTTTGAACATACATAAAATACCCATTTTATTACAAGGAGTGAGTCCCATGGCTAACCAAGTGATAAGTTGATATCAGCAGGCAAGACCCTGTAAATCTGATTTTGGAACCAGTCATCCTGTTATCTATGTAAGCACAATACATAAATTATGATTTGTAGCCATAAGGGAATAAAATCTAAAAAACCAAGAGAAAATCACACACATAATACCATTAGGTTTTTTCAAGCAGGTTGAACTGCCCACTTGTTTGATAAGTGGATGAATGTATGAACCTTGGAATAGTTTTTTTTTCATGCCTCCAATGTTTGAATTCATGTGGTTTTGCTGTTTCTACAAGGTTTTGTGGTCATCTGGCTTCCGTCAAATCCATGCAGTTTTTTTTTTTTTTTTTTTTTTTTTTTTTTTTTTTTTTTTTTTTTTTTTTTTAATTATTTGTTTCAAAACAATCTTGTCTTGAAAACCCCACCAGTTAAAAATCTTTTTGAATTTTTTTTTTTTTTTGAAAATTTAGTGTCTAAGACAGCATTATTCCAAAAATTTCCAATTTCTATCAATTGATTCCATTTGCCACAAAGTTATGAGTTGTATTTTTGTGCAAATGTCTAAGCTTGGGCAGGTATTCAACTGAAATATACCCTGGAACAACAACCAAATAATCACATCCATAAAATGCTACCATCACCAAGGGAAAAACAGAGGCACAAGCTAGCATGTGCCTCTCTGTAATGTTAGTTTTACTGAAGGAAACAAACACTCCAACCTTGGGAATGGAGATGAAATACCTACCCCTGAAATAACATTTGAAGATGACCTTGAAAAGGAAAAAGGGAAAAAAAAGCAAAATCCTGAAATGAAAAAAGGAGAGTCCAAGGGATTTCAGAATTTACCTAGCCAGATACAAAGGAGAATCAGCTGATAAGGATGAATGGCTACCAAAAAAAAAAAAGAAAAAAAAACCCCAGATGGTCCCATACACCAAATAAATTATGGAGCTAGCAAAAGACACTAGATTTTTTTTCAGATATGGACAGATCAGGGAGTGGGGGAATTTCAGCCTGCTAATATTGCAGAGCCAGCTGAAGAAAGCACTAAAAATAATAAAACTAAAGCTTATAACTCAAATAAATAATGGGAAATTCTAACATATCATTTGAGTAGTGGATTTCCAACCTCAAATTAGGTTGGGTCACCCAGTTGACCTACCCTCAAATCCCAACTCCTTGACAATTCAATTAATGCTGCCAAAATAAGGGCAATGTTAAATTTGCAACCCTACATGACCTGTTCAAAACTTGAATTGTGTTATGTGGCATGGTTTGCAACCCATTTCAGTTGTGAAAAACTGCTTGAAACCCATTCAAGTTGTGAACAGCCACTCACAACCCATTTCAGCCCTAAACAGCAGCCCACAACCCCAAAATGGGCTGTGAGCCACTGTTCACAACCCATTTGCGGTGAGCAAAAAAAAAGAAGAGAAAAGAAATGGAATTAAAAATTAAATTAAATTAAATTAAAACCAAATAAATAAAATTAAATAAAAAATTGAGCAAAAAAAAAATAATAATAATAAACACCAAAAAAAGGAAAAAAAATCAAAGAAATTGAAAAAAAAAATTAAAAGAGAATTCTAAAAATTTCTCAACCCTGGGGCCATGAATGGGAAGCCCATATAAATCAACAATGGAAATTTTATGGACCAGCCCTAAAATAAAAACAAAAAAAAATTAAATAAACAATGAAAGAGTTTATGAACCAGCCCTAAAGTGAAAACACCAAAAAAATATAAGTTCAAATTCTGTCAAGCTGATCCCATCACAAGAAGTAAAAATACTCCTTATGATTGGATATGCTTCTTATGATGGGATCAGCTAGCCCAACACCACTTAAACTTATTTCATTGGACTAAGGCAAAACTAAATCAATCCCCCCCCAAAAAATACGGCTTGTCCAATGAGGTGGACTTTTATCAAGCCCACCTCAATGGACTAGCGCTAAAGTAAAAATACAAAAAATGACTTCAATCAAGTCCATCTTAATGGAAAGGCCCTAAAGTAAAAACACAAAAAGAAAAATTTCAACTTGTGTTAAGCTGATCTCATCATAAGAAGTAAAAATACATTGGCCAAACACAATTTGAACTGAATCACCAATAAAATATAATTCAAAACACTCAAGATAATGATGTTAATGTCATACTGACACCTAACCCATTCTAACCTCAGAAAATTCAGTCTAACCCTCAGGCATAATCTACTTTCCAAGGAAATTCAACCTCAGGGCTCAGGAGACTTAAATCAATATATCTCAAGTAACTATATACCCTCAGGATCTTCATGCAGTACATATCTACATATAGTCTAGCCTCATAAAAAATGCAGATAGACTCCATAGGCTTGCACATACTTAATCTACCAGGTCTGCACATACACTCACCTTATTAACTCTGTCTAACCCATACTCTTCCATGGTTTATCCTTTAGGAATCCTTATGTACATCGTATTGCACATTGAATCCCATACTCTCTCTACTTAGTACATAGTTTCATGAACTTCATGTACACTGTACATCCTTCAACTGTAATCTCCCAACTTAGACAGCTCAGACCTGTAACCTTGCCCCAATTTAGAAGCGGCCTAAATTAATGTAGTAGCATACCTGATCAGCCCTCTCTGTTAATTAGACTACTCCCTTGTCATTTCATATGTAGTCTGAGGCCCAACCAACTGTACCTCTGTTTTAGCTCCAGCCCTTGTATATTTAAACTGGCCTCATCTTCCTCCTTCCTGATTGTTCCCCATGAAATAAGTTTACTAATTCTTACTAGGAATTCATCCCAGCAAGTTTCCTCAGCACCTTCTCTTCAATTCACCCTACTCTACTCCTTGTAGCATCTTCCAGTAACCTTGCCACCAAGCATACTGAGAGTAGATTCCCCTTTGTGCAAATACCTGCTTGCATGTCAGCAGCCCTTGTGACATTAAACTTATTTCTTCCCCAATAATCTCCCTTTCACCCACCAAAAATCTTTACTCTATTTACTGCATCAAATCTTGCTATTGAAATTGTGGCAGTTTTTTTTTGCTTTTACATCCATCCTCAACCTTGATTTGAATATTGAATTTGTTTTCACTTCAATCAATTCCTTATCTTGACAAACCTCTCTTTTATACTCCAAATCTGCATTTCTAAGACCCTGCTTTGACGCTTTGAGGCCTTGGCGTCTTGCTTTGATGATTTGAAGCCCTTAATGTGATGCTTTGAAACCACCTTTGAAACCTTAATTTGAATCTTTGACAAAGTTATTTGACACTTTGATTGGAATCAATTTCAATTGAATTTGGGTATAAACTTATTGAACCATTTTCCTTTCTTTAGGTGAATAACATTTTGGGATATCCCTTATTCTTAGCAATATGAATGCCTCCACAACATGCAATCTTTTTCCAAATTTCTAGCCAAGCTGTCACCCATAGCTCCAGAGAAAGGGGTATCACTGAACCTACTGAAAATTCTACTTCCAGAGCTTGTGGATCTGGTAGAACCTTTTCAAGCTTACCAGCAATGGTTTTTACCACTTCTACTCCTATGGATACTGGCTTGTTGGAGCCTATTCTCCAGGTTTCTATTTCTACTATTCCTTCTTCTGATGATGATAGCCCTCATAGAGTTACAGGAAAGTTCCCAATACCAGGCTACCATGGCTTTGATTCTCCTGCTTACAACATCAGCTTGGTTTGAATTCCAGGAGAAGATGAAGAAGAAGATGAGGATGAGGACTCAGGTTTTGATTCAGGAATCTTGAGTGGCTTGGATTCACCCTCACAAGAGGGTAATCCTATTCCAACTTCTAATCCAACAGCAATATCATCACCTTCCCCAGTCACCAAACTTCCTTCCACTTCTCAGGGCACTTCTACTGACCCTGCTCTGCTGGCCATTCTTCAGAAAATGACCACTGTAATAACTCACCTCTCCAAACCTGCTGATCACCAACCCCCTTCTAATTTCCAATCTCCATCTTTTAATGCCCCAGAAAAATTTGATGGGACAAACCCAACCAAGCTTAGAACTTTCCTCAAAGCTTGTTAACTCATCTTTTCGAATGATGAGAGGGTTTTGCTAATGACAGGAAAAAAGTCTTATTTACAGTCTCTTAACTTTCAGGAAACGCTAATTAATGTATCCAACCCTACCTTGCTCACATTGGTAATCATGAGCGCAAATCTTTAATTAACTCTTGGCTTTTGTTCACCCAGCAGCTCCATACCCTTTTTGGAGATTGTCTAAAAATTAAACGTGCTGAGAAGGAGTTAACTCTCCTCAAGATGAAATAAAAAGGTTATGCAACCAACTATATCACCAAATTCAGGAAACTCATGAATAAGTTCTCTGGGTGGGGTGATTAAGTGTTTTTATTTAATTTCAGACAAGGACTTACATCCAGATTATTGGACCAAATATCTGGATATGATGGACCTCAAGAAAAGCTGCAAGACTCAAAGGAAATTGTCCAAAGTATGATACTTGTTACCATGAAAGGATCAGGGACAAGACTTTCAGCTCCCATCAGACTCCAAGACCAGGACCTAGCTTCTCAACTCCTCCAAGACCTCAGCAATCCAGCCACCAAGGTAAATTCAAGGGCAAAGCTAAGGATCCCTCTGTTAAACCTGTTCCAAATGACCATCCTAATCCTAATTTAGTTGAGGATGGCCACCTTAAGGCCAAAGAAAAAGCTAGAAGAGGAAAGGAGGTTCTGTGTAAATATTTTTGAGGTTCTCACAAATTTTTACCTCTGGAGAAAAAATCCAGATTTTAAACCTGGACAAAAGCCTATTCCTGCTAAGCCCAAACAGGGAAAAGAATAGGTAATGGAAATGTGGTACCCCATGACCATCAGCCCTCCAATGTTTGAGTGCATACTTTCAAAGGGAAAGCATCCAAATCCCCTAATAAAGAATTATGTTTCATTTGCTTTCTCAATAATCAGGCCTACAATGTACTTTTTGACTCAGGAGCAACTCAATCTGTCACTTCCAATCTATGGTTTCAAAATTTTCTTTATCTCTTAAACCTCTGACCACTCCTATCTTCTTATTCAATTTTAGAACTTCCAACTCTCCATCTCAGGAAATCACTCATAAGTTTTCCTTCAATTTTTCCTTACCTTCTTTTCCCAACTTAGAATGGAATTTTCTGGTCTCTGATACTCCCCCAAATGAAGAAATTATTCTAGGTATTGAATTCCTCCATTTCTGGAACCCCAAGGTAAATTGGAAATTGGGATTGATCACCCCAAGGCACCAACCAACTTTGGAACATTCCCTTTCTGTTGAACTCTTTTTTGCCACTAATCACCTTCCGCCAGTGAATCTGCAGATCACTGCTCCTGTTCCCTTTTCAGAATCCATGAAAACTCAATGCTTTCCTTTGAGTTCAACAACTACCTCTGTGAATTGGATATTCTTTGAAATTCTCTTAAATTATTGGAGAATATAGAGGATGATCTATCCATTCAAATTTTGGATATGATTATTTCCACTTCTGAATCTGACCCAAAGCAGACTTCTGCAGAAGGCCCAGATGAAGATGAGGCAACTGAAGAAATTGAAACTGTGATGGAGAGAGTTCCTGAAGCTTCCCATGACTTTTTAGATGTTTTTCCAAGGTTAAAGCTGATAAAATCCCTCCTCAATGTGCTTAAAACCACCATATTGAATTAAAAGACTCTTTGCCTCCATTTGGGTTTATCTACTCTCTCAGTCACCATGAGAAGGATGCCCTACAAGCCTATATAGCAGAAAATATAGAGAAAGTTTTCATTTTCCGCAGAACTTCAAGCACTGGTGCATCTTTACTGTTTGTGAAAAAGAAAGATTGTGGTTTGCAATTGTGTGTTGACTATTGCAAGCTTAACACTGTTACTCAAAAGAATTGGTATCCTATTCCTCCAATGAATCACTTATTAAAATTCTTCTCCAGTTCTACTATCTTCTGTAAAATTGACCTCTATTGAAATGGACAACTCCAAGTTCCAAAAGATTTTGGGTTGGACAGTACCAAAAAACAAAAAGGCTTTGCAGAAGTTCTTGGGTTTTTCTAATTTTTATTGCAGGTTTACCATTAACTATTCCAGAAAGGTCTGTCTCCTCACTGCTCTCACTTTTTCAGACCCCATCTTTCCTTTATATACAGGGGTTTTACAGCAGTTTGAGGACCTCAAACTGGACTTTACAAAGGATCCTAATCTCAGAAATTTTGAATTTTCTTTACAAAATTTTCTGGAGACTGATGCAAGTGACTATGCCCTAGGGGCTGTTCTCACCCAAGTCTCCCTTGATGTATGCAAGCAATCAATTGCTCTTGAAAGCAGAACATTAGGCAGTGATAAAATGAACTATGAAATTCATGATAAAGAGATCTTAGCAATTTTATGGCCTTTTAAGATCTGGAGAGCTTACCTCCTCAGTCTTACCTCTCCCTTTGAAGTTCTCACTGATCATTTATCTCTAAAATATTTATAAAATCTAAATGTTTGACTTGTTTCCAAGCCCTTTGGGCTAAGTTCTTATCCCAATTTGAATTTACCATAGTCTACTGACCTGGAAAGCACTCTATAGTGCCTGATTTCTTGTCACATAAAGACAAATTTTATCCCAAGGGGGGGATGCCCTATGCAGAAAAAAACCCAGCAAATTTCAAAAAAATCTTGAAACATACTGACTTTGAACCTTCTAGAATTTTCTTCATTTCCAAAAAACAGGTTGATGGACACTTGGACAAATTAATTCAATCCCAGATCCCCAACAAATCAACCCAAAAGATTATTTAGAAGCTACATAAAAAGGAAAAAGTAAAAATTTATTTGATAGATCCAGACACTTGCCTTTTTATCTTTCAGAATAGAATAGCAATCCCCAGGGAAGATTAAAAGCTCCAACTTGAAATAATTCAAAAAAAAAAATAACTCTCCACTCTCTGGTTACCCTGGAAAATACAAGAAAATTGATCTATTCAAAAGAGATTCCCATTGGTAAAATATGAATTCTTTTATCAAAGATTATGTTTCCTCTTTTTAAATTTGCAGCAGGAACAAACCCAGTCAAAACTAGAAGTTTATACTCCTTCAACCCTTACAAATTCCAGATTCTCCCTGGAATTTATCTCACTCTGTCAATATCCAATGTGTTTGAATCAATCCTTGTGGTAGTTGATTGTTTTTCAAAAATGTCTATCTTTATAAAAATCAGAAATGATATCTCCTCTGTGCAGCTATCCAAACAGCTAATTTCTCATGTTTTTACTAAACATGGAATCCCAACTGATATTGTCAGCAACAGAGGATCTTTATTTGCTACTTCCTTTTTGAAAAATGTGTGTGAGAAATTACAGATAAATATAAATATCTCCACAGCTTATCATTCTGAAACAGAAGGTCAGATGTAGCGGGTAAATCAGATCCTAGAAAAACTTCTTAGGATGTATGTCAGTTATCACCAAGATGACTGGGATACCTGGATCCCCCTTGCTGAGTTTGCCTACAACAACTCCACCCACAATTCTACTAAGAAATCTCCTTTCTTCACCATTTATGGAAAAAACCCCAATTTTGACAGCCTAAGTGTAGTTGACAATCAAACTGCCAGTCACTATGATAATCAGATTCACAAAAATCAGAAACAACTAGGAGTTGAACTGGAAAATTCAATTAAAACCTACAAGAGATATGCTGACCTTAAAAGAAGTACTTTTCCTGACTCATTTTCTGTTGGAAAAAAAGTTTGGCTGTCTTATAAAAATATCAAAAATAATTTTCCAACTCATAAGCTTTCATATCAATGGCTAGGCCCTTTTTTGATTACAGAAAAGATTGGAAAAAATTTGTTTAAGGTTCAACTTCCTCAACAATGGTCCACAATTCACCCAGTGTTCCATTCCTGCCTTCTCAAAACCTACCAGTCCAACTCTTTATCTTCCAGGAATCACCAAACAACTGAACCAGTCAAAATATATGGGGAAGAAGAATGGGGAGTGTCTCAAATATTAGATTCAAAGATAAAGAGGGGGAAATTAATGCAACTGCTTGAGTGGAAAGGTTTTCAAGACAAAAAGGAAAGCGCCGCCTCGAAAACTCATTCTAATCTTACCAACTACCCTGATTTACTTCAAGATTTCCACACACTCTACCCTTCAAAAACCAAAAAAATCCTTAAAATAAACAAAACACTTTTCTCAAATATATATATATATATAAAATATAAAGTATATCGAATGTTTTTCTTTTTTTTCCTTGTATCTTTCTCATTGGAAAAAAAACCATAAAAAAACATATAGCCTTTTCTGTTCTTTTGGTCAACTTAGTCTTCATAGTGTCAAACTCTTTTATAAAAAAAAAACCATAATAAAAATAAAATAAAAATGTGCTAAATAGTTTCAAAAATAATTTATTCCAATTATTTTAATCTAGAAATCCAAGTATTAACTATTTTAAATTCTTAGATTCATAAGAGTTAGGTCCCCTTACAGAAGGACCAACTTCATAAGTAGTACCAGCCAGAGCTAAAATATCTGAATGTCTTTTCTTTATCTCCATACTTCTTTTCTGTCTTGCCTCTATAAAACTAAATTTTACTTCCTGATCTCAGAACCCCATCCTTTTTTCAGTCATTCATGCATGTTAGAATTTAAATTTTTAGAGTTTTTTTATAAATCTCAAAGGATTGATTTACTTGATCTTCATTCATAACTGAATCTTCCCTAAATATATTCTTCATAACACAACCTTCCATCATATCCAATAGCCTTTCTCCATTTTCCAATTCTTCAAACCATTCTTCTGAAAAAATTCTCCCACAAAACCCTCTTCTTCTTCTACTCTTCCAATCCCTTCATCTTCATTTCTTCTTTCTTCAACAAACTTCATCTTCACCTCCAAGTATTTTATCTTTTTCCTGAGATCTTCCAATTTCAGGGAATCATCTGATCTGCCACCCTCTTTGACAATGGCCTCTCTTTTCTCATTTTCTTTCCCTTTGCCTACCTACTTTTCTTTCTGTTGTCCTTCTCTAAATTATTCTACTTCACTCAACTCCATCTCCAAACTCCCCTCTGTTTCAACATTGTATTTAAAACACCAACCTTTGACACTTTGACAAATCCCTTCAATGCTTAGAACTTCAACGCCTCAATGGTTAACTTTGAAGCTTTGACGGATTTTTTTGACACTTTGATTGCTTGAAGAAATACTTTGACAGGGTTTGATAAAATAATTGCAATTTTTGGGGCCAAATGGGCACTTCAACAGCCTCCTTTGATGCTTCAACCAAAAGATTTGACGGGTTGACGGACCTTTTCAATGTGCTTGACCAACTCCAATACATTCCAATCTTTCCTTGCTTTGAAGGGACTTTGAAAACCTTGTCATCTGAATCAACATGAGGATTTCCCCACCTTATAAAACCCTTGCCACGATCCTTTTAACACAACCTAAGTGTCCCATCCAGCACCAATTGACTGGTTCAACATAAATTTTCCCCTTTGGCCTGGGTCTTTCTCAACCCTTCCTGCATCAATTCAACTAAAAAATCAAGAATAAAAAACTGTAACTCCTAACAGCTTCAAAAAGAGACTTACCTGAATCTGCAGTCAATATGGAAGAACACACCAAGGTCATAGCATCATCATCTGGAGCCTCTTTCACCTAAAAAGAATGAATCTTCTCTAGGACCCAAAAGGTTGGCCCCATGGCGTTTCTACCCTGCTTGTACATTTCAAGGGCTCTTCCATAATGTCTAAAACTTTCAAATTTGGTTTACTTGTGCTTGATACTGGTAGTACAGATCTTTTCAATCTTGATGCATCTGTCACAACTGGGAAAGTATTGTTGGAATGGATATTAGTTATTAGTTTTCTCCATGGTGTAAGTTGGTTTAGGTTGTTGGAAAGAAATTTCATGCTAGCTTCTGTGTGCTCACAACTCAATCAGAAAGCAATGTCACAAGTGAAACTTCACAAGTTTTCAGCAAGCTGCGCAGACCCAAACTGGACCCCAACTAACCCCAAAAGACTAGGATAATGACAGACCTTCATGTGCACCAGAGAGACATCAACACAGCATCCTGTGATGAAAAGCAGATTTCAGGAAAAGTATTTGACAACAAAGATTTATTGATATTAATAAATGATAATGCAAGCAATATAAGGGAAAAGCTCCAAGCATTACCAAGGAAAAATGAAAAGAAAAGAAAAGCTATGTTAAGGGAGTAATCAACTAGGAAGCAGTGCGGGGTGACTTATGGAAAGTACAGATTAAAGCGTGTCAAATGCACTGAGAAACCAAGCTTTCTCAGATGCTTTTCTAGAAGAGGTGGACCAAAAGGCCTAGTGCACACCCAAAAGTGGCAGGAATTACTATAAATACCTACTTGTTCATTTAAATTTATTAAACATACTATCTATCTATCACTTGTATATATCATCATCTTAGTCTGGTAACCTTGCTCAAAAGACACAAAATCAAGCAATGAACTAAATAGTTTATTATTTTTTATCATAGGCAATCTGTTGAAGGAAGATATAGATGGTAATTGGGTGGATGGTGGTGATGGTTGTGGATATTGTGAGGGAAATCTCAAATAAGACATGGCTGAAGGAGACTAGACTGGATGGCCTCTTCAACCTGCTCTTTTTATTGTCACCAGGGGATGCCCTGCTGTTCACCAGGGGGTACTTTCATACTAAAACCTAACTCAGTCTAACCTCAGCAAACTCAGTCTAAACCTCAGGCCTAATCTAATTTCCAAGGAACTTCAACCTCAGGGCTCAGGAGACTTATATCAATATATCTCCACTAACTATATACCCTCAGGATCTTCATGAAGTACATATCTACATATAGTCTAACCTCATACAAAATGCAGATAGAATCCATAGGCTTGCACATAATTAATCTACCAGGTCTGCACATAGGCTCACCTTATTAAATCTGTCTAACCCATACTCTGCCATGGTTTATCCTTTGAGAATCCTTATGTACATCCTATTGCACATTGTATCCCATACTCTCTCTACTTATTACATAGTTTCATGAACTTCATGTACACTGTACATCCTGAAACTTTACTCTCCCAACTTAGAAAGCTCAGACCTGTTACCTTGCCCCAATTTAGAAGCGGCCTAAATTAATGTAGTAGCATACCTGATCAGCCCTCTCTGTTACTTAGACTACTCCCTTGTCATTTCATATGTAGTCTGAGCCCCAACCAACTTTACCTCTTTTGTAGCTCCAGCCCTTGTCTATTTAAAGTGGCCTCCTCTTCCTCCTTCCTGATTGTTACCCAAGAAATAAGTTTAATACTTCTTACTAGGAATTCATCCCAGAAAGTGTCATCAGCAACTTATCTTCAATTAACCCTACTCTGCTCCTTGTAGCATCTTCCAGTAAAATTTCCCCCAAGCCTACTGAGAGTAGAGTCCCCTTTTTTCCAAGCCCTTCTTTCATTTCAGCAGCCCTTGTGACATTTAACTCCAAAAACTCAAAATAATGATGTTCAAAATGTGATAACCATTTATAGAAATAGAATTACAAGATAAGCATCAGAAACCAAACCCAAATGATGAAATTGAAAGGATGCTTATAGATTAGAATACAAATTAATTAGATGTTTTAGATGTTCAACTCAGCTAGAAGCTATTTTAGAAGTCAAAGAAGCAGATTTTGAAACAATGGGTGGGATTGGAATCATTTCTCCCTTAAGTACAAGATGAAACCAGTGATTATTGTTGACAAAGAAAATGAATATAGCATATTATTGTTATTTTAAAACCATTTTCATAGGAGTATCAGTAAAACATGAAGCCAATGAAATGAAACATATTGGTCTTCCATAAGTTTCAGCTATTAATTGGCCCATTTCTAGCTTTGAAAGCCATTTTTAAGAGGGAAAATTTTCATTTATTTCATTAAAATCAAGTCTCTGTTCTATCTTTTCAATGTCTTTACTTCCACCAAGTATCTTAGCATAGCATGCCTTATGTTTCCTCAATGTTCCTATCATTTCCCTTTGCAATTTAAACCATCCATTTGAATTGTACCCCAGTGATTTTTCAATGAATCTAAATCCACAATTACCATCACCAACAGGATCCCAAACCTCACCCAAGAAATGATGTAATTTCCTGGGTATTTAACTGAGTTACTCCAATTTTGGTTCCTATGATCAAAACTCAATTAGCCAATTTTCCAATCAAAAATGAAGATCAATACTCCCCAAATATGAGCTTCTGGTTGACTTCTCCACTTATTCCTCTATCTCAGAAAAGTACTTTGGTTCCACATGAAGGAAGCCTAATTAATTTTCACTCTCTTCCTCTGAACTATAGAATTCAGATTCTGAGCCTGAATTGAACTATAAACATTATATACCCATCACTTCATCAACCCATAAAAAATAACACTTCTCAAAATAAAATACTTACAGTTTTTTGTCTTTTTGGTGCCTTTCTAACCTTTATTTTCTTCTTAAGTTCCCTTTCCATGTGCTAAAATCTTGAAAGTTCATGTGAGGATTCTTTCAATTAGGGTCAACTGCGGCTGGAATGTAAAACTTTTGGCTCAATACGTAGCTTAGCAACAAAACATTTTTCATGCTTTACCAGGGACTCTAAAAGCTTTCCTTTGACTTCTTCAGGTTTTCCCATGTAAATTGAACTGAGATTTTCAAAAAATTGAGAAGATTTGAGCACTGGATCAGTGTAAATATTTCAAAAAGTAAAACCATCACTCATTAGTAAAACTATTCAGGAATCATCAATCAAAAAAGCCTTAATCAAAAAGCAATTCAACCAATCCAAAATCCAACTTACTGAATTGGAAGGTTTATAGTAAAAATATTCTCCAATATTGCTCAATTTATTTTTGAATTGAATTTTATTGATCCCATCTTTCATGCCTTCCTTAAAACCAGAGATTCTCCTTAGTTGAGGATGCACTGAGAGTTTTTAAGATGGTTGATGATTGTGTTACTCATTTCTAATGGAGAAGCGCCAATTGGGATCTGCTAATTTCTGACTTGCACAGATCATGAATTGACACCCAACCTTCCTTGTGTGAGCCGGCATATCCTGTTTGTTTAGAAACCGCCATTTGCATCTTCCATGCCTGGGGCATGCTAGGTCTACATATTTGTCTCAGTTTGACTTGAATGTTGTCAGAGTGTAGCTGTGCACAGAGGCCCCTTTTTTGAAAAATAATTCTGCTTCTTCCCTACTAGAAAAGGCTCACACAGGAGGAGGTTCAAGGGGATCTGGAACCTAATAGTTAAATATTTAAATAGTTAAATTAGTTTTGATCAACCCTAATAAATGAAATGGCCCATGAAATTTCAACCACCCCAAAAGTCAATTCAAGTTGTGAGATATCTTGTTACTCAATTTTAACCCTAAATGAGGATGAAATTGGGGCTTCCAATGTTTCATTTCCCAAATAGCTACCCAAATCCCTAGCTTCTGCTGAAGCTTTGTTAAAAGCACTATAAATTAAGTCCCTTAACCCAGACATGTTGAAACCAGGGGGGCTTGGGCTTGCCACTGTTCCCATATTCCAAGAAAAGCCCAAGTTGATTTATTATTCAATCCAACTTTTTCAAAAAATCCAAAGTTTACTAACTTTTGGGTTGAGGAAAATAACATTATCCAACAGGAAAGTGTTGTGTGTATATGGTTTGTGACAAAACTTTTTTTTCTCCAAAATGCAAAATTAGTGGGACAGTTTTGAATTTCTTTTTGTGTTCAAAAAGTCTCAAAATGTATGAAAAATCCCCAAATTTGGGTTGAAAGGACTCAAATGTGGTCCCGGGGTGCCTAGGAACCCCTAATTACCCCCCCTAAATTGGCCCATTTGGGGCAAAATAGCCCCAAATGGGCCAAAAGTTTCAATCAAGACAGGCAAAACCCCCAGGGGGGTTTCAAAATACTTTTTTGGGGTTGAAAAAAAGTATTTTGTGACCCAAAAGAGTTGAAAAAAAGACTTTGGCAACCCCCGGGAGGTTATGTAAGTTGTGAAAACAAATATGCTTGTAACTCTTTGAGTTGTCAACCTCCATTCACAACTCATATTGGTTGTGAACAGCGTTTAAAGCCTGTTTAAAACCCAGGATTATGAATTTTACACTGCTATTTTGAAAAATCCTTCACAAAAGGTACAGGCTGAATTCACACCAAAAAAAATACTAAATCTATGCCAATTTTAAAAATTGGTGTGATTTTATCAAGTTTTTTTCTTAAATAACACCAAAATCCCCCATTGGCATGATGAAATTCAATAATTAATTTATTCATGGAAATTGGCCTGCTGTCCCAGCCCAGGAAGGGCTGCATCCTTTGTGAGGCTAAAATGGGTCCCTGGGGTGGTAGAAAACACAATTGCATGGGGTGTTGGGCCCCCAAAGGCCTGTAAATATTATTTGAGGCCCTGGGGGATAGATGAAGGCCTCCAGAACCCCTGTGGAATCTTTCTGGGTTTGATTTTTTTGAGAATCCTAATACAGAAAAAAATTGAGTAAATTTAATGCGTGAAAATGAAATAACAAATCAATTTTTTTTTAGGAATTAATATCTGAGCTTGATGTGAAAGAAGAATTCATCCAATTTGAAAAAAAAGAACTAATTTTGTTTACAAAAAATGGAATATTTCTAGTGGAAATTAAATACCTTGGTACCAAAAAAAAGGGTTATGTTAAATTCACTGCTCCAACCGTGTGGTTGTTGTGCAGGGCCCTCCATGGCTCAAATGAGCCGTGGCGGCACAAAGAAAACTACAAAGGGACGTTTAAAACACAAAAAACCCCTGGGGGGTTGTGTAGGAGCCGTGTAACCCCCAAACAAGGCAAATTTGAGCTGTGTGTCCCCGTAAACGGCTCAAAACTGCCATGTTTGGGGGTGAAAAACCCCCTGGAAGTTGTGCCAGAATTTTGGGCACCCCCGGAACACACTTGGGTTCTTTCAAACCAAATTTGAGATTACTGCATACTTTGTGGGACTGTTTTTCCACACCTAGAAATCCCAAAGAGACATTAAAGTGAAACCAAAGTGAAATTAAAGTGAAAACTGAAATAATATAAAAATCTGCAAACAATTCTTTCTCAACTTGAAAGTGAGCAAACTTGTTTGTTCAATTGAAAGTTGGATTGAATAATGAAGTATACCATTGCACTTTTTTGCATACAAACATTTGGAAGACCTCCTTCTTCTGACATGGCTGTGTGGAAGGTCTACATTGATAGTGCCATCAACAAAGCTTTGGAAAAAGAAAAAAAGGATTCAGGTAATGAAACATTGGAAGCCCCAATTGCATCCTCATCAAGGGTGAAAATTGAGGAACAATAGGTTTCACAGTTGCATTTGACCTCTGGTTGTGAGTAAAATTTTATGTTAGTGAGGTCTTTGCGTTATTTAATTTGATTGAAACTGATGGAGTGCATGCCATCAATATAACTATGTAACTATGGAAGATCCACTTGCCCCACCTCCCTTGAGAGCTTTTCATACTAGGAAAGAGGCCCAAAACTATTTTCAAACATGGGAAATGAAGCATAGTCATGCTTCAAAAGTTTTCAACTCAAAGCATGACCAATATGTGGATTTAGCCTGTGATAGACATGGTTCCTATTCAGGAAATCTTCTTACCAAACCGTCTAGACAAACTCACACAAGGAAGGTTGGGTGCAAGTTTTTAAACCATGCAAGTGGCACGAAGGAAAACCCCTTGTGGAAAATCTCCTTTAAAGAAATGTAACATAACCATCAACCATCTGAAAATACCTATGTTTATCCTCAAATGAGGAGAATATCTGGGAAAGCCTTGGATCTCCTCAAGGAATGCATAAAATATGGGCTCAATATGTTACAAATTATAAGAAAATTGAGCAAGATGGATGGGCAGGATTATGTTGATGACCAAACAATCTATAACACTAAGGGGAAGGTAACGCTAGAAGAACTAAAGGGAAAAAGTGTTATGGAGGTATTCTATGAACAGCTTGAAGAAACAAGTTGGATTCACCGGTCAAAGTTCAGTGGAGAGGTTCACTTGGAGGCCCCGTACTTAGCACATCCAGAGGCTGTAAAGATTTCAAAACAATTCCATCATATTTCTATGTTTGATTGTACTTATAAGACAAATAAGTACAAAAAACCACTACTGCATGTTGTAGGAATGACAGTTATTTGGAAAACTTTCACAAAAGCTCTTGTTTTCATAACAAAATAAATATTTGAGTTCTAAAGTTGGTCTGTAAATGAATGAAAGGAGTTGGCTTATGATCCTGAGAGACTTCCAAAAGTCTTTTTGAAGGACCGTGAAAAGGCTCTGATTTGTGCTATTGGATCTAGTCTCCCTGATTCATCAAGACAATTTTGCACTTGGCACTTTTCTAAAAACATACAAGCAAACTTTATAGTGCGCTTTGTTAATGACGTTGAAGGATGGAAAAGCTTTATGACTATGTAGGCAAAGTATGGGGCCTCAAAGACCAAGGAGGAGGCGGAGGTCAATGATGCAGAACTCAGAGTAGGTCCAAATCACTTCTTCTTATTATTTATAGTTTTGGGTTCTGACCTTTTGACTTGTATAGTGTTTCTTGAAGGACTATGAGGATGTACTCGAGTATATGGAAAATAAAATTTTCCCTATCATAGAGATGTTTGTAACAGCATGGGCTTTCATAAACCAAGATTTTGGAAAAATAACAACATCTCAGGTTGAAGGGGCCCATGCGACTCTCAAAAAATTACTTGCAAACTCTTTGGGAAACCTATTGGATGTTTGGAAAAGCCTTGACGTAACAGTTTCAAATCAAATTAAATTTGTTCATGCGTCACTTTATAACTCTTGAATTAAGTTAAGGACAGTTCTTCCTTATGAACTGTTACCATTGGGTTACAAAGTGTCTTTAGAGCAAATTAATCTTACTGGGGAACAATTCAAGAAGTTCAAACGTGATCATGATGGTGAAGTGTGAACCAAGTCAAACTCCAAGACTATGGTTTTGCCCTGTTCTCACCAAATAGGTGACCTTCTAGCATTCAGAGGATCCGTGGTAAACAAAAGTGTTCATCATTAGTCGAGGTTGGACCATGAACCTTGCTGTGCTAGTTATGTAAGTTGGCTTAAGTTGGATTTTTCAAATCACTATGTGATTAATTCTTTTTGATTAATGCTTTTTGATTAATAATTCCTAATTCAATAATGGTTGATCCTTTGAATTTTGAATTGCGATTTCAATGAAATGCTAAGAATTCCTCAGTTATGTGAAAAACTGAATGAATGATCTTGGAATCTCCAGATCATGAGTAAAGCGGTCTATTGAAGTATATCATTCAGAAGATTACAAAATATTGATTGGAGCCAAGACTTGAACCTAAAGTCTTACAATCAAGTAGGGGAGGGCTAAAATTGACAGATACGCAGCGTGAACCATCTTGGTTTGAGTTTGTT
The DNA here is from genome assembly GCA_025617555.3 of Puccinia polysora. Lineage (NCBI taxonomy): Eukaryota > Fungi > Basidiomycota > Pucciniomycetes > Pucciniales > Pucciniaceae > Puccinia > Puccinia polysora. The sequence goes on along the minus strand of CM062620.1, from coordinate 28,069,236 downwards.
GAAAAAAAATAAAGGGGGAAAAAGGACTAGATGGGCTCATAACAAGAAAAGACAAAAGATTTTTAGTCTTTTCTTGTGGGGTATGTTCATTTTTTGGGTTTAATGAACTTAGTTACTAACTAATGATGACTTGTTAGTAAAATTTGGCAGAATATGAATGGGAATTTCATAGTTCAGAGGAAGAGACTGAAAGTGAATCAGGATCACTTAATTAGGAATCAGAATCCTCTTCAGAGGAAGAGAATGTGCAGGAAAGCTCAACCAGAAGCTCATCTTTGGTGAGTATTCATTTAATTGATCTAAATGAAGAAATGAATACTAATTTAGTCTTCATGATAGGAAACAAACTTGAAATAACTCAATCAAATACCCAAGAAATTCCATCAGTTCTTGGGTGAGCTTTGGGATCTGATTGGAGATGGGAATTGCGGATTTAGAGTCATTGCTAAATCTCTTGGTTATGAAGAACATGTTTGGTTTAAATTTAGGAAGGAAATGATTGAAACATTAGAGAAACATAAAGCATGCTACATTAAGATTCTTGGTGGTGCAAAGGAGGTTGAAAAGATTAAACAAACACTTGATGTTGAAGACATCAATGAAAAGATTTCCTCCTCAAAATGGCTGGCTAAATTGGACATGGGTCAATTCATATCAGACACATATTCCAAAACTATATCTTTCATTTCATTGGAGTCATGTGATACTTATACTCCAATGAAAAATGGTGTTACTGATAAATCAGATCCAATGTTCATTTACTTTTTAAAAAATAACCACTGGTTTCTATTAGTACTTGAGGGAGAAATGATTCCAATCCCCCCCATTGTAGCAAAACCACATTCCTTGATTTCTAAAAAAGACTCTGTTGGGTTGATCATCTCAAAGATCAACTGAAAATGTATTCTAGATTGTAATAGAATTTGACTTCATTCCATCATTGGGTTTCATATAAATTGTAATTCTAATGCAGCCAAAGAGTTTCATTAATATGAAGGGTTATCACATTTTGAACATCATTATGTTGAGTGTTTTGAGTTAAAATCATTATATTGAGTGTTTTGAATGAGAGTTTAATGGGAAGTCAGTTCAAATTGTGTTGGGATGATTCCATCAAAAGCTTAACTTATTTTAAGCTTGGGATGGGATCAGCTTAACACAAGTTGAACTTGTTTTTTTTGGTCTTTTGACTTTAGGGCAAGTAAAAGGACTTGTATTTTTTTAGGAAATTTTACTTTAGGGCTGGTCAAAAGATTTAATTAATTTTTGGGCCCTTTTACTTTAGGGCTAGTCAAGTTTAACTTACTTGAGGGCTTGTCAAGTTACTTGTATTTTTTTGGTGTCTTTACTTTAGGGCTTGTCAAGTTACTTGTTTTTTTTTTTGGTTTTTTTACTTTAGGGCTAGTCCAGTTACTTGTGTTTTTTTGGGTCTTTTTACTTTAGGGCTAGTCCATCGGATAGTCTCAGTTTTTCATGTTTATTTATTTATTTATTTTTGTTTTTTTAACCAAAAAATGAACATTCTTTGATTTTTTGGTTGATTTCTGCTTTTTTGGAAGGTTTATTTAGTTTATGGGTTGTGTTAGTACCCTTTCATTCCTTTTCCTATTTTTTTTTTCTCACCGCGGTCTGGTGCCGTGTGGAGGTCCACACGGCAGCGTACCAGGCTGGTTTGGCTGCACAACTCTTTGAGCTGTGCAGGGTTGTACACAGCTTGGAGTGGACCGCATGGCATGCCACACGGTCCATTTTTTACCGTGTGCATGGCTCAATGAGCCGTGAATTTAACATTTCCACAAAAAAAAACATAAAAAATCTGAAAATACCTATTTGATTCCAGAAATGCACATATGGTGTATAAAGCCCATCTGGGAACCCAGAAAAGTCCTGTGTTTCGTTTTTGAAGTGCATGTGGTTCCCAACAAAGCTGGCTTGGCCCCTTTTCAAGTGCCAGTTGGCGCATTGCAAAATTGGCCTGGCACCTTGCCAAGTTGGTTTGGGCGTTGATCAAAGCTGGTTCCAGAAACCATTCTCAACTATATTTCTTGACTTATTTTTACTCAAGACATGGCACAATATATATATTTTTTTTTTACATTTTACTGTAAATAGTTGTACATACATTAATAATCTGAAGTAATTTCTTTATTTTTTTATCATCCCTACTCTCCATCTCAAAACACTTTCCTGCTTACCCCTTCATTCCTAGGGGATTGATATTTTCATCTTTTCAGGTTGATGATGCACAAGCAACAATGGCCATTTATAGAACCCAACAGCATGAATGGGAGAAAGAGATTTGAGTATTGAGGATGAAGGGAGAGCATCAAGAAGAAACTTCTTTGGATCAGTCTTTCCTCAGATTTGGATCCTCCACCACCCCTACCCTTGAACCTGCACCCTCACCACTATCAATCATTAAGTCTGAGACTCAGCAATTGGCTTGAAATGTGGTCAATCTTCATCCAGATTATCTTTTGATGTATCCTTGACTATCCTAGGTGAGCATGATACAACAATTAGATAGAATTGTAAATTGGAAACAACTGTGAGGTGATCCAGTGGTGGCCTGCATGTGATTAATTAACCAAAGCAGGCAGGTAGGGTCACTTGATTAAAAAAAAGAATGGAAGAAATGATATTGAAGAAAAAAAAACTTATTTTTTTAAAGAATTAGATAATCAAATTGAGATTCCAATTGAAGATGGGTTGAGGTTTGGGGTGTGCCCAGCTTTGATCTGGGACAAGAAAAACTTGGTCAGGTGCCAGTTTGACCCCCCAAAAACCCTAACCAATCAAGACCCCTGGCTGTCCAACAAAGTCCTGCTTGGCGCATTCCAATTCATACTTGGGCAGGTGCCAAGATGGGCTTTATACACCATATTTTGAAATATGAAAAGAAAAATATTTTCCAGTAAATAAATAATGATAGAAAATATGAAAAACAGATTTCATTGAAGAAAACTAAAGATTTCAGATGGAATGTAAATATCTTTTTACCAAAAATGAAAAAAAGAAATATTCTGAACATATATTATTCATGAGGGGAATTAAAATATTTTAAAATATCCAAAAATAAGCTTCATAACATAAAAAAAAAATATCAAAAATTGATTTCTTTGAATAAAAATCTGTGTTTGTAGTTAGATTTAAATAACATACACCACAAATAAAAAGAATTACTAGAATTTTTAATATTTCTATTGTATGAGGAATGCAATAAAAATAAATTTTTTTTAAGGATTGGAAATCTGAACATGATTTGAAAAAAACTTCATCAATTTTTTTTAAAAAAAGAATTCATTTTTTTTACTTAAAATGGAATATTTCCAGTGGAAATTAAATATGTTGGTACTGAAAAAAAATACATAAAAAAAGCTCAAAATAACTGTTCGATTCCAGAAATTCAAAGATTCTGAAATTTTCAAACAAAAACATTATACAGAAAATCCATAATCATAAAAAAAAATGAAAAAGAAGTTCTTGATGGAGAAAAAAAAATATTTCCAATGGAATATAGAGATATTTGTACCAAAAATGAATTAAAAATATACTAGAAACCTCTTTTTCATGAGAGGAATTCAAATATTCTTAAATTTGGAAAAATAAGCTTCATCCAGCAAAAAAAAAAGAAAATCAAAAATAAATTGCTTTGAATAAAAATTTCTATTTCTAGTTGGATTTAAATAAACTAAAACAAAAATAAAAATAAAAATTGAAATGTTAAATTTATCTATTGTATGAAGAGAATGGAAATTTGCTGGAAAGATAATTTATTGATTAACATAGTATGAATCAAAAATTGATCCGTTAAAAAAAATGACATTTATTCATAAAATTCAAATATATTTTTACCAAAAAATAAAACATGGCAAAAGGAGATAAATCCGTATGTAATGAGAGGGCTTTTAAAATGACTTAAAAATGGAAAATAAAATTAATCAAGTTCAAGCCTAATCAATGAAATATCAATTTCCATATTTCTTTTATTACTTGTGCATGTTATGGAGTTTCTTTGGAAACATAAAATTATGGTTGAATTCAAATCATCACATAGTTTGAATCCTTTATTTTTATATTTTTTTATCTATGATGGATTCATATTGAAATTCCGTCAAAAATATTGATTTCTCTCAAATAAACAAATTTTTTGATTTTATCATTATTATTAAATGAATCAATGAATTATCTGTTGAAATTGTTTAAAATATTTCTATTTCATCATGACAGAAATATTTTCAGAATTTTTGGGTGTCTCTTAAAGTTTGTTATAAGGTGTTAAAATCCCTCTCAGGATATCAATGCCCTCTCAAAGAGAATCATTTTATTTTGAGCAGTAATAAATTTACAACCCCAGGTTGTGAACAGGCATGAAACACCCTTCACAAACTATTTGAGTTGTGAAAAAAACCCTTCAAAACACTTGAAATCCCTGGGGGGTTGCGTAATACTTGTTTGAAACCTTTTTGGGTTGAAAAATGGTTCAAAACCCAAATGAGTTGTGAACAAGTAGTACTCAACCCCCTGGGGTCACACCTGTTGTTCACAACTCATTTGGGGCATAATAGCTTCAAATGAGCCATTTTTAGAGGTAATTAGTGGTACCTAGGCACCTTTGGACCTCATTTTAGTGCCATCAACCCAATTTTGGGGATTTTGCATAAATTGTGGGACAATTGGACAACAAAAAGGAACTTGGAAATCAAAAGATCTGCCTATTGGAAAAGGGTAAAAACTCTTGTCCCAAGTTGTACACAATACTGGTCTCTCAGATAATTTTCATTCTCAACCCAAAATTCAGTACAATTTGGAGTTGTTGAATTTACATTTGGATTGAATAATGAGGTGAATTAGGATTTTTTTTGGATTATGAGCAAAGTGGCAAGCCCAAGGGCCCCTGGTTTCAAAATTTCTGCCTTGAAGGAATTGGTTAATATTTCCATTAAAAAAGCTGTGGAAGAAGCTAGGGATTTGGCAAATAAACCATTGGAATTCCCAATTGCATTCTTGTCTAGGGTTAAAATTGAGGAAAAAGATTTTTCATCACTGGAATTGACTGGTGGTGGTGCGCAGAATTTAATCTTCAATTTGATTTGTTTGATTTTATGGACACTAATCCTACTATGGCAGATGTAAATATGTAAATATGTAACTTTGTAACTATGAGGTAGCAGAACGCCTTGTCCCTCCCCCAGTGAGATACTTTCCTAGTAGCAAAGAAGCCGAATTCTTTTTCCAAAAATGGTCATCCATGAATGGCTACACTTTGAAAACATACAGGTCAAAGAGAGAAAAATCCATAGAACTAGGATTATGCAGACATGGAATACACTCAGGTCCATTGCTCACAAAATGGCAAAGGAAAAAATCACACAAGGAAGGTTGGGTGTTAATTCATGATCCTTGAAAGTTGCACAGTAGCAGATCCCACATGGTGCCTCTCCATTAGAAATGACCAACATAATCATCAACCATCTTCAAAACCCTCAGTGCATCCTCAACTGAGGAGAATCTTTGGTGGGGCTTTAGATAAAATTAAGGAAGGCATGAAAGATGGATTAAATGCAATTAAAATCAAAAGGAAAAAACTAAGTTCAAGTTCAAGGCAGAAGAACTCAGGGGTAAATGTGTTATGGGTGTGCTATTCAAACATCTCCAAGATACTTAGTGGGTTTCCAGGTCAATGTTCAGTGGAGAAGGTCACTTGGATGATCTGTTTTTGGCTCATCCTGAGTATATAAAACTTTGTGAAAAATTCCATCATATTTCTTTGTTGGATTTTACTTATAAAACATATAGGTACAACATCCGACTATTGCATGTTTTAGGAATGAAAGCCAAAAGGAAAACATTTAAAAAGGATTTTTTTATATAAAAAAAGAATTATTTGAGTTTTACAGTTGGGTGTTGAATGCACTAAAGGTGTTGGTTTATGATCCAGAGAGGCTTCCAAAAGCCTTTGTGACAGACCATGAGAATTTCTGATTTGTGCTTTTCAACATAGTTTTCTTGGGTAATCCAAACAGTTTTGCTCTTGGAGCTTGTATAAAAGTATTCAAGCCAATTTCAAAGTTTTCTTCAGTAATGATGATGAAGGATGGAAACTTTTTATGTTTCTGTGGGAAAATTATGGGGCCTCTAAAACCAAGGGGGAGGAAGAAGTCAATGATTCAGAACTCAGAGTATGCTGATTTATTCCTTTATCTGTTCATCTCTTTTGGAATTAATTATTTTGAAAATTGTATACTGTGTTTCTTGAACAACCATGAGGATATATTTGAGTACATGAAAAATAAAATTTCCCCCATCAGAGAGATATCTGTAACTGCATGAAGTTGTGTAAAAACTGAATTTGAAAATAAAACAGCTTCTTGGGTAGAAGGGGCCCATGCTACTTTCAAACAATGACTTGCAGGTTATTTGGGGGAAGTTTTGGACCTGTTTAAACAACTTGATGGAACAATTGAAGGCCAAATAAAATCAGTGCATGCATTGATTAAAAACTCTTGAATAAAGTTAGGAACAATTCTTCCGCAAGCAATTTTGCCTTTGGGGTACATATTGTCAATTGGGGCAATTCAACTGATTGGGGAAAAATTCAAGAATTTCAAAACTGATCATGATGAGAAATTTTTCACCAAGTCCAATTCCAAGAAAATGGGCTTTCCCTGTTCCCACATATTATGAAAAATACTAGCATCAAGATGATCCTTTGTGCATGAGGAGATACATCCTCAGTGGAGGTTAGACTATAAACCATCCAGATCAGTAAGTTGGATTGTTGAATTTATGGATTTTTTGAATTGATTTTTGATAAATTCTTTTTGATTGAAGATTACTGAATGGATCCACTGATGACTGATGATTTTGCTTTTTTGGAAGCTTGATTTTGATCCATTGATCAAATATTCTCCATTGTTTGATATTCTCAGTTCAATTTTTGTGGGAGAAACCTGAAAAAGTTAAAGTGGTTCTTTTAAAGTCCTGGCTCACAAATGCAAAAAATTCTTTTGCTAAGCCAAGGCTCAAGCCAAATTTCTTACAGTCCAGCCATGGGTGAACCAAATGAAAGATACCTGGTTTGAACCTTCAATATTTGAATATTTTGAAAAGGAACTTAATATGGAAATGCGGGTTAGAAGGGCACCAAAAGGACCAAAATTGAAAGAATTTTATTTTGATGGTTTAATGAACTTTTGGTGATATCATGTTTATATTACAAGTCCTAAGGCTCAGAATCTGAATTTTGTAGTCCAAAGGAAGAGACTAAAAGTGAATTAGCATCCCCTCATTAGGGATTGAAATTATCTTCTGAGGAAGAAGAAGTGCGGGAGTAGTCAACCAGAAGCTCATCTTTGGTTATTATTGATTTGATTCATGTGATTTGAATTTTGAATAAGTTAGTTTTGATTGTAGGAACCAAAATTGAAATATCTCAATTAAATACCCAAGAAATAACACAAGTTCTTGGTTGAGGTTTGGGATCCTGTTGGTGATGGTAATTTTGGAGTTTAATTAATTTCTAAATCAATTGGTTATGATCAAAATAAATGGTTTAAATTCCAAAGGAAAACTATAGAAACCTTGAGGAAAAATAAGGCATGCTATGCTAACATACATGGTGGTAGCAAACAGGTAGAAAATATCAAACAAAGAATTGATTTTGAAGAAATCAATGAAACAGTTACCTCTTGAAAATGGATTTCAAATTGGGATATGTGTCAAATGATAGAAGATAATTATGCAAGACATATTTATTTAATTTCATTGGCTTCATGTTGTACTTATACTCCTTTGAAAATGGGTGTAAAAGAACCATCAGATGCCATCTTCATTTCATTTTTTAACAATAGCCACTGGTTTCATTGATTAATTGAGGGTGCTATGATTCCAATCCAGCCCATTTTATCAAAAACTTCTTATTTGGCCTCAAGGAAAGCTTCTGGTTAGGTTGATACTCTCAAAAATCAACTGGATTTGTATTAAAATATATAGAAATTATATCATTTCATCATTTGGGTCTTCATTCCCTCCTTTGGTTTGGGTCTAAAATTTACTTCTGATGATGATCTTGTAACTCTACCAATATATAGGGTTATAAAATTTTGAACATGATTATGTTGAGTGTTTTGAGTTGAATCATTATGTTGAGTGTTTTGAGTTAAAATCATTATGTTGAGTATTTTGAGTTAAAATCATTATGTTGAGTGTTTTAAGTTAAAATAATTGTTTTGAGTGTTTTAAATGAGAGTTTATTGTTAATTCAGTTGAGCTTTTTTCGGGATGATCAAATCATAAGGATTATCTTTACTTCTTATGATGAGATCAGCTTAAAACAATTTGAATTTTTGTTTTTTGGGTTTTGTCACTTTAGGGCTAGTCCATTGAGGTGGACTTGTATCAATTCTACCCCAATGGACTAGCCCTATTTTTCTGGGGGTTTGATTTGGTTTTTCTCTAGTCCAATGAAATTAGTTCAACTTGTGTTGTGCTGATCCCATCACAATAATTCTTTTTAATTCTTATGATGGGATCAGCTTGACACAAATTGAATTTTTTTTGGCTTTTTTAATTCAGGGCTAGTCCATTGAGGTGGATTTACATTTGTCTTTTTTGGGGGAGATTTTTTAAATTTATGAAATGATAAAATTGAATGGCTGCAATTAAATTCATTTTGTTTAATTAATTTAGTTAAATTTTGCTCTGATTAAATTCAATTTCTTTTTAAATATACCTTAAAATGGTTGTATTTTATTGTATTTTCATCAACCATTATATTTTATTGTATTTTATTTCAGGGATGTATTGTATTTATTGTGAGAATTATTGGCCCACAAGCTTAGTAAAAGAGCAGTATTTTAATCAAAAGAGATGCTGAGACAATAATGTCTTATGATTAATCCTTAATCTGAGGCAGAGGCAATGGAACACTTGTGAATGTGAATGAATTGATGAATGAATGGATGTAAAACAGCAGGGAGAAGAGCTCCTTAAATAAAAAAGATGGTGCTCATGTGGAGCTCATGTAATGACAAGCAAAAGGCAAAAATTCCTCCCCAGATGTGCTCTACAGGCTCTTCAAGCCCTGTTACTTGGTTTGGGCTTACTCAGCCAACTTGGAATTATTTCTGAACCCTTTTGACCAGCCTGTACTGGTTGAATTTGGTGTTTCCACCCTCACAGGGCTGAACCAGCCCCTTGCTGTTCAGATCCTGGCCAGTTGTCTGTTACAACCAGCCCTGTTACGCATTGCAACCTCACATACTGGCTAGTTGCCTCATGCAACCAGCCCCTAGCCCCACACATGGGCCAGGTGGGACCCAGAACTCATCTGGGTCTGGTCTCAAAGTCACACAGGGGGGCTTTAAACTGGCAGACATGCCGCCCCCCCCTCTTTACTACCTAGGTGACCAGCAGGGGTGGTCAAATCCCCTCCTGGTTTCCTGGGAAAACATTTGCCCCTGGAAGACCAACAGATTAGTGGGCTGGAGGGGGATAAGGTCCCCCCAGCCCTTGGCACCTCCCCCTCAATAACGGGGGGGGGGGGGGGGGGAGAGCGCCCCGCTTGTTTGCTTGCTCTGGTGGGGGGGGGGGTGATGAAATCCCCTCCCAATGCCGGTTGCCTTTCTGCAACTGGCCTGGAAGAGGAGGGACCAGCCATCCTCCCTCCCCCTTGCTACCAAGCAAGGGGAGGGAGGGAGGAAGGGGCAGCCAGCCCCCGCAACCGCAACCAGCCGGGTGGTGCAACTGGGGCTGCTGCCCTGCACACAGCGGGTGGGGGGACTCCAAACAGAGTACCCTGCCCCCTAAGATGGCCCTGCGCAGGCTGTAGGGCCCTGAAAAAGGCCCCAGGTGAGAAACAAGCAGCTCCGAGCAGGCCCCCAAGGCCCAATGACCCCAAAAAACATACTTTGGCAGGCCAGCTTGTCTGGCCAAGTATGTCCATAATATTCCTTGGGCCCATAAATGCCAGATAATCCCATCTGGCGAAGGTGGCCCATCCACCCTGATGGGCCTGTAAAGGCCCGTGTCCCAATTGACTTGGAAAACATGTTTTGGCCCCCAAATGCCCAAAACCAATAACATCCACATAGGCCCATGTGGCCCACGTGATTTCCAATGGGCCATGAAGGCCAATTTGTGAATCTCATTTGGATTACACACTAATATGCACATTACCTGAGTGCATCCATATTCTAAAATGTACATTGTTCCTTTTTATTTTGCTTTTAATTTTTCCATTTTTTTATTTTTTTTGGGAACAATTTTTTGATTTTCTTTAGAATCTTCAAAATTTTTATTTTATTCCTTTAAAGGGCCATAATTGTGCATTCATGGCCCTGGATTTGTGAAATTTGCGCACTTTTTTTAAAAAACTTTTCAAAAAACGTTTCCATTTTTCTGATTTTTTTAACTTTTTTTTGTATATTTTTTTATTTATCTTTAGGGAATTAATTGTCTCACGCCTTCAAAAATTTATTTCAAAGAATATTACGTCCACGCGCCATTGCGCCCCATTGCTGCTACACTGATTAATACTTTATTTCACAATATTTCAAGAATTAATTTTTTTTGAATTAAGAGGCAGAAGTCCTGTAGCTGGGGTTTGAAAACACCCTAGTAAAGTCTTTGGTGATTTTGGAGGCATTAGAACCCCTCCATAAATGGAATCAAAAAATCAAAAAATCCTGCCAAAACCAATTTTTCCATGGGTTTTTAGATCCTTATTTTGACCCTTTTAATTATTAATTTTTTTTGGTTATTTCAGTTATCAGAAAGCTCAAAAGAAATTCAAAGATCTTCCAAATAATTCTTTTACATTTTTTGGAGGTATCCTTTTGCCTCAAAGAATGTCTTCAAAAAACCAAAAAAATCAAAAAAAAATCAAATTTCTCATTGTACATTTGCATCCTTTTATTTTCCTTTTGATTTAATTTTTTTTGTGATTGAAGCTATAAAAATTCAAATTAACAGCCAAAGAGAATTCCAATGTTTCTTCCAGATTTCTTGGATGTATTATTTTACCTTGAAAAATTCCTTCAAAAACCAAAATATTCAAAAAAATCAATTTTCTCACCAGAATTTGAGATCCTTTTTTTTGCCTTTTTGATTTTTTTTTGGTGATTCAAGTGTTAATAAATTTTAAAAAACAATCATGATCTTGGTAATATTTCTTCCAGAATTTTTGGATGTCATTTTTTTACCTTCAAAATTCCTTCAAAAAACCAAAGAATTTAAAAAATTGAGTTTTCTCATTGGATTTTTTGATCCTTTTACTTGCCTTTTAAAATAATTTTTTTGAGGTGATTCAAGCTTTGAGAAACTTAAAAAAAGAAAAAAAAAATAGTTTTTTAGTACTTTTTACAGATCTTTTGGATGTATGCATACACCTTCAAAGCATCATTGAAAAAATCAAAAATAAAGAACAAATATGGATTGAAATATTCAAACTTATTCAACTATGATTGTTTTTATGTTTCTACTTGATTTTCTTTGAGGGAAGAAAAACCTCATTACCAATCTCTAAATTTTTTGCAATAATGGTTTTCCAAGATTTGGAATCCTTGGTCACAAAGGTTTTCCAAAGCAGATCTGACCTGGGAGCTGGCAAATGATAAGGCTTGAAATTGAATGAGACTATATGTTTGAAATATTCTAAAAGAATGAAGAAAAGTGAAGGAAAATTGAAGAATATTTGGAATTTGGAGTTAGAGGGGAATTCAGAGCAAGATAAGTGAAAGGCATTAAAGAAGAAAATAGAACCACCAGACACTTATATGTTTCAGCCAGAAGGAAACAATGGCATGGAAATTTAATCCACATATTTATAAGAGCTTGACCAGAAATGTGGTTCAGTTGCATTCTTGCTTCTTTGAAATTTTTACAGCAGATATCATGCAGTAATCATGGTTCCTCCAAGATTGGGTTTCAATAAAGCTCTTTCACCATTTATTTTCTGAATTCAATCCAGTCTTCAGAGTTCCTTCAAAAACAAATTTCCAATGCTCTAAAGCCACAGTTCCCATCCCCTATAAAATCTTGAACATGTGATATATGTGGAATGGCTGGTTTTGGGGAAATAAAATATTTTTATGGGAACTAAAACAAAAAATAACAGCTTTTTTATAGAAGAAAATATTTTCTAAAGATAAAAATCACTTCTTCAATTGTGACTTGGTAAAAGATTTCAGAAGAATAATATAATAATGTGCATGAAACCTAGAGGAAAACTCCAAAAAATCCAACAAAATTCAAAAATGAGAAAATATTAAAGGTACTCAATCTTTTTTCTCACCATTGTTTCTGTTTGTGCTAATAAATTCCTTCCAGGAGGATGGTACAAAGCATCATCATCTTCATTTGATACCTTTATTCTCTTGATTCTTTTCCCATGATTTTATTCAGGAGAAGAAGCTTGCTTATTCACCATGGTTCCAGACCTCTGATGAAAGTTTGAATGAAAAAATTAATGAAAAATAATATCAAAAAAGTAAACAAACAATAAAAGAAAATGAACGTTTGCCATCTTAATAAAATCCAAATCTGGCATCTGTTCATCTGCAGAATCTTCCCCTTCATCCAAATCTGGCACCTCTTTGTCTTCTTAATATTCCTCTTCAGTCAGGAATTCACCCTATGTTAAAGATATATCAAGGAATTGTCAAAAAAATCCTTTGCACAATAAATAAGTATAAATATAGAATTACTTCTTCCTCTGATTCCTCCTTATTTTTAAACTTCCCATTCACCTTGATGGCCTTCAAACTTCTTGAAACCTAAAAAAATAGGTAAAAAATATCAATTCTGAAACTTGATAGGGAAATGTCAAATTTGCCACCCTACACAACCCATTCACAACTCACAATGGGTTGTGTGGCGCAGTTTGCAACCCATCTGGGTTTTGAATGGCTTTTCCAAACCCATCTGGTTTGTGAATGGCTTTTTACAACCCATCTGAGTTGTGAAAGGCTGTTTGCAACCCATCCAATGCGTGAATGGCGGTTCACAACCCATATGGGTTGCAAACCACACCAAACAACCTTTTTTGAGTTGTGGTGTGCTGTTTGCAAATTTTTATTTTGAATTTAATTTAATCAATTAACTATTAATTAGGGACTATCAAAGTTAGAAAAACCGCCATCAGAAACCCACCATTTGTTTTGAACAAACCTGCCATTTTTAATGGTGGGTTTCTGAAATACACATACCCCTTAACTGGTGTATTTCAAAATGGCGGGTTTCATGAAAATAGTGGGTTTCAAACATCAAACCCACCATTTCATCCATCCACCATCCATGGCATGCAAAGAACCCATCCACACCTCCAACCAATCAAATCCATATGCATCACACACATCTCATCTCAATTGCTTCATATCTCCATTGCTTCGCACACATCCAATCATCATCACATCACCATATTTCCCAATATGTCAAATCAAACTTCTGGCCAGAAAGTTGAAAACGCAAAAAATATGACTGAACTTTTTTTATTATTTGACTTGGATTCAGACTCTGATTTGGAATCAAATTTTTTAGCTTTGAATTCTCCATTGGAAAAGCAATACATGGTTCCACAAAGCCACACTCTCCACAAACCTATGTATGAAAGGCAAAAGCTTCACCTACTGCCCAACTTAAGCTTCCAGCAACTGTTCCAAAATTTATTGCCTTATTTCATGAAAATTTTGGAGATGATTGAAGACAACCACATCTTCCAGAAAAATTATCAGAATCCTCAATGCAATCCAGCTATCCAACTGGATGTTGCTCTTTGTAGATTGGGATCAAATGGAAATGGAGAAGCAATTCATCAATTAGAAAATCTATCCTTGGTCAGTTATGGATCCATTGACTTATACACCAAAAGAGTCATGATTGCTATCCTATATTTCCCTTTCTCTGTCCTTTTTTGGCCAACCCAAGAAGACTGCAAGGAGATATCTCAAGTAATGGAGACTGAAGGCTTTCCTGGTTGCATTGGTTTTGTTGATGGAACCACTATCTTCTTGAGTCAAAAAACCAGGCTAGATGGGCAACATTATTTTGATTGGAAAAAAAGGCAATTGATTCATTTCCTTTCTAAATCCTTTGATGATAAACTGACCAAATTTGTTTTATTGGTTTGTATAGATACTCTGTGGAACTACAACCTGTTTGTGATCACAACAAGAATTTTGTATCCCTCCATGGTGGCCTTTTGGGTTCTTGTCATCATTCATATGTTTTCAATTGGATGCGGATTGCCCAACAACCAGATAACTAATTTAACAAAGATCAATAAATTCTGGCCAATTGAGCTTATGCTAGCCGGAAATATGTTGTTCCGGCATAATGAAATGTTTCAACCAATGATCAAGCCAAAACTGATTTCAGCTATCATCTTGCCCAATTACAAGTTTGGATTGAGCATGCCATAGGAATCCTGAAAGGAAGATGGGCCAGCTTACGGGAGATTCAAAACCAGATCCAATCTTCCAAAGACATGAATTTCCCCATCAACTGGATTATCAGCTGTGTAATCCTTCACAAACTTCTTGCCAACATCAAAGATGAATAGGACAAAATATTCAAAGAAGATATTCCTGATCCTCCTTAAGTCATCCCAGCCTCATCATCTACCTCATCTTTGGCCATGAGAGAGTGGATTCTACCCCTCACACTTGCTCAATTTGATGAGTAGCATTCAGTTTTCAAATATGTAAAAAATAAAATCACAGAATTTTTTTGCTTTTGGTTGTTTAATCAAGAATCCTAGGCTGATTCCTTTTTCTTTCTTTCTTTCTTTCTTTCTTTCTTTCTTTTTTTTGGGTGGACTTAGAAAAAAAACAAAACTTAAAAACCACCTCACCCCACCAAACCGCTGGTCCACCTTCACTGGTACACTTCCTCCTCCTCACCCATCACCACCACCTTCCCATCACCTCCACCTCACCATCACCTCCACCTGGTCCACCTTCACTGGTACACTTCCTCCTCCTCACCCACAACCACCACCTCACCCATCATCACCACCTCTCCATAACCTCTACCCAAACCACTGGTCCACCTTCACCAGTACACTTCCTCCTCCTCACCCAAAACCACCACCTCACCCATCACCACCACCTCCCCATTACCTCCACCTCACCATCAACTCCACCTCACCAACCACCTCCACCTCACCTCACCATAATCACTTCCTCCCCTCCTCCTAACCCTGGTAAGCCCCCTCCCCCCTCTTCCTCTTCCTGCCCCTCACCATTTGCTTATCCTTTGATAATTCAACCTTTAGGTCCCCCCTGGAAACTTTACTCAAACCATCCAGGTGAGACTTTCCTCATCCTCTTCCTCCTCTCCCTGCCCCTGATCAATTGCTTGATCAATTGACCGTCAAGCAATCAATTTCTTGCTGATTGATTGATTGGTCAACCAGCAACAACCAATCTTTCTGGTTGATCAATAAATCAATTGACCAACTGGTGAAGTCCCCCCCCTTCAGCTCCTCCTCCTCCTCCCAGTTCTTGAGAAGTTGACTGACTTTTTTTTTTTTTTTTTTTGGTAGAAAAATTGCCAGTATTTTTTTGTTATTTTCTATGTTTGTTTATCATTTCAGTGGTTTAGACTGGACTAATGAACATTTTTTTGCTTTTTTTTGATTCAATGCAATGCCATTGGAATTTCCACTGCTTTGACCACCCTTTCTTGATGGCCGATTTTTCACCCCCCAAACTCAAAATTTTACAACTAATTGATTTCTATCTTGATCCTAACCCTGATCAAAGTATATGGTTGGGAAGGAAAAAGATGGAAGGAGATAGTTTGAAAAAAATACAGAGAAGTGGGAAGAAAAGGGCTTGTGAGAGAAGGAGGGCTCAAATGGGGGATTTGGAAATTGCATTGGAAGTGACTGAGGAAACAATTAATCAAAAGTTTGTTTGGTCTTCACAAAAACTATGTCCCTTGAACCTTTATGCTTTGTGAAAGGAGATTGTGTGTTTGGTAAATTCCCCGCAAAAATATCAAGTTCTCCGCAACAATCTTGCTCCAAGTTCTGGAAAGCCAACTAGCCCTTGAGTTACACTCCTGTACCTCTGCAATTCCTAATTAAGCTCCACTTCCGCACTCAAGCCAGAAACCACTAAAGCTAACTTGCAATGAAATAATATTAAATAAACAAGACAGACTCACCAACAAGCTCCTCACTTGACACATTTCCCTAAATATGACCTCAACTCTTGCTTGTAACTACACTACAAAGTAACAGAAGGAAGGAATAACACTATAATACTCTGTGATAATCTTCAATAAAGGTAAACTCCGATGATCTCCAATGATCATCCTCTCCAAAAAAATTTCATGTCCCCCCCTCCCCTTACAACTAAAGGAAATCTTTCTTATATATTCAACAAGAGAATGCAAGCCACAAATGAAAGACCCCACTTGTATCCGTGCATTCCGCACTGACCTGCCTTTGCTACTACAAAAAAGGAATGTGAATCTGCTAATGAAAGACCCCTTTTCCCACTATCTATGTGAATTTGAACTGATCCTCCTTACCCAATCAGATGATTTGCAGTAGATTCAGTGATACTTTTGCCAATTCCCCCTAACAGTTGATTCGCGCCAATGCATTACTAACAACAGATCCTCCTTGATCTTCCCTAGAGGATCACTCCTAATCCCGCATGTGGCATAACTATGAATCCCCAACAATCCGCATGCCTCCTTCTCAAATTTAGCATTCATTGCCACACAGCGCTCCACAATCTCAGTGCATATCCAATAATTGGCCTAATGCGTACTACTTAGCTTTGATCCCTTGCTTCCACATTAATAAACCCACTGATGCAGAGGGAAAGTTATGTTCAACCACACAATTTCCGTAAAAGGCAAAGACTCTGGCCCATTCTTGTTATTGTGTCCACAAAAAGCGCGCGCCGCACCAATGCCAAGCCCTCAGCTATTGTAATCCAGAATAGACAGTCCTCCAGCGCGCTTCTCTGAGCCTGTTTTACAGCAGAATTCCACCCACAGACTGTCTATAAATAATCACCACATTGTCCATTTTCAATAAAAGTCAAAACCCCACCCCTGAAGAGTTGGAACAGGCCAAAGAGAATATCAAACCGTTCCATTTCTTCAGCTCTGGAAAATTATATGTTCAAGATCAATTGGATCATGAGGCTATGGTTTCCATCATCCAATTTATCCCTTTGAATGAACTCTCTGAGAAAGAGAATAAGGAAATCAACTAAGTAACAACATTCCTTCACCAATCCAAAACATTTTTCAACACTGTTGGTCCCTCAAAATCTTGGGGTGGGAAAATGTTGAAAGATGGGACCAGCAAGTGAGGAACAAGTGGGGCTAAAGTGATGGGACAAAAGGAGGTGCAACAAAGTTGGGAAAGTACCTGAAAGATGGGACCAGCAAGTGAGGAACAAGTGGGGCTCAAGTGATGAGAAAAAAGGAGGCGTGACAAAGTTGGGACATTACCTGAACAAGGTAAACAGAAGAGAAGGGGAAACAACAAAGAGTGAATATATTTCAGATGGCAGGCAGATAAGAGGAATTGAAGGAATGACAACATTGTGATGATTGAATGAAGAAATGGAAATATAAGGCAGACCTGAAAGATGGGACCAGCAAGTGAGGAAAAAGTGAGGCTCAAGTGATGGGACAAAAGGAGGCGCAACAAAGTTGGGAAAGTACCTGAACAACATACACAGAAGAGAAGAGGAAAAAACAAAGAGTGAACAGAAAGGAACAAGAGAGTAGTACACTGGGTTTAAAGTAGAAGGTACAGGGTCTTTGAAACATAACTAGTGATGTTCAAGGTTTGTAATTAAGTTTCTCCTCACAGTTGCATCTTTTTCCAGTCCTAAGGACGTTGAATGGTCACAGATTGGAGGTATTTGATTTTGGGGATTCCTACAACTCCTACAAATGTCGGCAATTGGATGGCAAAAATTGATGGAACCTTCTGAACTACTTGGACAATATTTGAAGAAAGATTCTGTCAAATCCTCCCCTAAATAGTATTATTTTTTAAACCTTAGGTCTGAAAAGTTCTCCAAAATATTGGGCCAAATGTTTCAAAAATTAGCCAAACTTGCATTTGATTCCAAATGTGAAGCTATGATGGACAACAAAATCCCTTCCTTCTCCTCATTGGAATTTTGATCCGGCCTTACTTCTTTTGACTGCTCACCTCACATCACCTTCACCTCAGACTCCTTCTACAACTTGCCCCATATTGACCAAGGTGATGTCTATGAATATTCCTTTTTAATTTTGGTCCCAACCAAAAAATCAAATGGACAACTTGTTGACAACAAGGGTGAATATAAAGTACCTGACAGCCAATTTGTGTTCCCCAACTTGGGTTTTGGGATTGATTTCAAACAAAAGGGTATTGTGAAAATGTTTTGGGAAGCAAAAAAGTACAAACAATTTAGTTTTCCTGCAGTGGATACTGCCAACCATACTAGGATGGCCATGTCCATGCAAATCAATAGAAAAAATCAAAACACTAGCAAGGACTTGGCCACTGGCAAAATATATCTTAGGAAAAAAATAAAAATAAAAATAAAAAATATTTTTTCATTGGTGGTGTTAAAAATACTCTCAAATGTTGTTGCAATCAAAAATAATTTTTTTGTTTTTATTTTTAAAATTTTTATCAAATTAAACATATTTACAAACCAAGCAATTGATTAATTTCCTTTATTTCATCCACAGTTCTACTGCTACCAATACATGCCATGGCTACCAAGTGAAGGATTGATAGGCTTAAAAGGAAATTGATTTCATCAAAGATAAAAGAAATAAAATATATTGAGACAAGTAGACACCTTAAAAGGACCAGATAGCGTGGTGACTGAACAGGAGCGGAGTAAAAATGGGCATAAGAAAGATAAAAAAAAAGGTGGCAAGCTTGAGCGGCAACAGTAGCTGATTGTCAGAGTTGTAGCAGTAGCTGGTGGTTGAGGTTGATGGTTGGAGTTGTAGCAGTAGCTGGTGGTTCAAGTTGGTGGTAGCTGATGGTTTGAGTTAATGGTAGCAGAAGTGAGTGCTGCTTTGCCAACATCAATCAGCGTTGATCCAGATAACCGGTGAGCAGGCAAGCGCCACTTTAGAAATAGAGTATTGGAAGTGGATGGTTTTGAAGTGTCGCGTGAGGGTGATGGAAGCTAAGAGTGATGGACGCAGTATTGGTTTTACAGACGTGACAGAGCAAGAATTTAAGAAAAGAAACAAAGAAAGAAATAATAATGAAAGAACAAAACAACAATAATAAGGAAATAATGTGAGCATGAATATTAGAATCCCAACAGCCTCCCTTGCTCAAATGATTTCACAATGTTGAGAACGTCCAGAGCATTGCAGAGAGAAATTTGGGGTACCTCCTTCATGAGAAAGTCCGCAAGATTCCTCTTTGAAGACAAATTTTGAAGCTTGATGGTGTTCTTGAGGATTTTGCTCCACACATAGTGGAAGAAAAGCTCCATGTGTTTGGTGTGGAAGGTAGAATGGTTAGCTTGATTGAGAGCGAGCTTAATGCAACCTTCATTTTCCTTGTGAATGGTAGCCGGCTTGGCAGCTTCACCCGGTAAGATTTTGCCCATGATCGACTTTACCCAGCTTAACTCCTTGATAGAATTTCCCAGAACCTTGTATTTGACCTCAGTGGTGGATAAAAACAAGGTGGGCTTTTTTATGCACTTCAAATTGATGAAAATACCAAACAATCAAACAATCAGTCCAGAGATAGATCTTCTGGTGGTCGGACAGCTTGCTCAGTTGGCATTGAAATATGCTTCCAGATGCGGAGAACAGGAGGAGGACTCAAAGATCAAGCCAAAATTTGGAGTGTTTTGAAGATATTGTAGAGTGTTTAGGGCGGCTTGAAAGTGGTTTAGATTTGGTTTGACTAGGAATTGCACCAGGTAGTTGAAAGCAAAAGTTATGTCGGGCCTGGTGCATGTGCTGATGTGGTTAAGCTCCCCAACAATTTTCCAATAGTTGGCGCCAAATTGGATGTACTCTTCATGGTCCTCCTCACTTGAGGGATAAAGCTTACCGTGGGGCTGGAAGGGATTAGAGAAAGATTTATGGGGTTGAAGCAAGTATTTCACACATATTTGATTGATGTAGGAGCTGTGAGAGAGATTGAAACCATTCGGAAGATGGTGCAAATTCATTCTGAGAAGTAAGGAGGCAGGTCCCAAGTCCTTTATTTTGAATCTTGAGCTGAGTTGGCCAATGAACGTTTCCGGTCAATCACTGAACACTGCAATGTCATCAACGTGGAAATATAGGTAGGTGGAGTACTTCCAGAAAACACATTGGTCAGCCTCACTCTTATCAAAGCCACATTTGATCAACCAGTTGCTGACCGTCTTGTACCAGGCCACTGGGGACTGTTTCAGCCCTTAAAGCTCTTTCTTCAGCCTGAGATGACTTCTATGAGATACACTGATGAATGGAGGAGGAATGAGGTAAACTTCTTTGCGTAGCGGGGCATTCCGAAAAACAGACTTCACATTGAATTGATGAAATTTTAATTTTAAATGGGAAGCAAGAGCTGTTAGCATCCGGAGAGAATTTTTGTTGCTGGTGGGTGAGAAGGTTGTGGTTAAATCAACACCGTATTGCTTATTGAAGCCTTGCACGCAGAGTTGCGCCTTGAACTCAACAATCCAATTTTTATCATGTTGCTTGGTGCGGAAGACCCAAACACATTTCAATCCTAGCTTGCAATCAGGAAGAAGAGACTCTTCCAAAAATTGATAATCAAGCAGGTTGAGCTGCTTGTTTCTCATGACTTCAAGCCATTCTTCTTGGTATTTGGAGTTGAGAGCCTCTTGAACAGAAGTGGGATCCAAGTAGTTATCATCAACAATGAGGTAGATAGTGGGGAGTCCAAATTTTGAGTTAGGGCAATGCGGATGAGGAATGATATTTTCATGAGTAAGCCTGTTGTGAGATGAGTGAAGGGTGGGGGGGGGGGGGAAATCTGAAAGCAGTTGAAGTGGAAGGAGAGGTAGCTGAAGAAACAGTGGAGGAAGAAGGAGAGGAAGTGGAAGAAGAGAGAGAAGGCAAGGTGTCCAGGGAATTGTTAGCATGAGAGGAGGGGGAAGAAAAGAGAGTCAGCATGATATCTGAGTTGGAATGATTGGGAGAAGATGAGACCCGGGATGGAGAAGGGAAGGAGAGTTCATCAAAGTAGGTGTTTGCAGAGTTGAATATTTTGGAGGAATCCGGATCAAGTAGTCAAAATGACAAAAATTCATTTACGTACCCAAGCAAAATGGCTCTTTTTCTGGTGGGGAGGAGCTTGAAGTTTTGATGAGCCTTGGGAATGACAGAGAATGCGCAGCATCCAAATGGTCATAAGCAGTTGAGGTTGAAATTTTGTACACACCAAACTTTGTAGGGAATGATGTTGCCATGAGACCTGGAAGGAAGCATATTGAGAATGTGGGTGGCAGCATTGATGGCCTCATCCCAGAACTTCAGGGGCAATTTGCTTTGGTTCAGCAGACATCCGGCCTTCTCCAGGATAAGACAATTTGAACTTTTGGCAAGCCCATTTTGTTGAGGAGTGTGAGGGTGCAAAAAGTGTTGGCCAATTCCTTTTTCAAGGTAGAAAGAGTGGAGTTTGGAGGAGATGAATTTGCCACCATTGTTGGAGATCAGAAGCTTCACGGTGTGACCCGTCTGACTTTTTGCCCAAGCCACAAAATCTTTGATGGCAAGGAACACATTGCTTTTCTGCTTCAGGCGTTCCACAGACCGGTATCCTGAGAATTTATGCATAAGAGAGAGGAAGTAGGAAAATCCAGATTTGGAAGTGATAGAGAAGGGTCCAACAACATCCATATGAATTTCTTAAAGAGGTTTGGTGACCCTTTTGAAATGATGATTGGAGGTAGTTGAGACTTGTTTGCATGTCTTGCAGATCTGACACATGGGAGTTTGACCTTGGGAGCCATTGAAGCACAGGTTGAGAGCCTTTAGAGACTGAGAACTTGTGTGACCCAGAAAAAGATGCCAGAGATTGTCTAGGGTTTTGATGAGCAGAGTGGATTGATTGCATTCCAGGAATTTGGTGCTGCAGAGTTTGGTCAGCTTTTTATTTGTGGTTCCAATGAAACTGATTGTGTCCAGCTTCACCTCCAATCCTGAGAAAACAACCTTGGTAAAATTAGCCTTTGAGGAATTCAGTTGGGTGAGGGAGATAAAAAACCGTTTGATAAAGGGAATGAGTAGAACATCTTGCAAGGTGAAGATTTTGCCAGAGTGATTGACAAGCTTAGCTGAGCCGGAATGTGTAGTTGTGAGGGAGTTATTTGGTGAACCAGTTCCCACTTCAAGATGGATGGGCAAGCAGTCAAACAAAACCTTGGATTGTTGATTATGTGATGAATGGTGCCCAAGTCCAGCACAGGAAGGAGGGAGTGTCTTCTGTTTGATGACAGATAGATCTGAGCATTGAAGTGAAGCTTGGCGCTCTTAATGTTGCTTTTAGTGTTGACATCTGAGCTTTCATTTGTGGTGTGGAGATTGGATGAGGGAGTTTTATTCCAGTTGGGTCTAAGAAGAGGATGTACAAACCAACATTTTCTTTCTGGATGTTTGGCTAACAAATTATGATGCCCTTTGGAACATGGATGCTTGGGTCTTCTCTTCACTGATGATTTGTGGAGTGAGACCAAGGGATGCGTCTCAGGAGTAGCATTGGCCTCAGGAATACGGGAGGACTACAGATGTAGGAATTTTCAAAGCTTGTTCAAGATGCCAGTTGGGTTTTTAAGGAGAGAATTGTTGAAAATTAGGGAGTCAACAATGTGGTAAAAGGAGCTGGGGAGTTTGGCAAGGATGGTGTAAGTTAGAATATCTTGAGGAAATTTGAGCCGCACTACCATGAGTTTGTTCATGAGTTTTCTGCAATCCTTGATGTAGGTTGTCAGGTCAACTTTGAATTGTCAGGTCACCTTTGAAGAGGTTGCAAATGAAGTTGAGCCAGATGCAGCCACAGTTATTTGAGGACTGAAAATTATCTTTTTCAAGAATTGCCTTCCAGATAGCATGGGGGTCTCCATTGTTGTTGTTGTTGACAATGGATTCAAAAGCAAATTCAGCCAGATGTTGAATAATTATTTCCACAGCTTCAAACACCTTCTTATTCTGAGGCCAGATAAGGGTGAAGGAGGAGGTTCAACGGTAAGTTCAAGGATTCCTTTTCTACATAGATAGCTAGTGATCCTGAGACTCCAGGAGGGGAAGTTTGAGTTGTTCAGCAGTGGTATATTAAGCTTGGATGGGTTGGGTTGTTCTTCCATGTTGAGAATTGAGCCTATCTGTTCCAATGAGCTTGTTGGGACTGTAAATCTGAAGGATTGATAGGCTTGAAAGGAAATTGATTTCAGCAAAGATAAACTCAAGAAAATATATTAAGACAAGTAGACACCTTAAAAGGACCAGATAGCGTGTTGACTGAACAGGAGCGGAGTACAAATGGGCATAAGAAAGATAAAAAAAAGGTGGCAAGCTTGAGCGGCAACGGTAGCTGATTGTCAGAGTTGTAGCGGTAGCTGGTGGTTGAGGTTGATGGTCGGAGTTTTAGCAGTAGCTGGTGGTTGAAGTTGGTGGTAGCTGATGGTTTGAGTTAATGGTAGCGGAAGTGAGTTCTGCTTTTCAGACATCAATCAGCATTGATCCAGGTAACAGGTGAGCAGGGAAGCGCCAATTTAGAAATAGAGTATTGGCAGTGGATGGTTTTGAATTAGCTCGTGAGGGTGATGGACGCAGTATTGGGTTCACAGAAGTGACAGAGCCAGAATTTAAGAAATGAAAAGGAAAGAAAGAAACAATAATGAAAGAACAAAACAACAATAATAAGGAAATAATGTGAGCATGACTATTAGAATCCCAACACCAAGAACCTATCTTTTTTTTCTGTGGCTAGCCTTTCCCTCTCCTTTTTGACTGGGTATTTGCTCTCAATCCTTCTCCTTTTCCTCTTTTTGAATTTCCAGCTTGGACTGTTTGATTTGCAACTCAGCATCAAACTTTTGTTGATGAGCCAAACTCTCATCTTTCCACTTTTGACAATCCATAGCCATTTGAAAATCCCACTTCTCCTTTTCAAATTGAAGTTTTTTGGATTCTATTTGCGATTTCACTGTTTTTTGGAGGGGAATAGGAATGAGCTTGATTTTGAAAGCAAGTACAATCAATCAATGAACTTACTTGAATCTTACTTACCCATGATATCCTCAAAGCCAGAAAAATTGGAAGTGTTTCTCCGCTTTTGATGGCTATTAAGGTTGAGATTTATGGAATTGGAGGCCTTTTGCTTTCCCTTTGCAGAGGAGGTTTGTGTGGGAACTTCATTGCTCTCATTTGAAGGGGATGTGGGAGGCCCCATTTTCTTGAGTATTTGGCCATTCAGGAATGGATGAGCCTGTTTTTTTACAATCTTAATCAGTCAGCATTAACCAGACAGAAGAGAAAATATCTTGGTTCCTTACTTGAGCAGCTGATTCTGATGGTGGTGATACAGGAATAACTTGCTCCTTGTTGGCCAAGTTGTTAAGTTCTTTAAACCCAGGAAGAGAGCAATCCAAAGAAGGCAGTGAGGGGTACAGGGAAGGGTTTGAATTGTTGATCAATGTTGATGTAGATGTGATTGGAGCTGATTCTTTTGGAATATCCTCCTCCACATCAGATTGGGGCCACTGATAGGTTTCATTGGGATCATCATTGCTAGGCCAAGAATCAACAGCCAGGTCCTCAGAATCAACTTAATCTGATTGTTGGGAATCAAAAGGGGCTAAAGAGGTGATATTGGCCTTATTTCCAAATATTTCATCCATTTGAACATAAAAAGGAAAAAAGGATTCCAAATTATCCAACACCAAGTTGATTCCCTTGGATTTATCAGATTTTGTGATACCAAAGCCAGTGGAGATTGAAATTGAGTGGGATTTTTTGTACTTGGTTTGATAGTTATTGAATTGCTCACACATCTGTTTGGATGAAATATCCAGCCTACCTTTGGTTTTATTCTTGAGTTCATTGGTCATCAGGAGATAACCTCCAACCTTAGAGGATGGAGGCCAACAACTTGTGTTTCATTGTTGGATCCCAAGCAAGCATTGTAGGTGGAAAGAACTTTGAGCCAGTTTACCAGGATGATGTGATCAGCTCTCTTGAGCTGACTTGAGCCTTTGGAAGCTGACAGGGGAGGATTGTTGGATTTTGAGGTCTTGGGGGATGTTGGCTTTGGTTGAGTGGACTTGCGGGGGGAGTGTTGCTGAGGGGCCATATAAAAAGAGTAAGTGGGATGAAGTTATGAAGAAATAAAGCAATGACAGTTAGGATTTGATGAAAGGGGGGATGAAGTGATGAAGAAATGAAGCAATGAGAGGATTGATGTGATTAAAGAAATAAAGTGATGAAAGTGATAAAGCCAGGTGAGATTTATGAAGTGATGAAGCGCAATGAAGCAATGAGATTTATGAAGTGATGAGGATAGCAATGAAGCAATTAGAGTGATTGAGTTATGAGGATAGAAATGAAGCAATGAGAGTGATGAATTGATGAGGATAGAAATGAAGCAATGACAGTTATCAAGTGATGAGGATAGCAATGAAGCAATGAGAGTGATGAAGTGATGAAGATAGAAATGAAGCAATGAGAGTGACAAAGTGATGAGGAGATAGTAATGAAGCAATGAGAGTGATGAAGTGATGAGGATAGCAATCAAGAAATGAGAGTGATGAAGTGTTCCAATAAGGTTGGAGTACAAAACCAGGGGTGATGATGTGGAATGACCCGTGGTTGAGCTGTTGAAGGCCTTTATATACTTTATTTGAAAAAACCCATTTATTTTCAGGTAACATTGACACGTCTAGTGTGAAATAAGTGGGTTTTTTTGATTTTTAATGGCAGGTTTGAAATGGCGGATTTGGGTTGAAACCCGCCATTAAAAAATGGGAGGTTTGCTTAACTTTGATACACCCTATGATTTTTTTTTCATTTACTTATTTTTTTATTTAATTTATTTATTTATATTTATATTTTTAGTTTATTTAGTTTATTTATTTTTCATTTATTTATTTTTCATTTATTTATTTATTTTTCATTCATTCATTCATTCATTCATTCATTTTTAATTTACTTATTTACCCATTCATTCATTCATTCTATTTATTTATTTTTAATTTAATGATTTGTTTATTTTTTTATAACTTTTTGAGTTGTGAAGCTCTGTTCACAACTCATATGGGTAGTAAACAGCTTTTAACGCCTGTTTGAAATCCCTGGGTTCCAAATTTAAAATTTCTCAAGTTTGTATTTTTTTAATTTTCTAAAAAGTGGTGACTGAACTTTGAATTTGGTATGAATCAATTCTTTGTCCTTCCTCTTGTCTTTGTTTCTTCTAAATATTAAAAACCAGATGGATCTTTTTTACTTGAGTACTGAGAGATGTTCTTGAATTTATTTTATTCTCCTTTGGGTCTTCCTCTTACTTGGGATCTTTGAGTGGAATGGGGCTCTTGAATCATAGTAAATTGATATCTTCCACTGTGTAGATTCTTACTTTCACCCAGATAATATGGCTGTTCTCACCAAAATTGAATGGCAGATCAACCAAACCCATTCAAATAATCTTCAAGGGATTCAAGATTGCTGAATTCTTCAAACATTTCACTGAAATATAGGTTTTAATTACTTTCTCTGGTTGAAACTTCAAGGTTTTCAGATTCCTCAGTTGCATCAGGCTCCAGTGTTGAATGGAGAAAGAAAAATCAAAATAAATCAAGAACCATCAATTTGAGTTTGAATCAAAAAAAAGAAAGAAAAAAAACTTACTGCTAAGGGAGCTTTGACATGAAATTGAGGAGGGAAATCTTCAAGATGAAAGAGTTAACCCTTTCTGATAGCCAATTTGACTTTTTGAATACATCGTATGAGTAATCACAGTTTTTTCAATTGGTAAAATATTCAGGAAAGTGAGAAATTGAATGAATGGTTTTGATCGCACAGTGGCTGATTTTTCCAGATAGAACATTCACACAGTGAGGTAAAACAATAAAGTTCTTGAATTGTTGCTGAGAGGCTTCAAGAGCTCCCTCATGGCTTTGGATGGTTATTAAATTTTAAATGTTTTGAACTACATAATAGAAAGAGCCAACAGATGAATTGAAGAACCGTTTGATTTAGGAGTGAAGACCTTCTATTCTTGAGGTACTTGTGTTTCCAAAGTGAAAGTTTTGTTTTCCAAATAGGAGAAAAATTTTGTTTTTAGAGGAATCCAGTTCTCAAGAAGGAATTCAGAATTTGGAGCATCCTAGACCACAGAAAATTTAGTAAGTTTTTCTTGATACCTTGATTCAGATTTGGAATTGACCAACTGATGCCATTGTATCTGAACCAGCTTCCATTTTTCTTCAGATTTGAAGTGCTTTCTGCAATGGGCTTGAATATTTTTTGGAATTTTCCAGACAGAGAAGATGAAAAGAGGAAGGGAAAACTGTTTCTATATAACTTATAAGTGCCTGTTTGTTGTCTGTAACAATCAGAATAGGTTCTCTATCTTCTAAAATTTCCTGAAGTTGAGTCAGGGCCCATTCATAGTTCTGTTTTTTCTCTTGAGATAAAAAACAGTAGGAAAATGATAATTTATTGGAAAATTGTTTACACAAAGAATATGAAGAAGGGGAATTCCAAACTTTTTTTTTATATAAATTCAATCATCAGAAGAATTGGGAAAAGTTTGATAAGTTTTATTGAAGCTGTCAGCTTGCTACTATTGCAGAGCAAGCTGCAAAAGTAACAAAAATAACATAAAAATAATAATAATAATACAATTAACCTAAGAAGGAGTAGGAAAACCATAAATATTATTACAGAAATGGATTCTCCACCCAAAATTAGGCAGGGTCACTCATTGACCCCACCCTTGAAATCCAACTCCTTATATTTTTAAATAATTAAGGAAAGAAAAATAAAAATACTACGGCTCCATTATTGAGCTTTTTGGCCAATTAAATATCTCACACACATTGTCACGTATAGGTTTCACACCTAAAATTCAGTCAGAATTGAGGTGTTGTGTATATTTTAGGAGTTACGGGAAGAAATGTGTTTTGTCACAATTCCCACACGCAGCCGCGGCAGCCAATGCACCTGCGCGCGGCTGAGATACAGCTTTGTCACTCCGTCGAGGTCGTGTACGCAGCCCCGGGCCTCTGACAAGTACGCAGCTGCAGGACTATGGGTTGAAAGAGTGAAAGGCGGCCTGAGAGGCTCAGGTACCGCGTAAACATGCTACAACATACACGGGAAGTTCCTACATATGTAATAAATGTTCCCGTGGATAGTAGACTGTCTAAAAATACATAATATTATATAAAAATACATAAATAATCCTTATACTTATTTTTTATTTAATATAATGCAAAGTACCAAGAGTGTCAAAAATAAGACAATGACAACTTCTAAAAATATATCAAAATACTTCAATATACTTTTATGAGAATTGCTAGACATCAATATCTTCGTGACATACTAAGGAAACTAATGATGTAAAAATATTACCTGAATTCACATGACTTATATTTTTAAGTAATTATCTTATTAAATCAACTGGAACTCGAAAATAAGTAGTACAATCAATATCATGACTTTAATCCAGTTATATAATACATAATGAGAACTTACCTGACATCAAGATGTCAGTAGAAATGTCTATTAATATAATTATTAAATTACTGGGAACATTTACTAAGGATAATTAATTAAATAATACATAAATAGGACATATTAGTGTTATTCACACGTCCTAATGTCTATTATAAAGTAGAATAATTCTCATAACCTGTGGGATTAGATGCTACCCGTGCTATAGCACCAAGAACACATGACGGGATACCCCTGGTTACCCTGCTAGCCTTAGTGTCCGTCCCTTTGAGAACCTACAACCCTCAGAAGGACAATATTGGGACTCCAAAAACTAGAAATAAAGAGCTCTTTTGAGGATATTGATGGGCAGAGACCCAGTTATATTTATATCCAGACACCGTGCCAAGGTAATCAAGTACTTATAAAGATAATTAAGTGATTTATGGCAATGTCTGATCAGTAGTATCCATCTTCAACCTATTTTTATCAAGTACAACTGCTGAAAAACCTTATAAACCCCAGTATACAGGTTTAACCCATCAGTACACGTCTCAAACAGATACCAAAAGGATCTAATAATATACCAGAAAGTCTTATTATTCTTTCTCTGTCGTGGTAGCTTGGCTACAGGGCCCTACCACTCCATTGTGTATTTTATATACATATTATCTTTGGGTAAAATATTCTTTAAACTAAAGAGCCCAAAGTAACCAGGACTACATGTTTTCATACTGAAATCCCTGAAGAGAGGTGTTAAAGATCCCCAATATAATTGTGGCCCCTCTATAAATCTTTCATAATCAATTTATTCATATTGATTCAAAACAATAAACAATAACCAAACCACTTAACCTTACAATAAGCTTAATCCAAATATTCTACGGATTTTTACTGCATTTATTAAATAATATATTTATTATTTACTCTATCACCTCTGGTAGCGAAAGGATAGCAAGGGTCTTGGCATCCAGGAGGCTGACAGAATCAGGGTGTGAAATTATTGAGCAACTGATAGGACCATCCAAATTATTTGTTTTTTAGAAAAAAAAGAAGGATTCCCAGTTTGGTTATGAGTGCTTCAACAGGAGTCTTTCCATCAAGGGAATTATTTTGAATTTTGGATCTTTTATTGTAAATAGTATTGAGATTTTTATGGACAGGAAATGATGAAGTTTGTATAAGAGAGTTGAAAATTTTGAATTGGGGAAATCCAGCTTGGGTTAAATTTTGAAACTCCCCTGTTGCTTCCCTTGGATTATTCTGTGGATGGGATGAGTGGAAGGATCATTGGAAGTTGATGGTTGTGCTTTGGAAATATAACCTTTACCACCAAGAAATCCAATCTTTTGGAAAGATTGCCTCATAATCTGAAAGGAGAATTGGTTGTTCTTGATTTTTTTAACTTTGTGGTATCTTTGCTGGGTTTATATTTCCCAGATTTATCCCATTGATACGTGTTGGTATATTTCTTTCAATTGTACACTCTGGAAGATATGGCATATCCATGAGACTTTGACCATGATTGGATAGCTTGAACCAGCTCATCCTTGCAATTATATGATAAATCAGGAGGGGGAGCCAAGGGGTGGAATCAGGAGTTTGAGTAGATGAATCAGGAGAAAGGGGAGTTGAACCAGTAGTTTTATTAGATGAGTTAATTGATAATGGGCCTTGTAAAACAGTTTTGAAAAGTGAGTGGATGTTTTCTCAAGCCAATGCAAAAAGAGATTTTCTTTGTAAAAAATGAAGTTAAGATAGGAGTTGATATTTGATAAATATATTGAGAAGAAATTGAGTGAAAAAAGGTATTCAGAGAATCTATATAAGAGGGAAAAGTGTTTTTTCAAAGTATCTGGAGTTTTGAGTTGTTTTTTTTGAGGAGTGGTGATGGATGATGAGTGGTTTGTGGTGTGGTTTGGTGATGAGTGGTGTGGTGTGGTGTGGTGTGGTGTGGTGTGGTGTGGTGTGGTGTGGTGTGGTGTGGTGTGGTGTGGTGTGGTGTGGTGTGGTGTGGTGTGGTGTGGTGTGGTGTGGTGTGGTGTGGTGTGGTGTGGTGTGGTGTGGTATGGTATGGTGTGGTATGGTGTGGTGTGGTATGGTTTGGTAGTGGGGTGGTGTGGTGGAGGGTGATGGGAGGGTGGAAGAGGTTACATAGGTGTTTTATAACATAATTAAAGCGCTCTAAGATGAGTGGAGGTCCCAGGAAAAATGTTTCAGTCATATTGAATTTATGCATGTGAGAGGGCTAAAAGAAGAGTCCCAGAACCCAAAAGTGGTTTATCATGATTCTTTTTGGGTTTGTTTTTTGACACACAAAAAGTGCCTTGAAAATTATCAAAAAATGGTTTTTGGGAAGCTTCAGATATTCCCTTTTAATCCTCAGCTTCAAATATTTGAGATCATCATTATTGTTTTCAGTAAAAACAATCAAAAAAGGATAATCAAAAAGAGACCACCCTTTCCTTTTGAATTATATTCATTGTCATTTATAATTTGAGGTGTAGAAAATGTTACAAGCAGTGATAAATATTTGAATTTGAATATTCAGATTCAATCATAAAGTTCTTTCAAAAAAATTTGAGGAAATTTTGATTCCAGATGTAAAAGAAAAA
Organism: Puccinia polysora; assembly: GCA_025617555.3. NCBI lineage: Eukaryota > Fungi > Basidiomycota > Pucciniomycetes > Pucciniales > Pucciniaceae > Puccinia > Puccinia polysora. Next base: position 28,037,944 of record CM062620.1, on the reverse strand, counting down.
CATTTCAATAGATGTGTTAATTTGAAGTTTTTCAACATTGGATTCAGTTTTTGGAGGTCCAGGATACATCCAAAAATTATGAAAAAAATGAAAAATATCTTTCATAGTTTTGCTCAATTTCCAAAAGCTTGAATCACCAAAAAAAAAAAATGCAAACACAATGATTCAAAATTTTAATGAGAAAAGTGAATGTTTTGGATTTTTTTGTTTCTCAAAGAAATTTTTCAAGGTAACATAATACATCCAAAAAAATCTGGAAAAGATATTGAAATGATCTTTGACTTTGGGTTTGACCTTTTGATGGCTTCAATCACCAAAAAAAAACTCAATAAAAAAGAAAATAAAAGGATGCAAATGTCCAATGAGAAATTTGATTTTTTTAGTTATGAAGGAATTTCATAAGGTAGAATGATACATCCAAAAAATATTAAAGGGAAGTTTGAAAAATTTTTTAATGTTGATCAAAATTTCTGATTTCTGAAATCAACCCAAAAAAAAGCCAGGATAAGGATCCAAAAACCCCTGGAAAAATTGGTTTTGGTGGAATTTTTTAATTTTTTTTCATTCCATCTTTGGAGGGGTTCTAATGCCTCCAAAATCACCAAAGATTTCATTTTGGGGTCTAAAGCCCAAGCTACAGGAATGCAGCATCAGAATTCAAAAAAATGAATTCTTCAAATTATTGTGAAATACAGTATTTATTCATGTAGAAGCCATGGGGAATGATGGTGCATGGACTTAATATTTGGTGAAATAAAGAATTGGTGGAGTGAAGAAATTTATTCCCTATTTTTATTTATTTTGATTTTGATTTTTTTTTCTTACTCACAAACCTGGAGTTGTGAAAAATTTGTGAAGTTCATGCTAAAACTTGAAATGGGTCATGTTGCCTGGCTCACAAACAATCTGAGTTGCGAATGGCTATTCAAGAATCTGTGCTTCATGGGGAGCTGCACAAAAATGTGAACCATGCCACACAACCCATTTCAAGTTTTTTACAGGCTGAGTAGGGTTGTGAATTTATCACAACCATTCAAAATATTCAAACTATCCAAATAAAATAATGATGTATACTATTGTTGTATGTTTTTCTCATTTTTATCTAATGATATAAAGTTGTTTTTCATAAGCTGAGGCCAGATTTGAATTCCTTACAAAAGATTTAGGTTTATTGCATTTTCCCATATAAAACTTAATAAATTGGTTTCTGTATTGAACTTCTCCAAAGACTTCTACCCTACTCAGAATCAACAGGGGGTCTGGAGGCCTTAATTTAGCCCCCCAGGGCCTCAACTAATATTTACACAATTTTGGGGGCCCAACCCGCCATAAAATGGCAGGTTCTCCCAATTCAGGGACTCCTTTAAACTTTAAAAAGGCTGCACACCTTCCTGGGGTTTGAAAGAATGCCAATTGACATAATTTTCTTTACTATAATCATTCCAATGGCGGCTTTCTCAAAGATTTACTCAAAAAAATTGCGAAAATCTCACCAATTTCAAAAATTGGCATGGATTTTTGATTTTTTTGGAATTAATTTGGCCTGTGCCTTCCTAAATTGAATGCTTAATTTATTTCAGCCATTTCATACTTGATTAAATTCAGAATTGGTTTATCAACTTAAAAATTTTCAAATTATATAAATTCTATTGGAAAAAAAAAGAAATTATATGAAATTATTCATTCAAAATATTCTTAAAAAAAGTCCTTGAGAAAGGTGTATGGCCAAAATGTAAAAAGAAATTGATCTTTTTATATGTTTTCTGTATCAAAAATTTAATTAATATAACAGGGGTTTATTTATTCATACACCCAGGAGGATAGATATATCAATTGAAATATTACTGGAAATTGAAAAAGATACAGAAGATAAAATCAAAATTTTGTTGATTTCATCATAATCAGATCAATATTTTCTGATCTTTCGAAATAAAGATTAAAGTTAATATTAAAATTAAAAATAATTCAATAGGAAAAGAAAAAGATGCAAAATTTTATTTCAAAATCCAGAGTTAGGAATTACTCAAAGATTGGCTTATTCCAAAATATAAAAAACTGATTGGGGTTTGATTGTAATTCACCAGTCTAAAAAATTGATATTGATCTATTTTTATTTTATTTAATTATTTAGAGTTTTTCTCAACTTATTTTCCATTTAAGGTAGAATCAAAAGCCATTGAAATGGTGGAAAAAATAAAAAATGAACATTCTGAGAAAAAACAGGAAGGAATTGAGATTCAGAGAGAAAGGGAGAAAATTCTTTACTGAAAACTGTGAATTGTAGTAAACAGAGAATAATAAGCCCCAGATTCACCAGGGTTCCTTTTGGAGATAATCCATGCTTCAAGAGTTTTTATATTCTTATTTTGAAACTGGGATAATGCAATAAATAGTCTAAGATAATATCTATTGATTGAATGAAAGGTTGAAGGAAAAAATAAAACAATAAGTTACAAATTGAATCTTAAAATATAATTTAAATACTATGAAAATCCTCTGAAAAATTCAGAATGAAAACTTAATAAACTTTTTGAAATGAAAAATCAGAGAACATAGAATTTTGAAAAAGTAAATAAATTAAATTCATCCTTCAATGAATCTTCCCTTCCAACATTCTGGTTTGTTCATTGAAAGGTAAGTGTTTTCATTGAATAATTTCTCATTATGAGGACTGTTTTTAAGTTCATTTTTCAATTTTGAATAGTTTTCTTTGTAATTATCCTCAACTTTCTTTTTATAGAAAATTTTCTTTTCTTCCAGGTATTCACTTTCACAAATGAAGATGTCTGATTTTAAGGAGTTGAACAAAATAGAAATATCCAGAATTGTTGAATGCCACAGCTCTAGTGTAAAACTAATTCTTGAAATTTCCAAAGCCAAGACATATTGAGGTTTCAAAGCAAAATTCTCCCTGAGAAAATTTTCATAGAATACCTCATAAATGAAATTAAGGAAATTAACAGTGCCATTGATAAAGTCATTGTTTGCAATAACACCATACCATCTTATTTCTGAATTCCTTGGATTTCTATCAAATAAAATTTTGCATAGTTTGGAAATATCATTTCTGAATTTGACAGATGTGTTTCCAATTTCTTGTTCATTACATTTCCTGAGTACTTTTTCCAGAAGGTTAATTTCAGTTCTTTCAAAAAGACTAATAACCAATCTTTTCATAATTGAAATATCATTGTATTTTTCTGAACATATCATCCGTAAATTACCATGCTCCAACATGAAAGATTTTTTCATTGTATAAAACCATACCAAATTCTTTTCATGTTTCTTTAGATCTTCAAAATGTTTTGGGAAATTTGAGTTTTATTGTTTGAAAGAAATTTGGAACAAATAAAAATATTACTATGCATTTATTTCCAGATTATCTTGAATCATCAATAAAAATCCTTACTTTGGAAAGTTTCCCCCAGGTAGTCTAGCAAAAAATGATTCTTTAAGTATTCTTCTTTTCCATTGAACAAAAATCCATAAATTCTAAATTTGAAAATATGATGCTTCACTCCAGGTAAATTGAATATTTGAAATGAATTGATTAATTGATGTGAAATCCAATCAAGACCTTCAGGAGTTGAAAATTTTGAATGGAATGTTTCCATGAATTCGGAGGGAATTAGGTTCCATTTGTTTAGATAGGTTAATGTCTTTATTATATATTTATTCTTTATTGCATAGTATGTATTTGTCATGTAATATGGTTTTTTTTCAAAGAGAAATTCGAGTATTCCTGATAGATTTTTTTTATAGATGCACATTTTTTCCATTGATATTTGATCCAATGAACTGATCCAAACCCTCTCCATTGGTTTAACATTTTTCTTTCTTGTAAAACAATTAAATATGTATTCAACAAAGCTATTCAATTTCCAAAAATCAAACCACACTGGATTTTTGGAGTGAATTTTTAGACTCCCAATATCTGCAAATAGTGTACCACTTTTAACAAAAGCTCCAGTATTCATCTGAGGATAAAATTACCTACTTTTAATATTTTTCCACTCCTTCAATTGTAATATTGCTTTCATTCATAATAATAATGATTTTCTAATGAATGAGGATTATTCAAAACTGGAATATTGACAAATAAATTCTTACATTTATCTGATTCAATATCAAGGGAGTCTGCAAATTCTACCAAAAACCAGAAAAAAATTTCAATATACAAGAATAAAAAGTTCTGTAGATTTGACCCACTTTTCTCTTCCAGCTGGTTTTCTTGATTTCCATTTAAAATTTCTCTCACTTTGAAATCATGAAGATTCAATTTACAAATTTTTTTACTTATTCCTTCCTGATGAGAGAATGGATCTGGATAATGTTCCATATCTTTAGTTCTTGTATTTTTAGCTTTTTCTATCTCAAAAGAAATCTTCATGTTTACCTCCTCTTGAATTCAATTTTGCTCGATCAATCTGGTTAAAATGCTTTTCACCCTGGGGAGAAGAAATCTTCAACGCAATATTTGATGGGTCTGTTAATTCAATTTACTTGCTGACTCAGCGACATCATTCTTTTTCGCAAAGATTGGATGCAAAACATCAAATATTGTTTCCTCAATCAAAAGACTCACGTTGAAATGATTCCTCAGCATTTATTTCAATATTTTCTGAATCCGGTACCTTGGTGATACCACAAAGCCAACGATCCAAAAAGCATAACGCCAACAGGAGCCGAGGGTTTGTCCTACACTTCATCGCGCAAGGTGGCCTACTTCAGTTAAATGTTGGAGGAGACGTATATTGCAATGGATTGGTGGTGTGGAACGAAAGTTTATGAACACAAGCTGCGTTGGCGATGCGAAATAAGTTAAGCAAGCGCTTATAATATCGCCAAATTAAATTTTTGGTCGCACCTGTGGGTATTGGCTCGGCACGCCTTGACTTCCTCCGCCTAGCCAAGACCAGCTCCAGAATGGTTCTGCTTCACTCGACCGCACGCCGCAGTGCTTTGGGGACCCCAAGGTGATGCCTCTGCTCTGAAACACCACAAGCAGAGGTCAATTCTGTCAATACCCTCCCCTCTCCCCACCGCTCTTCAGGCCTGCAAAGAAGTACATGCGTCAAAACGCGTTAGTGCCAAAGCTCTACCCAAAATGAATTTATTTGCACCCTGTTCAATGCGACGCCATTGAGGAATCTATGCCCATACATACATATGTACTTGTACAAGATGCTACCCACGGCTTATTTGTTTTGGTTCTACAAAAACACGCTGCTTGACCCTCTGATAGCCGCCAGTAGCGAAGGTACTACCCCAGTGGCAAATCAGGTGCTACCTGTAAAAGCAGCGATACTCCAACGCAGTACACCGCGCGACCACTGGGCGCTGCGGAGGAAAACGTGGATGGGTTAAAACCTGGACAGAAGCCTCAGAATGTGAATGAGCGATGCAAGTGGTTAGAACGGCAGAACATGTGAGTAACCAAGTCGCAGAACACGACGTGTGATTAATCGAAACTGAGAACTGTAATATGATAGAAACCAAGTTGGGGCGCACCAAGTCATGCCCACCTGGGGACCAAATGACAACCATCAAACCTAATCTCTCAACCTTTCTCTTCTACATACATGAAGTTTACAAGAAGCTTGTACCTAGATATTTGGTTATGCTTTTGTGCCATCTGTTCTTTTTTTCCTCAGTGATGCTTGCCACTCTTTGGCATCCTATACCTCAATAGGTACTCAATCTTTATTACCCCATCTTGTGCTTTCTCTTCTGTCCCAATACATACTCCTCACATCTCAAAATTAATGTTCACATCTTTCAGATTATGGGATGTCATACCACAGGTTGACACATCAGACCCAGTCCAATCCAATCTCCCAAGGCTGTGAAACCCACTCCCAACCTGGGTTTCACATGAACAGTATCCTGATTACATAATATTCCCTCAGAATATTTATTCTTACTTTCCCCACTCCCCTGCCTGGTACACTAGAGACCTCTGAATTCTTTCCTTTACTGAGCTAGGTGAGTTCCCCTTTCTGATACACTTATTCTCTCTTTTCCCTTCTTTATTCTTATCAAGATCATTGGTTGTACAGTAGAGACATCTGAATTCTTTCCTCTACTAAGTTGGAAATTCAAATATGTGTCTTAAATCAAGAAATTTGGTCTCTCAAAGCATTGCTTTTTTTAGAGCCCCTTCTAGTTCAGACAACAGTGAACAGCCAGATGTGGCTCTTACACTTTTTCTTTCTTGAACTCAGACTTGAGTCTGGGATTTAATGCCCATTTCTTCTTCTGCAGAAATTCTTCTTCCCTTATTGCATCTGGAAATGCAGCTCAAAAACTGGAAGCCAATATTTGAGGAACATCAAAACCTTCAAACCCTACCCCAGATCAAAATATGCTGAACTTCAGGGATGTCTTTGAATTCCATTTCCACACCTTCTTCCACCGGAAAACTGGAGGAATCAACCAGTGGTCCAGTGACCTTATCCCTCCAAGATAATTTGAAAGGAGTCATTCAGCTTGAAAATTGAAGCAGATTGGGCAGAGATGCTGTTCAATTGACTGTCACATGACCACCCCACGTAATACAGGGAACTCTTAGATGATTGTGAGTGCAAAGGGAGAGGCTGAGTGCAAGGGAAAATGTGAGGTAGCAAGGAAAACTGCAAAGTGCAAACTTAGGATTTGGTGGCTCAACAAACAGCAAGAGCAAGGAAGTGTTCTGATGGAAAGGAACTAAATCCAAGCCCAATGTGATAGCTGGATTTAGAAAAATCCAAGAAAGTATGAAATTAACTAACTGAGGAGGCAATCTTCAGGCAGGCAACACAGCCTTCATGAGGTAATGTGAAGGTGACTAGATACAACACAATGGATGGTCCACTACAGCCAGAGAGTGATGAGGCAATGAATGACAGGAATGGAATGGTAAAATAAAATAAAATTCCAGTCATTTACAAGGTTGTAGCATAGGTGCAAGAAAATAGAATACGAGTGTAAAAGGATGTAATGGATGGGACAGGAAGGAATGACATGTGAGTACAATGAAAATATGAAGATGTAGCTTATGCAGGGTAAGGGACTAGTATATTTGAAAACTATACAGTTAATGTGGATAACTAGGCATGAGTGAAAACTAATGTGAGTGCATGACCAAGAATGGAAGCCCCAGGGTTGATGATACCCAGGGTTGAAGAGCAAAGCTTGAATGGATGATTGGCCAGTATTAGATTTAACTGCAAGATTGGCAAGTATATGCTGAGTGGCCAAGACTGGAAGGTAAATACGCGAGCCAGGGGTAGTAAGCAGGAGGCACCATTGATGTTGTGCTTTATGGACTGAGTTAGATGGTATTGAGGAAAAGGATATTTCAGAATGGGAAAGAAAATAACATTTAATCTTGGAGCATGAGAGTTGCCCGGGTATAAAGCTGGAAGCTCCTGCAAGCGTTTAGATGATTTTACAATTGATTCCAAAATTTTTTAACTATTACTGTATACCCTTAAGATAATAATGTACTTCATCAATTGAAAATTTAGATTAACTATGTTTTCATCTTCTTCTTGTCATTGCAAAAACTGCATTTCTCAAAACAAAAGATGTGTCCCTAAACCTCTGAGGGGGGACTCCAAGGTAAGTGCAAGAAATGTTGGCTTTGAAAAGTTGCATTTACATTTCCTTTGAATAGCAAGCCATTGGTCAGGAATCTAGAGGTGTCCACTAGTGAAGTCCAAAGTCAAAAGTCTGCTCCTTGTGTGAATTATCACATCCCACCAGTGCTGGAGATTAAATTCCTAGGAATAAAGAACCCAGGTGAGTAAGGCTTAGAGACTGAATGAATGAACAAGATAAAAAATAATGTGATATAATTGTTGTCCTTTTTATTATTTTCAAGGTTCTGGAGATACAAAAATAATACACTACGACCAACACCACCATATTTTGAGCCCTAAACCAAGTTCCAAGAAAGTCAGATGAATCCCAAGGTGCAAAGTGATGTGCAAGGTGAAGAAAAAGTTGTGGAAATACCCAAGAATACAAGAGAAGAACAGAATTACACAGAAAGAGTAAATGAGATGGGGAAGGAGGGAGAAAATGAAGAGGGGGAAGGAAAAAAATGCAAGACAAGAAGCAGGAATTGCAGGTGAGGTTGAAAGGGATGAAGTGGAAGGAAACAGGATGGAAGACCAAAGCAAGGGGAACCAAGTTCAAGTTGTGGTGCTGGTTGAGACTGATGCAAGGCGGCTAAATGGCAATGTTGGGGAGGGTTCTTTGCAAGGTTAAAGGAAGAGAGCCTATGAAGATCTCTTGGAGGAGGATGAATGGAATGCCCAAACAAAGAGAGCTTGGAGTGCCAAGTGCTAGGAGATCTTTGAGAGGCATTCATTTATGCAGGTCCTGGTTTTGAAAAGGATGTAGGGGATGATAAATGATGAAGATTTGGATGCATTTAAATTTATGGTAATGGAGTTGACTGAGAATTGGGAGGAAGAAGAAAAAGAAATGAAGGAAAATTTGTAAATTTTATGTGTTTTATAATTTTTTTTATAATTATTATTTATTATTTAATTATTATTTTTTTTTTGAGAAATAAAAAATTTTTTTTACTTGGAATGATGAAATGAATGATTGTTAATTAAAGAAGAGGAAAAAATTTAAGAAATGGAAAGAAAGAGGAGATGTAATGGGAAGTGTGATGGGATTTGATGAGATGGGATAGGATGGAGCTTACTTCCAATTCTAAAGGATCTTGGAAATGAACCCGTTCGAGAGGGGGATGAGTCTAGCCCGGGATAGGACTCCAGCTATCTCTAGGAGAGAAACATGAAAGACCAGGTGGATACCTTTCCATTTTTCAGGTAAGGTAAGTTGAAAAGCATTGGGAGAGATGAATTATTTGACTTTGAAGGAGCCAAGTTTTCTTTCAGAGAGTTTTAGGGTTGGGAAATTACTGCAAATTTTGCAAGCATTGAGACATAACTGATCTCCTACTGCAAAGGTTGGAGTTTTAGTGCAAATTTGGTCTGCTTGCTTCTTGTAGCGCTAATTTGCTGCTTTAAGTTTGGTTCAAAGTTTCAATTGAAGGGATTGAATGTCATTAAGGTAATTGGCTGCATTTTGAGAAGGTGCTACGTGAATAGATGAGAAAGTTGGGTTTCTACAATAAAGAGTCTGGAAGGGCAAATTTTTGGTGGAGGAATGAGTGGAGTTGTTGTAAGAAAATTTGAATAATGGGAGGCATTGTGACCAGTATTTATGTTGATAGGAAACATACATTCAAAGATACTATTTGAGGGTCTAATTAATTAACTTGTTTTGACCATCCTTCTCCAGGTGGTAAGCAGTTGTTAAGTTCCAAGTGATCTTCAAATGTTGGCATAGAAAGGTCCAGAAGCTAGAGAAAAACAAAGAACCACAATCACTAAAAACATTATTGGGGAGGCCATGTTTCAAAAATAAATATTCTACAAAGAAATCAGCTAGGTCTTCCAAAGAAGCAGTCACAGTACTGCAATGAAATAAAGCCATATTTGAGAAGAAATCTGCTAGTACTAAAATATAATCATACTAGAAATAGGCAATTGTGAAATGAAATCCATTGGAAAAAAGTGCAAAGGAATAGGCGGGATAGGAAGTGGCTGGAGCAGCCTATACTTCCGGTGTTTTGAGGACTAGTTACAATTGCAATCATAGCAAGCGCTGACATAGTTTTTCACTTCCTTGGTCATACCAGGCCAATAGAAGTCTTGTGCAATCAATTAGTAGGTCTTATCCTGACCATGATGACCAGAAAGTGGATATTCATGCTGAGCCTCAAATATATCTAACTTAATGCAAGGATTAGCAGGTACTACTATACAATCTTTATAATCTAAATACACATTTTCATCAAAACTATAGTCACTATCTAATAATTTTGCACTCTTGTGAATTTCCTTACACTTGGGATTGTTGAGTTGAGCTTTTAATTTTGGAAGCTGTGTCTCAAAGGTGAGTAATGATGGAAGTGAGTTGGGAAGACTGATTAGAGAAGAGTTTCCTAAACTTTTCAGGGTTTTTATTGGCAAAGTTTCTCCCTCCCTGGGTAAACTTTGTACCCATGTGATAAAGCATCAGGGAATACCACTTGTTTCTGGGGAGGTAAATGATTGTAAAGTTGAAATGGGAGAGTTATTTGGACCAATGTGCCTGTCTGTGTGTTAAGGAATTTTGAGCTCATAAAATATGTAAGAGAATTGTTATCAGTTAAAAACTCAAAGGGTTCCATGAGACTCAAAAGGTATGAGCCCCATTTCTTCCAGAAGTAAATTATTTCAAGAAATTCATTGTTATGAATCTTGTAATTAATCTCTGCAGCAATCAGTTTGCAATAATTGAAGTCTACAGGTTGAAAGAGAGAGGAAGAGGAAGAGAACTGCAAGATAACTCCTGCAATTGCATAGTTGTTTGTGTCAGTTTCCATAATAGTGTGAGCTAGCTTGTTAAAATAAGTGAGTATTGGAGAAGTATTGAAGTCTTTCTTTAGAACTTCAAACTCCAAAGAAGATTGTTCATTAAAAGAAATGAGTGTCTTTTTCAAGAAGGTTAGTAAGATTAACAATTTTCTTGGCATAAAACACAATAAACCTCCTGTAAAAATTGCTGTAGCCAAGAAAAATTTGAAAATATTTGACGGAAGAAGGTGCAGGCCAGTCCAGTATGCATTGGCGTTTGGCTGGGTCCATCAATAGTCCTTGCTGAAAGACTATTACACCTAAAAATTGGAGGGAATGGGTGTCAAATTTGCACTTAGAGGCTTTTTCAAACAGGCAATTATTTGAAAGTTGCTGCAGAACCTCTTGCACATGTGCAATTTAATCCTGAAGAGTTTTTGAGTAGAAAAGTATATCATCAAGATACACCACAAGGTATTTCTCTACAAGGTCAGAAAAAATGTCATTGAAAAAATTTTCAAAAGCAGAAGTAGCATTGTGGAGGCCAGAAGGCCTGAAGGTATACTCATAACTGCCAAACTGTGTCCTCATTGTGGTTGAATTCTCATAAGAATTTTCAATGCAAATTAGGTTATAGGTGCATCAAAGTTCTAAATTTGAGAAATAAGCAGCTCCATGGAAGAGAGTGAGGAGATGCAACATAAGTGGTACTGGATAGGCATTCTTCTAGGTTACCTGGTTCAGTTTCCTAAAGTCAATGCAAAGGAAAAGGCAACCTTCTTTCTTCAGAACAAATAGGAAGGGCAAGATTGTATTTGAATTGCTTGGTTGAAGAAATCCTTCTGATACATTTTCCACAATGTAGTCTTGAAGCGCAGTTGATTCTTGCTTTGAGAGAGAGTAGACTGGTACAGGTCCCAGAGGTGAGCCAGAAAAGTTGATCCTGTGATCATAAGAATGGAAAGGAGTTAGTTTATATTCTTTTACAGCTGAAAAGATGTCAGCAAAGTCATGGTAAATCAAAGGTAAAGACTCTCAATGATTTATAAATCTTCAATCTTGTCATATTTGAGCACTGTATTTGAAGTGCTTTCACAATGCAAGAGGATTAGGGAGCTAAAAATACACCATTTGGTATGCGCCTTTTTATCTTTGAAGAAATAAGGAAGAGGTGAGTTGGAAAAATAAGTGATAAATCCAAAATATGAAGAGGGAACTTGGGAATGAAGGTCAGGATATTGCAAATCTCCTGGCTTAAAATTGTCATCCAACTGACAGTGTAAGGTAGGCTGTTTAATTCCTTTTTGAAAGAAAGATTGGTGCCATGGGGTTTCAAGGTTCAAACATTAATTGACCATTCTTGCCAATTAATATCTGGGCTCCCGTAAACTAGGATTTCATGGCCTAGAATGGTGTTTTCCATTATGGGAATATCAAAAAAAAATAATCTCCATTCAAAGCTGGGAAAATTGGAAAATTAAAAGGTCCATTTTGCCTTTTGGGAACCCCAGTGAGACGGTTTGGTCACACTACTTAATAAATAGATGGGAAACTTATGTATCTTGGAACATGTAAGATTTTTGGGAAGCCAAAAAAGATGAACTTATAAAAGAAACATTAGCGCCAGAATTGAGTAAAACATGATAAGGAGTATTTTTGGAATGGAAGAGGAAAAATCTTGAACTTGGAGCACCAAGTGACTTGCAAGCGCAAAGATTGACTTACTGTAATTGAGATAATGTATAGTTTTCCATGCAAGTATTAGAAAAACTACCAGCTATTTTTTTTGGATGTTTAGCCGCTTTGCACAACTATTGAAATCATGTTTTCCTCCACAATACATACATAACCCCTCCTTTTCCCTTCTTTTCTCTTCCTTGATCCGGAGCATCCCGGTTTCTTTGTCCAGGAATTTTGGAGTTTTGGCAACAGTTTTCCCCTTTGGGTTGGAGTTTGAGGTTGGATTTGGTTTGGAGTGTTTTGGATTCTTCAAATTTTGCTTCAAAGAGTTGTCTGTCTTTGTAGCCAAGGTTGAAAACCCATGGTTTTTTTTTCAAGAGAAGTTCCTTTCATGATAGCCATTATCAAGCTCAATCACCCAGTTGATTAACTGCTGAAGGGAGGTTGTCTTATTTCCCCCAACAGAAAGATGTTCAATTAGGCGTGACATTAAACCCTTTCAATCTACAATTCTCTTTCATGAAGAGATTATTAATTTTGTATTTGGCATTTTGAACTTTGTTGGAGTTGCCAAACTGGGTGAAAAGTTGTTTCTTAAAATTTTCCCAATTCTTGAGAAGTCAGGTGGGACAAGTATTGGATAATGTTTCAAGATACGGTTCAAACCACTGCAAGGCTCTTTGCCCTGGAAAGGAAGATGCATACATAAATTTATGTCTATTGGAAAGAAAGTTGTTTGGATCATTTGAGAAGATTATTTTACAGGAATTTAGGGAGGATCTAATCTTATGGTAATTTTCCCCTGTAAAGTGTTCAGGTTACTTCATGGCTGGAGTGCGGAAAATAGGACCACTCAGACCAGATTGCAAGGCATTTTATTTGGAGCCTGTATCAATTTCAAGAGCAAGGTTGAGGCTTTGGCCTTTGGAGCACTAGTGCAAGCCCTTGATCTACAACAATTCAAGGATTCATTGGAGGAATTTTTGTAATATTTTATTTCCTCAAGAGGAAAAACAGAGATTCCTGTTGAGGAGAAAGGGGATTGATAAGAGGTTCAACCCAAGAAGATTTGGAAGAAGGAACCGGATGTAAGGGCTGTTGGGCCTGTGGAGTGTTTGATCTCCCTGCCCAATGAATATCATCATTTTAAGGAGTGAGGGAAGCATTCCCAGTTGAGTGAGAACGTGAAATCATAAATGAAGAATCTATTATAGGTTGGCAAACTAAAATAGAGGAGTTGAGTTATTTAATTTACTGTTGCATGACCACCCCACGTACTACTAGGCAATCTTAGATGATCATGAGCATAAAGGGCAAGGCTTAGTGCAAGGGAAAATGCAAGGTAGCAAGCCTAACTGCAAAATGCAAACTTAGGATTTGGTGGCTCAACAAAGAGAAAGAGGAAGGAATTTTTCTGATGGAAAGAAATCAAAGCCAAGCCCAATGTGATTACTGGATTTAGAAAAATGCAAGAAGGTATTAAATTAACTAACTGAGGAGGCAATCTTTGTGCAGGCAACACAGCCTTTATAAGGTAATCTGAAGGTGACTAGATATAACCCAAAGGATGGTCAACTACATCCAGAGAGTGATGAGGCAATGAATGACAGGAATGGAATGGGAAAATGAAATATAACTATGGTTGTTTAAAAGTTTGTAGTGTAGGTGAAAGAAAATTAAATATGAGTGTACAAGGACATAATGGATGAGACAGGAAGGGTTTAAATGTGAGGAAAATGCAAATATGAAGATGTAGCTTATGCAGGGTAAGTGACTAGTCTATTTGAAAGCTATACAGTCTATGGGGCTAGCTAGGCATGAGTGAATGACCAAGAATGGAAGCCCAAGGGTTGATGATGAAAAGACTTTTATTGATGAAGAATCCAGAAACCAAGGAAATACACAAAGCTACCGGTAGACAAGATTGCAAGACAATGAAATGATTGAGTCAGGAAAGACACAGGTGATGGATGAACAAGCATGAGATGCAGATTTTGGGTCTTACCAGGCAGGTGTGGAAGAGAGGTTAGGTCATTCTTGTTTGAGGAGTTGGTTGATGGGAGGTTGAGTGGAGGTCATGATGGAGGCGTTGAGAAGAGAAGCTGATAATGATAGAGGCATCAAGGAGAAGAAAATGAGAAATTGGTTGTAGATGTGAGTGATTGGTCTTGGTGAGTGAGTTTTGAGGATGTAGAGAGTGAATATTAATTGTAGGATCCTTGTTGTCTGTTTTCAAGCCAATTCAGGTTTTACAGTGCCGTAGTAGTTGTTTGTCTGGTGTATTTGTTCTCTAAAAGCCAAGCAACCGTGCCCCTTAAGAGTTGTAGGTTGACATTTCAACACCCCTTCATGCCTGGTCAGACCCAACGGTACACAAGAAGAAATGATGAAATGAAAGAAAAAACAAAAGAGTTTGATTTGAGGGAAAACACAATGATAACAGAAACATGTTCAAAAAAAAACAATAGGATGAGTCAACTTTTGTTGTTTGAGTAACATTCAACCAGCAGCTTGAGACTGTGAATGGAGCATTATTTGGTCAGTGCATCTGCCGCCATGGATTGTGAGAAAATAAGCTCAATATTTGTGTTTTCCTGAGTAAGCTTCTCCCAAATGCCCTTGGTTTTGAGGTAGAGGTGGCGAGTTTTTGAGTTTTAGCCAAATTTTCAAACCTTTTCATCTAAGCCGCTATTATTGATTTTGAAGGGAATGGTTTTCACTATTTTGCCAAAAATATCTTTGAGCAGGGCCTTGACCCATGTGGCATTGTGAAAACTGTAAACCAAGGCATTCAATTTGGCATCAGTTGAGGACCAGGATATTTTTGATTGCCTGCAACTGTTCCATGAGATTGGACTGCCCCCTACTAGGCAGTGACAGCCGGATTGTGACTTGCAAGTAAGCAGATCATCTGCCCAAGAAGCATCAGTGAATATCTCCATCAGTGATTTGGAGGCTTTGAATGTGAGACTAAGAGTGAGAGCCTTGGTTGTTTTGAGGTAGCTCCACGTCCTCTTTAGCTTGTTCCAGTAGTTCAACCTAAGTTTGGCTGAGAATTGCGCCAGGCTTGAGACCGCAAAGCTGATATCTGGACGGGTGTAGCAGGAGATGTGGTTGAGTAGGCCTACAGCTGAACAGAAATTGATGTTTAAATCTTTGAATTTTTGGTGGTTCTTGTCCAAAGCTGGTTGAAGCTGCAGACTGGGAGTTAGTGGCAAAGCTACATCCTTTGCTTTGGTGAGTCTGAGTTCCTCCAGGCCCTTGCTTATGTGATTGGGCTGACTTAGAAAAATCAAATCTCTGCCTAGTTTGATCTTCATGCCCAGGATGGTTTTGGGAAGTTGAGCTGTCAACACAGGGAATTTATTTAGAAATTTTTCCTCAAGATTGGTGCTGTTGCCAACCAGGATTAGGTTGTCCACATGAAAGAATAGGCTTGAAAGTCCATCTTGCAAAATGTATAAACAGGGATCACAATCCAATTCTGAAAACCCAATTGTTTTGAACCACTCCATAAGGGTCTCATACCAATTCTTAGGCAATTGCTTCAGGCTTTATAGGGATTTTTTGAGTCTGAGGAATTTTGCAGTGCGATTTGAACCTTTTGGTGTTCTGATGATGATTTCTTCTTCTATTGGCGCATGGAGAAACGCGCTCTTGAAGTCAAATTGTCAAACAGTAAGTTTGGCCTTAAGAGCATACAGTAAGAGCAGTTTAAGCATGGAGGGTTTACCAGTTGGTGTAAAGTTCTCCAAGTAATGAGGTCTTCTACCTGGTTAAATCCTTTTACGCAGAGTCTAGCCTTGAATTTGATTGGGTCTCCGTGGCAATTCTCTTTGATCCTGTATGCCCAGGTGGTACTGAGATAATTTGAGGGATTTGGTACGTGGTAGTTGTCCCATACGTTTAGTGCCTCAATAGTTGATAGTTCCACATCCATTGCGGTTATCCACTTGGAGAATTCCTCACAAGCAATAGCTTGTTTGTAGGATTTTGGCTTGTAGTAATGATAGAAGCTGTAACGCTGGGGTCTTTTGAGGCTAGATTGGTCTGTTAGTGTCCTTGTAGCCAGAGGCTCCATTCTGAAAACTGGAAGTGGTTGCGGACTTGAGCTGCTTGTGGTTGTGCGATCCAATGTCAAAGGTAGGGTATTTGAGGTTGATTGACCAAGATTGTCTACTTCTGAATCTGAAGGAGAGTCAATTCTGGCTTCAGAATTTGAAGATTCCAAATCTTGATCTTGTCTGTTGCGGTACCCCCTCCAGTTGGGATTCTCAAAGGGTTGTGTTCTTTCAGAGGAGATTTGGGTGGGATTCTCACTGGCTGGTTCAGCTGGGGCTTCCTCTTCCTCTTCTTCAACGGGACAACAGGGTGAGCCTTAATTTTGATGGTCCATCTTTAGGAAACAAAAATGCTTTGTTGAAATTAGGGCCCCTTCTCTTTTTAGAATATGATAAGAGAGCAGAAGGGGATTAAAGCCTACTAGTATTCCTTTGCTGCCTTTGTGATCAAATTTTAAGGATTTTCTCCTTTTTGTTAGGAGGAAAACGCATGGATTTCCAAATGGTTGAACAAAGGTTGAGGGAAGTTAGTAACCGTGAACTAGCTTCCAGGGAGTCTCTTCATTCTCTCCTCGTGGTATTTTATTTAACATGAGACAGCTACCTTTTATGATTTCATCCCAGAAATTAGCTGGAATTCTCCCATCTTTGATGATGGACCTAGTTGATTTGACTATGGTTTGGTTGGCTTGTTCAGCCCACCTATTGTTCTGGGGATGGTAAGGCTTGGAAATTATTTGGCAAATATGTTAAGACTGGAGAAAGGCAGTCAGCTTGAGGTTAGTAAATTTGGTTCCACCGTTGGAGCAGACTTCAGATGGGTAGTAGCCCCTTTGGTTGAATTCCTTCTTGATGAGGTCAATGAGTACTTCAGCTGTCTTGTGTTTGGATGCTAGTGGAAACGCCGCTAGTTATCCTGAAGCGTTGTCAACCAACGTCAGCGCATACTTATGTCCATGCTTGGATTGGGGGTTGAGAGGCCCAATAAGGTCAAGGTGAATTAAATCAAAAACTTTCTTTACCGGGGTTGAATTCTGATTAAAGGTGGATTTTGTGATCTTGCTTTGAACACAGTTGATGCATTCAAAATTGGATTTTTCCTCCTTAGGTAGGTTCTGTATGAACAGTTCAATTCTCAAGAGCAAGGTGTGTCCATAATTTTGGTGGATGTTCATCAGCTCGGCTTCTGGAGAGTTGTACAGGCAGGAATGATTTGATTGGTTCATTAGATTTTGATCAAACTTTGGAGTGGGAATAGTGTATATGTTTTTACAAATTAGAAGTCAGAACACTTTAGTGTTGTGATGCGTCACTAAGGTGCCATTCTTTGCGATTAGGGTTCACCCAGCCTGGTTGAGAGCGCAAGCACTTAGAAGATTAATGGTTATGTCAGGTACATAGAAGAAGTTTTACAGTTGAAGGATGAAGTCTTCCCATTGTAGCCTCACTGTCCCTTTTACTTTGATTCTTAGGCAGGCTCCCTCTTTTCCAGTCTTGATTGAATCTTCCTTGCAAGGTGCCATGTTGACAAAGTATTGGCTATTGTTTATCATGTGAACGGAGGCGTCACTGTCCAGGAGGAATTTTGACTGGGGGTCTCCTTGATTGATCCATAAGGACACCAATGCTAGGTAGTGAGCAGTCAGTTTTTTCTCTTTAGCAGTAGATTTTTGCTATCACCATTTGGCTTGCTCATCTTTCCACCATTCAGGCGCTATTTCTGGGTGTAGGTGCCAGCAGTTTTTGGCCGAGTGGGATTTGTCCTGCTTGGGGTTGTGGTAGCTGTTTGTGCAATTCTTTCTCTTGTCATCTTGATTTTTTGAGTGCTGTTTTTCAGTTGTTGATGTGAGGGCAACTTTGTTCTTTGAAGCAGCTGATGAGTCCATTGAAATTAGAGCTTTTGACTTTTTATTTAGCTGATTAAGGTTACTGAACACAAAGTCAACGGTGAGCTCCTTGTTGGTATGCATAATTTGATGCTTGAGGTCTTTCATACTGTTGGGAAATTTGAATAATAAAAGATAGGCAAGAATGTTGTTGGGGAGGATGATGCTGACTTTGGAAAGTTTCTTCATGCAGACTTTTGCTCTAGTTGTGAATTGGTTGATGTGCTTGCCGTCAAATTGGAGATAGACAAAGTCATTGAACACTCTGGCTTGTTTTGAGGCCTGAGAGGACGCATACTTTTTGATGAGTGCCTTCCATAGAAGTTTTGAGGAGTTCTTATTTGTGGGGTTCACAAAGCTATTGTGAGTATTGGATTCCAGTTTTGAGATGATTAGGAGTTAGAGTTTGTTGTTGATTCCAGGTTTGAGTGATATTGAGTCATCAGCGTTTATAATGTGAGAGCAACCCCTTACGTTAATTATGGCGTCCATTTTATCCTTCCAGATGCTGTAATTTTTCTTTCCCATCATGGGAATGTTTTCTAGGGCCTTTTTGAGAATGGCTTGCTTAAAGTGATCCATTCTTCTTATTTTGTGGGAAATGAAGGTTCCCCTTGGTTTTGGTTTTTGGATTTGATTTGATGAAGAGCTTTGGCTTTTAACCTTGAAAGGACTTTTATTGATGAAGAATCCAGAAACCAAGGAAATACAAAAAGCTACCGGTAGACAAGATTGAAAGACAATGAAATGATTGAGTCAGGCAAGAAACAGGTGATGGATGAACAAGCATAAGATGCAGATGTTGGGTCTTACCAGGAAGGTGTGGAAGAGAGGTTAGGTCAGTCTTGTTTTAGGAGTTGGTTGATGGGAGGTTGAGTGGAGGTCATGATGGAGGCGTTGATGAGAGAAACTGGTACTGATAGAGGCGTCAAGGAGAAGAAAATGAGAAGGTGGTGGTAGATGTGAGTGATTGGTCTTTGCAAGTGAGTTGTGAGGAGGTAGAGAGTGAGTATTAATTGTAGGATCCTTGTTGTCTGTGTTCAAGCCAATTCAGGTTTTACAGTGCCTTAGTAGTTGTTTGTCTGGTGTACTCATGCTCTACAAGCCAAGCAACTGTGCCCCTTAAGAGTTGTAGGTTGAAATTCCAACAGATGATAACCAGGGTAAAAGAAAAACGCTTGAATGGGTGGTAAACAAGATCAGAGTTCACTACAAAGATCTGCAAGTATATACTGAGCTTCCAAGATTTTCAGGTTGATAAACAATCCAGAGGTAACAAGCGGGAGACACAATTGATGTTGTGCTTTATTTGTGTCATGCTTCATGGGCTGAGGTAGATGCTACTGAGGAAAAGGATATTTCAAAATGGGTAATACAATAAAGTTTAACCTTGCAGCGTGACATTGACCAAGAAATCCAGCGCAGGTTGCCCAACTAGAGGAAATTCTCCTCCTCTTGCTTTCAAGAAAAAAAACCAATTGCCAACAAATTGAGGGCTTGACCACAAAAGAACCCTTCAAGCATACCTCCATGGGCTGACTAATTTGATAAAAGAGTCTTCCTACAAATTCAGTACTTGGGAACAGAACTCAAAATAAATAATGAAATTTGACAATTTTTCAATCTCCAGCTTTGATCTGGCTAAGTCAATGACCTTGGTCATGTTGGAAAACCTCCAAAGAAAATAAAAAACCACCAACTTCTGCGTGAGGAGCCCTTTAATTTTGCAGAATTTGAGATTCAGGAAAGTCTACTATGAGATGGAATTCCAAAAAAGAAGGATCCAAAGTAAAGAACACAGTAAGATCCCATGGCAAACCCAGGAAAACTGTTGTCCTTTCTAAGGAAATAAGAAAGGATTTAGAGGTTTTGAGTGTGCCTAAAATTGCAGGGTTGCTTCCTTTTCTGTAAAAAGCTTTGTGGCGGTTATCCAGGGGCTTTTCCAGTACCATTTGATGGAAGATTTGATTCTTTTTAAGAATATTTCAAAAAAAAGCCTAAAACAGAAGGATAAAAGAAAAAAACAGCCTAAAACAGAAGAATAAAAGAAAAAAAAAGCTTTTCCAGGACTGCAAACAGCAAGGAAGCCCCCTCAAACTCCAGCTGTATTTCTAGAAAATAAGAAATCCAATTAAGAAGTAATTGAAGAGGAAATCTGTGTCCACCACTGGATGCAGTTTTGATTTCAGAGATTCCCAAAATGCATGAGGAGAAATTTGTTTCCCAGGAATATTTGCTCATCCCCAAAACAATCAAGCGGTGTATCATGTTGAAGCTCACTGTCAATGGCCAAAATGTTCTAGGTATGGTTGAAAAGGGGTCTGAATTGAGAATCATTTCTCAAAGAGTATGTGTTTTTGCCGTTCTATATTGACAAGAGCCTATGGACCAAATTCAGAGACTCCTTTGGTATTGGGCTAAGTTTAGGAAATACCTTGCAGGCAGTCACATGAGGGGGAATTTAGTACTAAAAATTATGATATGATATAAGAATGCTAAGGGTGGTTTTGAATTGCCTGCCCCTATGAGTACTATAGGAATTTCTAAAAAAATAAAAGAAAAAGAGATTTTTGGCTTATTTCCAGATAGATCCTAGGATCAATATTTGGCAGCCTGATAAGGAAGAAGTGGTGGAACAGATTGGTGACTTTGGCTTTAGAATCTGATTAAGGGAAGAATCTTTTATCTTTTCTTATATTTTATATATTTTGTATTTTATATTTTTTATTTGTTACTGATGGATAATCCTTTAATCTTACAGGTGATGATGCATAATTTTGTAATTTTTGAGCCTATGCTTGGTAAGTTCTGATGGTGGATGATGATAGTATGGATGTATGGTGGATGATGATAGTATGGATGGATGATGATTAAATTATGGATGGATATTTATGATGGTATGGATGCATGATAATGATTAAAGAAGAAGAAAATGATGATGGTCAAGGTAGGCTATGATGATTGTTGATGATGTTGGTGGAAGGATGATGGTTTAAATTCTGGCTTAAGGGTGGTAATGGGTGATGATGATGATGGTGGTGGTGGATGATGGTGGTGGATGATGATGGTGGATGATGATGGTGAAGATAAGTGATGATGATGATGGTAAAGGTATGGGGTAATTGGTTGATGATGTTAAAAACCATTGGGCAATGGTTTGATGATGGTGGTGACAGATGATGGTCAAAATGATGGGGTAATGGCTGGATGATAATCAAGGTATGGGGTAATGGGTTTTTCACCTCTTTAAAAGGGATGAAGATTACTGGAAGTAATGATGATCCCTGGAGGGGATGATGGGGATACAACTTGGATAGGGCAGAGATGCCCTCCTTAAATAGAAAAGGGCAATGTTGAATTTACCCAACACAAACTTTTAATGACTCAAAATGGGTTGTGTGGTGCAGTTTGCAACCCATCTGAGTTTTGAACGGCTGTTTTCAACCCATCTGAGTCTTGAACGGCTGTTTGCAACCCATCTGAGTTGTGAACATCTGTTTGAAACCCATCTGAGTTTCAAACAACCATTTTCAACCCATCTGGATTTTGCACAGCTGTTAGCAACTCATGATGGGTCCTGGGGAACAGTTCAAAGGCCATCTGAGCCGTGAAAAGCCATTTGGAACCCATCTGAGTTGTGAATGGCCATTCACAACTTGTTCAAAACTCCAGGGTTGTGAGCAAAAAAATCAAAAAATGAAAAAATACAAACAAAATAAATCAAACTAATTTAAAATAAATTTAAATATTATAAGAGCTTGGGTTATGATAAATTCACAACTCCAGTAGTGTGGGAGTTGTTTAGGGACCTAGATGGCTCAAATGAGTTTTGGGGGCCCATAGACGACTACAAAGGGCGGTTCCAAACACGCGCAACCCCCGGGGGTTTGTATAGGAGCTGTTTACCCCCCAAACATGGCAATTTGGAGCTGTTTACCCCCTTATACGGCTCAAAATCACCATTTGTGGGGGTGCGCGACCCCCCAGAAGTTGTGCTACAATTTCGGACACCCCCTGGACCACACTTGGGCTCCCTCAACCCAAATTTGGGATCAACATGTACTTTGTGGGACTGTTGTTCCACAACTAGTGAGTCCAAAGTGACTTCAAAGTGAAACCAATGTGAAATTGAAGTGAAAATTGAAATCATATAAAAACCTGAAAACAATTCATTCTCAACTCAAAAGTGAGAAAATTTTGTTTGTTCAATTGAAAGTTGGATTGAATAATGAAGTATACCATTGAATTTTTTTGCATGGGAACAGTGGAAAGCCCTCCTTCTTCTGACATGGCTGCGTGGAAGGTCTACATTGACAGTTTCATCAAAAAAGCTTTGGAAAAAGAAAAAAAGGATTTGGATAATCAAACATTGGAATCCCCAATTGCATCCTCATCAAGGGTGACAATTGAGGAACAAAATGTTTAACAGTGGGATCCAACCTCTTTTTGTGGGTAAAATTTGATGTTAAAGAGGTCTTTTCCAGATTAAATTTGATTCAAACTAACTTATGGGATGCCTGTAACTATGAAACTACAAAACCTAACCATTTCATTGGTGCCAGATCCACTTAACCCACCTCCTGTGATAACTTTTACTTCTAGGGAAGACGCCCAAAAATATTGTCAAACATGGACTATGAAGCATGGTTACTCTCTGACGGTTTTAAACTGGAAGAAAGATAAATATGTGGATTTTTCCTGTGATTGCCATGGTTCCTATTTGGGACAACTTCTTACCAAACAGTCTAGAAAAACTCACACAAGGAAGGTTGGGTGCAATTTTTTAATCCATGCTAGTTGCACAAAGGCAGACCCCTTGTGGTGACTCTCCTACAAAGAAACCCAACATAAAGATCAACCATCTGAAAATCCCTCTGTGCATCCTCAACTGAGGAGAATCTTGGTGGTGGCCTTAGACAATCTGATATAAGGCATGAATGATTGGCTCAATACATTCCAGCTTCATAGGAAATTGAGCAAGATTGATGGAGGGGATTATTTTGATGACCAAACAATCTATAACACTAAGCAGAAGGTAACGCTTGCAGAACTAATAGGGAAAAGTGTTATGGAGGTACTCTATGAACAGCTTGAAGAAACAAGTTGGATTCACCATTCAAAGTTCAGTGGAGAGGGTCACTTGGAGGCCCTGTACTTAGAACATCCTGAGACAGTAAACCTTTCAAAAAAATTCCATCATATTTCTATGTTGGATTCTACTTATAAGACAAATAAGTAAAAAATCTGGCTATTGCATTTTGTAGGAATGACAGCCAATCCAAAAACTTTCACAAAAGCTCTTGTTTTTATAACAAAAGAGATGTTTGAGTTCTACAGTTAGTCTGTAAATTCATTAAAGGAGTTGGCTTATGATCCTGAGAGACTTCCAAAAGTCCTTGTGAAAGACCATGGAAAAGCTCTGATTTGTGCTATTGAATATAGTTTCCCTGAGTCATCAAGACAATGTTGCAGTTGGTACTTGTCTAAAAACATACAAGCAAACTGTAAAGCGCGCTGTGCTAATGATGTTGAAGGATGGAAAAGCTTTACAACTTTGTGGGAAAAGTATGGGGCCTCAAAGACCAAGGAGGAGCTGGAGGGCAATGATGCGGAACTCAGAGTAGGTCCAAACCACTGCTTCTTATTCTTCCTAGTTTTGAGTTCTGACATTTTGACTTGTATAGTGTTTCTTGAAAGACTACAAGGATGTACTTGAGTATATGGAAAATGCAATTTTCCCTATCAAATAGACGTTTGTAACAGTGTGGAGTTGTGTAAAACCGGATTTTGGAAACAAAACAACATTTTTGGTTGAAGGGGCCCATGCAAATCTCAAACAATTACTTGAAAACTCTTTGGGAAATTTTTTGGATGTTTCAAAAAGCCTTGACAGAAAAGTTTCAAATCAAATTGAATTGGTTCATGCATCACTTTATAACTCTTGAATTAATTTAGGGAAAGTTCTTCCACCTGAACTGTTACCATTGGGTTAAAAATTGTCTTAAGAGGAAATTCAGCTTATTAGGATACAATTTGAGAAGTTCAAATGTGATCATGATGGTGAAGTGTGCAACAAGTCATATTCCAACACTATAGGTTTGCCCTGTTCCCACCAAATAGGTGACCATCTAGCATTCAGAGGATCTGTGGTACCCAAAGATGTTCATCCTCAGTGGAGGTTGGACTATGACCCTTGCAGTTCTAGTTCTGCAAGTTGGCTTAAGTTAGATTGTTTGAGTTGGATTTTTCAAATCACTATGTCATTAATGCTTTTTGATTAATGATTCCGAATTCATTAATGGTTGATCCTTTTGAATTTTTCAAGTGCAATTTCAACAAAATGCTAATAATTCCTCAGTTAAGAGAAGAAGTGCAAGCAATGATCTTTGAATCTTCAGATCATGAGAAAAGCAGGCTATTGAAGTATATCATTTGGAAGATTACAAAATATTTATTGAAGCCAAGACTTGAACCTAGAGTCTTAAAATCAAGTAGGGGCAGGCCAAAATTGACAGATAAGCGGCAAGAACCATCTTGGTTTGATCATGTTGAAGAACAACTCAAGGGGGAAAAAAGGACTAGAAGGGCTCCAAATAAGAAAAGACAAAAGATTGTAAGTCTTTTATTTTGGGATATGTTCATTTTCTTGGTTTAATGAACTTAGTTACTAACTAATGATTAATTGTTAGTCAAATTCAGCAGAATCTGAATCTGAATTTCATAGTTCAGAGGAAGAGACTGAATGTGAATTTGGATCAGTTAATTTGGAATCAGAATACTCTGCAGAGGAAGACAATGTGCAGCAAAGCTCAACCAGAAGCTCATCTTTGGTGAGTATTCATTTGAATGATGTGATTAAATTTATCAATACTAAGGTAGTTTTGATGATAGGAACTAAACGTGAAATACCTCAATCAAATACCCACAAAATTCCATAAGTTCTTGGGTGAGGTTTGGGATCCAATTGGAGATGGGAATTACAGATTTAGAGTCATTTCTAAATACATTGGTTATGAACAACATGGTTGGTTTAAATTGAGAAAAGAAATGATATAAAAAATTGGAGAAACATAAAGCATGCTACATTAAGATGCTTTTTGGTGCAAAGGATGTTGAAAAGATTAAACAAAGACTTGATGTTGAAGAAATCAATGAAAATATTCCCTCCTCCAAATGGATGGCTCAATTAGATATGGGTCAGATCATAGCAGACACATATTCCAGACCTATATGTTTCATTTCATTGGATTCATGTAATGCTTATACTCCAATGAAAAATGGTGTTACTAATGAATTGGATCAAATTTTAATTTAATTTTTAAAAAATAACCACTGGGTTCTATTAGTACTTGAGGGAGAAATGATTCCAATACCACCCATAGTAGCAAAATGGTGTTACTTTATTTCTAAAAAAGCCTTTGGTTGTGTTGATTATCTCAAGGATCAACTGCAAATGTATTCTAGATTTCAGATATTATAGACGTTGACTTCATTTCATCATTGGGTTTCATATAAATGGTAATTCTAATGCATCTAACAAGTTCTATTAATATAAAGGATTATCACATTTTGAACATCATATGTTGAGTTTTTTGAGTTAAACTTATTATATTGAGTGTTTTGAATGAGAGTTTAATGGTCATTCAGTTCAACTTGTGTTGGGCTGATTCAACCATAAGGAGTATTTTACTCCTTATGATGGTATCAGCTTAACACAAGTTGAACTTGTTTTTTTTGTGTTTTTAGTTTAGGGTTAGTCCACTTACTTTTCTTTTTTTTTGGTCTTTTCAATTTAGGGCGATTCCAGTTACTTCTCTTTTTTTTGTTATTTTTAATTTAGGGCTAGTCCAGTTACTTGTTATTTTTTTTGGTGTTTTTAGTTTAGGGCCAGTCCATTTACTTGTGTTTTTTTGGGTCTTTTTACTTTAGGGCTTGTCCATTGGATAGTCCCAGTTTTTTTTTTTTTTGTTTCAAAGAAAGCTTAATGGTAAGTCAGTTCAACTTGTGTTGGACTGATTCCATAATAAGGAGTATTTTACTCCTTATGATGGTATAAGCTGAATATAAGTTGAACTTTTTTTTTTGTGTTTTTTGTTTAGGGCTAGTCCAGTTACTTGTCTTTTTTTTGGTTTTTTTAATTTAGGGCTAGTCCAGTTACTTGCTATTTTTTTGGTGTTTTTTGTTTAGGGCTAGTCCAGTTACTTGTGTTTTTTTGGGTATTTTTACTTTAGAGCTAGTCCATTGGATAGTCCTAGTTTTTTTTTTATTTATCTATTTTTTTATTTATTCATTTTTTTAACCAAAAAATCAACATTTTTTGATTTCTTTGATTTTTTGGTTGATTCCTGTTTTTTGGAAGGTTTATTTGATTCATGGGCTATGTTAGTTTCCTTCCATTCCATTTATTATTTTTTTGGCTCACTGCGGTCTGGTGGTGTGTTGGATGCCACATTACTACATTTGAGCCTTGTAAAACTCCACACAACTTGGATGTAGTCGTGTGGAATCCAACATGCCGTTGGACCAGGCTGGGTGGGCCGCAAAACTCTTTGAGCCGTGGGGGGTTGTACACAGTGCCACAAGACTCCATTTGAGCCATGTAAAACTCCACACGACTCAAATGTAGTCGTGTGGAATCCAACACACTGTTTGACTAGGCTGGGTGGGCAGCGCAACTCTTTGAGCTGTGGGGGGTTGTACATGGCTTGGATTGGACCGTGTGGCATGCCACACGGCCCACTTTGAACCGTGTCCACGGCTCAATGAGCTGTGAATTCAAAATTAACCTAGGAGATTTACTCACCAAAAAAATAATCAACAAGGAAAACAAAGGATCCAAAAGTGCAATGAGATTTATTTTTTTGATTTTTTGAATGAATTTGTTTAGGTAAAATAATACATCCAAAAAATCTGCAAAAAATATTGAATTTATCTTTGATTATCTATTTAAATTCCTGAGAGCTTGAATAACCATAAAAAAATGAAGCAAAAAGGCAAATAAAGGGATCCAAAACTCCAATGAGAGATTTGGTTATTTTGATTTGTTTGATTTTTTGAATGAATTTTTTAAGGTAAAAAAATAAATCCCAAAAATAATATTGGAAAGCTCTTTGATTGTTGTGATAACTTTCTGATACCATGAACCACCAAAGAAAATGAATTAAAAAAGCAAATAAAATGATTCAAAATTCCAATGAGAAATTTACTTTGCTTTGATTTTTATGATTTTTAAAATGAACTTTTTAAGGTAAATGAATAAATCCAAAAAATATATAAAAAAAATGGAAAGCTCTATTATTATTTTTTCAACTTAATGAGAGCTGGAAAAACCAAAAAAAATAATTAAAAAGGCAAAAATGAAGATCCCAAACTCCATTGAAATTATTTTTTCCCATTTCATTATATTAATTTTTTTATTAAATTTTTAAAGGGGTTCTAATGCATGAAAAATTATCAAAGATGTATTTTGGGGTCCCTAGGTACCCCTTATTACCCTGTAAAATTTCCCATTTGGGGATATTTTGCCCCAAACAGTCCAAAAGTGTTGTTCAAAACTCTTTGAGCCATGAACCTCTGTTCACAACTCCTTGAGCCACAAACCTCTTTTCACAACTCAAATGGGTTGCACACTGTGTTTCAAAACTCAAATTTGTTTCAAATTTAACAATTCCCAAAAGAAAATAATGCCCTCAGGGGTTACCTAAGGGTGACCTGGGGCCCTGCCTACTATAGTGGAATACAGTTACATGAGGTAGTTTGGCTAGTAAGAGGAAGAGCATGTGCACAATTTAAATGCATGTAAACCCTTGCATATGTTTCTATACTTTACTAATGAGGTAATTTATACAGGTTCCAACTGTAAAAATTTCTCCTTCATGGTGATGTGGTGAGTTTTAGTCCCCTCCTGCATAAATTGCCTCTGTATAGTGGTGTTTTGTTTTGTTCTGCATGTATTGTATTGTGTATACTACTTCTGCAAGCTTCAGAAGTTTGGTTGGGTGCTGCATGCAGTATCCTGCATATAATAATCCTGCATATTGCAGCAAATCCTCTGGTCTTCTGCTTGGTGGTTTGTTTGGTGCTGCATGTTTTTTCTTGCATATATTACTTCTGTATGCTTCAGGAGTTTGTTTGGTGCTGCATGCAGTGTCTTGCATATATTCATCCTGTATACTGATGCAGGATTTTGTTTTATTTATTATTTTCACTGTATTTTGTATGCATTTGAAGGCTTACAGAGTGTTCTCATGTATTTCAATGATACATGATACCTTATTGGGGTATGGATAGGCCAAGTTTGGTTTGAGCTGTATCTTCTAATCCATGAGACTTAGAGGGGTACTTTGGCTGAGTGAATATAGGTTATTTTTGGTGTAGATTAAATTTTTACATATATTTTGAGGGTTTTAGCTGTCCTTATAATATAAAAGTGAGTATGATTGATATAGCTAGGTTCTGAACTGCCTGTAACAACTTTCCCTGGCATGCAAGGGGCAGAAGGCACAGGCACAACTGCTCACAGAACTAATGATAGATAAGATGAGATTGATTGGAATGAGAAAAGGTAGAGTAATGAAAATTTTGAAGAATTTAAGGGATGAGAGGAATCCTGGACAAAGGATCTCAAGGAGGATTGATGACTGAAAACTATAAGAGTAACACCAGAGGGATAGGAAATATGAGTAAGGTAGGTTGGATGGCTTTTCTTTTGCTGAGATGAAACCTATTGGAAGGGACTAAAGAATAAGAAGTATTATACTAATTCCTTGAGTTGAATTAGTCCAGGAAGGAAGGTTTTGCCATGATATATGAGAGCTTGGATGATAAATTGAGGAAAGATGACTGGTGCTGGGCTGGGATGCCCCATGGAATTACATGTTGACCAAATGAACGGGAGGAAGTGGCTTGAAAGATTGGGTAATGGGCCTTTCCAGGAAGTTAGGGCATGTAGTGAACTGGAAGTGTGGGTTTTTAAGCCAGGAGTATGTGCTATTTATTTACATTATGGGATCTGTAAGTACTTCTCATACCAATAATGTTGAAGGAGAGATAGAGGAATCACCAAGCCATAGAGAGGGAGGAAGAGCCTGGGAGATTTCCTAGAACATGCAGGGAGTGAAGGGGGATACTTCAGGAGGTTCAGCTGGTAGATCCAGCGTTTCAGCCTCTTGAATTAAAATTTCCTTGCTACTTTTGGCTGCCAGATGTGATAGTGAAAAGAATAAATATATTATTTGAAATTGTGACAAAACAATCTGTAAATATATGGATAAAGAAAAGTGAAGGTAAGTTGGTTTGTCTATTGGTGATTAATATTACTAAATATATAAATAAAAAGAGGGGCCACATTATTATACTGGGGATTTCTAATACCTCTTCTTCATAACATTAGCCTTTTAACCTGTATATCTGGTTACTTCAGAAACTAAAATAATAATTATCACAGGAATTATTTCCAAAAGATAATATGTGGTGGAGTGACAGAGCCTTGCAGGTAAAACTCCAAGGCATAGAGGATATAACTTATTTACTTTTCTAGTATTATCTTCCTTAGGTACCTGAAAAAATTTATACTGGACAGATTTAAGCCTCTTTCTGGGTTATATGACCTTTAGCAGCATAAATTAATTTATAAGGGTCTTGGGATGGGGAAAAATTATCAGAATAAAGCCATAAATCCCTTAAATATCTCTTACAAATACTTGATCACTTTGGAAAAGCTCCTGGATGTATATGGAAAGAGTTCTGGGGTCTAATATTCACAAAAACTTGTCCTTATTTATACATTTTTGTGTCCCATCCTGTCCTTCTGAGAGAGATAGTGGCCAAAGGGGACGGTTTCTAAGGATAGAAGGGTAACAAGTTGGGGCTCCCTATGAATTCTAGGTTCTGTAGGATGGGTGAAA
Source organism: Puccinia polysora (assembly GCA_025617555.3). NCBI lineage: Eukaryota > Fungi > Basidiomycota > Pucciniomycetes > Pucciniales > Pucciniaceae > Puccinia > Puccinia polysora. Next base: position 28,008,008 of record CM062620.1, on the reverse strand, counting down.
GCTAGATTGGCATGGTATGGGAACTATTTCTGATAAAATTTAATATTTTGATTGGAAAAGTCACTCAATCATTATCATGCTGTAACTTTAGTCAAAGATTTCATCAGAATCTCATAGATTTGATTTTATATTCAGATTGATGGAGAATTTGAAAAATGTTAATGTAATGAAAAGTCTTGGTTCTGTAACTTTGAGTGGGGGTTAAGATCATTTGAGGTTGTTAATAGTTATTTTTGGAATTTTGAACTATTTCCTGAAATAATTTATTTAAAATAATTCATTTGCAAATTTAAGCAATATTTTTATATATTCAATTTGATGAGAATATTAGGGACATTTTGACGCCCAGAAATTTCCTCATGTTTTACATTAAGTTTTTTATTGAGGTCTCCAGCTATTATTAAGTATCTTTGAAATTTTATTTATTTATTTGAATAATTTATATAAATATGTAAAATTATCTTTTAAATGTGTTTCATTTGATTTAAATATATTTTTAGTCATTTTCTATCCACAGAGATATTTTTTACATATACTATATATCTCCCTCTGGGTTGTAGCATTTTTAAGTTGAGCCTTGACACTGCTGTAGTTTCTTTTGACAGTTTCTGTTGCAGCTGTCTGTGACATAGTCCCAGGGCTGCAAGTGGATCACTTTCCTGGGTCTGTGTTTCTATTTTTTGAATTTTCAGGAAAGCTTGGTTGGGTGTCTTAGTGTTGAAAGCAGTTGAACGCAGATGTGTAACTGCTGCAGCTGCGTGCAGGAATTTTGAAAAAAAAAATTCATGCTCACAACTCCAAATATATAATTAATTTTTCAATTCTGAATGAATTCTGAGTGTGAAACCTATAAATGACAACTCATGTAAAATAATAACCTGGCAAAAAAAAAGTGCAGTAATGGTGGCACACTTTTTGGGATGTTATTATAAAAATATTCAAAATATAAGGAGTGGGAAATCAAAGTAGGGGGCAGTGAGTGTACCTGCCCTCTTTTGGATGGGGAATCCAAACCCTCAATACTAATTTATATTTTCCTAATCCTTAGTAGTTTTTTCATTAATTCTTCTCATTCCTTTTATTTTTTTATTTATTATTAATTTTTGGTACTTTTTCAGCTAGGTGTGATATAGTGGCTGGCTGAAATTACCCCACTCAAACACATGGCTATACCCAAAAGTTGGTGTGCAGAAAAAAAAAATTCAGTGCCTCTTACTGGACCCATAATTGCTGGGTTTTATGGATCCATCTGGGATATTATTCTCTGGCATCCACATATATTCATCTGCAGATTCTCCCTTGTATCTGACTAAATAAAGTCTGAAATCTTTCCCTTGCATTCTTTCCTTTTTGTCATTAAGTATCCTGCTACCTTTTTTTTATTTTTAACAGGTTCAGACTCTACTTGGATAGGCAGAGGAGTATTTTTGTGTCCTTCCCTTTAGGTGAAGTGTTTTACTAGGCCAAAAGGAAATACTGGGTGTTTCCTGGATGATTTTTCACTTAGGATTGCTTCTACTGATTTTTTGCCATGAAGTTTTTTAATAGTGAAAGTTCATACAAAACCTGGTTTCAACTTGCTAATTCTGGCCAGTTTTTTAAATTTAATTTTGGATATCAGGATCTGGTATCCTATTTTGAAATATTTTTATCTTTGTTTTTTATCCCACCTTAATGTTTTATACTCTGCTACATCCTGGGCACATTTCTGAGAATGGTCATTTGCCATATCTATCATTGTCTTGGATCAAAGAGAAGTAGGATGAATGGTAGCTAGGTTTTGTTTCAAGTTGATCCTAGGTAATTTGGTTATCCATCTTGTTTCTAATATATAAAAAGCTTATTTAGTGGTTGAGTGTTTACTTCTATTATAGGCCATTTCTAGGGCTGGCAGTCAGCTTACCCAATCATGGAAAGATCAATCTGAGTTTTTGAACTCCATTCCAAAGGAGAAGAATCTTCTTAGCATTTCTTCTAATTTTTTTATCATCTTTTCTGCTATTCCATCTGTTTGTGAATTATAAGCAGTAGAAAAATTTAGAGTAGTACCTAAAATATCATTTACGTTTCTCAAGAAATCAGATGTAAACTTGGGGTCTTGGCTACTGAGAATAATTTTGGGAACTCCAACATCTGCTATTATTCTGTTACAGAACAGTAAAGCTACATCCATAGATGTATTATCCTTGTGTTTAGGTAAGAACTTTGCTTTATTTGAGTATCTATCTACTATGACTAGGACTGAGTTTCAAGAATAAGCTCCTCCAGGTGGCAATCCTGTGACGAAATCCAGATTTATGATTTCTCATCTGGTCTTGGGTTTAGAAATTTTCTGTAAGATTCAAAATTTTTTTTCCAGTGGCTTTGTTTGATTTATCAAAGGTTTAACAGCTGGAGACATAGTTAACTTTGGTTTCTCTCCAATTTACCCAACAAGCAGTTTTTCTGAATTTTTCCAGATTTCTATCAATAGATAAGTTTCTTTCTGAAAAATTGTCATGGCACTCCTCCAATATGTGCTTTATGTTTTCTTTACTAATTATGATCAGTACACTGGAGTGTTTTTTTTTATAGTATATGGGTCCATCCCACAAGTTAAACCTACCAGATTTTTACAGTTTGATTATAGGAGGTGGTAAACTGTTCAAACATTCTTCCTCTGGAGACTCACATCCCATGATGTTAATCAATTTCTTGAAATAAAAATGGTAATTTTCCTTTACTGAGTTAATTAAAGCATCATCTAGTTCACAGATATTTATAACCATGTTTGGAGCCTCTATATCCAGAAGGTTGATGTTCAATATGGGAAAGATATCATTATCTTCAGGGTCATGAGAAGGGTTTTTGGGGTCATGTGGTAAAGCATCTCTGCTTAATATTTCTGCATTCTGGTTTTCAGCTGCAGGCTTGTGGATTTCCCTCTATATTTTTGAATAGAAATATTCCATGTGAGAATTTGTTGCCTAGGGGCTTTAATTTTCATGAGAGTTGTTGCAGAATTGCAGTCAGTAATCATCACAAAAGTAGTTCCTTCCCGGTAATAACTCATCTTTTAAAAGCCCATACCAGAGTCAGGAACTCCATCTGGCTGGCTCCATATCTCCTTTCAGCATCTTTGATTTTCCCGATAGAAATAGTACAGGTTTCTACACGTTTTTGTCTTCTTCTATCCTTTCTTTGTGCAGGGAAGCTCCTAATCTACTCATTCTAGAATCAATATACAGCTTAAATGGTTTAGAGTAGGCAGGTTGAATCAGTACTTGGGTTGAAGACACAGCTTTGTTGAATTACTCATATTTTTTTAAACTTTCATGGGTCATATCAAATAGGGTATTGTTGTTGCATATCTTGTATAGACTGCTGATTAATATGGCAAATTTTGGTATGTACTGCCTATACTAATTAAATAAACTGATGAATGACAGAAGTTCTTTTTTTTCAGTGGCATTGGTCTATACATTAAAGCAGATATCTTTTCTTTATCAGAAGCTAGTTTTAGTCCAGAAACTATGTGTCCTAGGGCTTTAAGCCCTCCATATCCAAAATTAAATTTCTTCATGGATACTTTAATTCCAAATTCAGAAATTTTTTTGATATCTAATCTGAATTTATGCATATGGGTTCCCTCAATGATCTGATCATATGATAAAATAATCTATTTAGAAAATCATCCATCCTTTTCTGATGTAAGGCCCTACCACTGTTTCCATCAGTTTTTTTAAATATGATGGTGAATTTTTATTACCAAAGGGAATTCTGAGATCTTCATAAATACCCAAGTGAAATATGATTCTCATAAAATTTATGCTTGCTGGACTTATAGTTATTTGGTGGAATCCTTTAAGCATATCCTTTGTGGTTATGTATTTTGCTATTGATAAGTTGTGCAAAGCGTGATCAATCCTGGGTATTGGTTACTAATCTTCTTTAGTATATTTGTTAAGCATTATGAAGTTTCCAACCATCCTGGACTTATCATTGTTCCATGATATTATGACAGGGGTAGTTACATCCACTTGCTCATTATGCCCCATTTTCCAAGGAAGTTTAGGTTTATAAGCTCCTTAATATTTTAATTTGGGATTAGATGGGTAGGTAGGACTTCTGAATTTAGGCTGGTAAAGAGGCTTGAAGGTGAGTTTTAATACAATTTTTTGTCCTGTAATTTTACCAATGGGATTATCTATTGTAAAAAGGCATTCTGATTCTCAAAAAAAATTTTAGGATTTCTCCTTTCTGTTCTTCTGTGAATCTTTCATTAAAATAAGCCTGAGAGAAGTATTCCTGGTTGAATTATTCTAAGTGTTCCTGGTAGGTGGAGGTAGGGATAATGGACTGGATTTTACATATCTTGAAATTTTTGTCCCAATTTCCTGCTACTGTGAATTATCTACCTTTACTATGGAGTACATCTATCCCATATAGGCAGAGAATATCATTTCCTTTTATGAAGTGGTCACATAACCCATTGAGAAGCAATACAAATTCTACCTGGATTCTCAGAGATCCCTTGGTATGAGGAACTATTATGGGAGAAGTCCATACTCCAATAGAATTCACAGGTGAGTTACAAGTGCTAAATTTGGCTTTAGGCAGGGTTAGCAGATGTTTTTCCCAATCTGAGTCACATTTGCTCAGAAATTTGGTACTGAAACATGAAAAGAAAGCACCACTGTCTAGTAGCTGTTTAACAGGTCTGTCTTAGTACAATCCTGTTGCATAAAATGTCTGAACAGCAGTGTAATGTTTAAAAATAACTGGTTTGACTGTCAAATTCTTTTCTTCTGATACATTTCTAGAGGTCATAGTTGTATCCCATTTTTAGGGTAAGCTAGAATCTCCATGGATTTCATTGATCTCCACAGAGGTACCTATATCTCCTTCTATGAAATTAGTGGTATTAGTCATGAGAAATTCACATTATGACATAGAGGCTTCAGTACCAGAATATTGAAGGTAATCTTCAGCTCCTGATTCTCCTTCCACTACAGGTATTTTCCTCTTTGGAAGGGGAAAAACCTGTCTCATATTTTCAGTTTTGTTACAATTCCTGCAGGTTCCTGGTACTTTATCCTTATCCATTTTCTCTAACAGTTTCTTATTTTCAGATTCAACCATGTGAAGAGTTTGATCACTAGATTTATTTACATTAAATATTTCTCTGGTTTTGGACAAATTTTTTATATCTAGTGATTCAAGTCCATGACTTGTTATAGCATGTTGATCAAAGTGGGTAAATCTGATTTTATACTCATCCTGAATCTTACATTATGGTTAAGATTACCAGGTCATAGAATGAGGTGACTTTCATTCAATTCCTTGCTGTCATTTTCTGGAAAAAAGAAATCTAGTCTCTTAATTTTTTCTAAGCACCATTTGTGAGGGTTTTCCTTGGATGGGTCAAAATGGGATGATTCAAAGTTTTTCAGAATTTTTATTTTCCACATTCTAGAACCAAATTTTTCCATAATCAGTTTCTTCCAAGGATTCCGCAGGAGCAATCTCACTTATTCTATTTTAATGATAAACCAGTAAAGAGCTACTCCTTAAAAGAGCATGGGTAATCTTACAATTGCAATGGCTTCAGTTAGATCATAAGAAGCTCAAGTGTAATCAATAAATTTTATCAAACTTATATGATTGAATTATCCTTCTCTGGAGAACTCTGGCCATTCACAGATGGTGAAATCTTGGGATCTTGCTCCATTTCTTGAGTAGGACTAGGCCTATAGTTGTCACTCCTTTGAATTCCTGGTAGGGGTGGTGCGCAAGAAGTAGTAGTGTGTCTGAGAGGCTTTTGTTCCTCTGTGTTACTCCTCAAGGGGTTGTTCAAAAAAACTTTCAAGTCCCTAAGATCATTTTTGATCAGATTAAGTTGTAGGTTCACCTTACTGCTAAGGAGATCTATTTTTTTACTAAATTGATGGGTAGAATCATGAGTTAAATTCTGCATTTCTTCTCTTAAAGGGTTTAGGTACATGATAACATCTTCTTAGATGGTTGAGAATGTTCCCCCAAGTGTTTGTGGCTTGGTTAATTTAACTTGTTTCATAGTTTCTAACAGTTGATCTGTTTTTTCTTTATGATCAGAGGGTTTCAAATGTTCTGGTTGAGTACTCAGTATTTTTGAAAAAACAAGGATAATTTGTCCAATTGAGGATAAATTCCATCCAAGCTACCACAAATAATTTTTAAATTATTCCTTAAATAATTGGAAAAAGCAGTAATTAAATCTGGTTCATGATTAGAAATTACATCTTTTTCAGGATTAGAAATTATTGGTTTCACATTTTCTTCCATCTTTGAGAAATTTATATTATCTTTTCCAAATCTTTCTTTGCCTTTGAATAGGAAGAGGATATCTTATTTCCTGATCCTTTTCCTTTCATTTGGGCTAATTGGTCCGATGGGCTCTAATTTTTTATTTAGGATTCCACCTCCTTCCTTAGGATCATCTTCTGAAGAGCTATACAAGAATCCTTTTCTTGAGATATTAATTTTCTCATAGAATACAAGTCCTCTTTGGACTGCGCCTCTTTGAATTCTTACAATAATTTCACATGTTCTTTGACTAAGTCTTTGATCCTTGCTTCCTTGGCTAGGTTCTGCTGGGGAAGCTGTGGAGATTATTTGCCCTCTTTTAATTTGGAGGGGTTTTATTCTGGAAATTTCTCCAGAACTGGGTTGGAAAATGGCAATAGCATTTGTTCCTTGTCTTTCTCAACTGATACTTGGCTCACCAGTTCTAAATCCCTCATTGTTCTAATTATTGGCTGTCTCAGTGTGACGGGTGGCTTCTGGAAAGGATCCATAGAAGGAAGCTCTGCCTGTTTCTCTGGTTTTGCATGTGTTCATATATACAGCGGTATTATTTCCTTTTTTAGAGGAAAATCCATTTTATGAATGATTTCTCAATAATAAAGTAAAATTACTCAAGTGAAGGGGTAAGGGTAGCAAAAACTGTTGGTATTGATCTTGTCTTTCACAGGCAGTCCAAAAGTGTTGTTGTGCATCCAAATTAGGTCTTCTTCAGCCAAATAAATGTGTTCAGGGAGTCCAGAGACGTCAGGGATGTCTTTATCAATGAGGTTTAGTCCTGGGAAGAGGTTTCCTTGTTTGAACCGCTCACTGTATGAATTATAAACAATTTTTGCATCAATATTTTTTATTTTTGTATTATTCTTTTGTGGTAATTGCTTACTCTTGTTCTTTTTGTAAAGATTAATTTTAAATATTTTGGCTTTATTTTGTCTAAGAAGGGTGTTGAAATTTATGCATCTTTCAAGATCATCTTGTTCAAGGAGTTTATCTAGCTCTTCAAGGCTTAGAGAGATTTTGAGTTTTTCAGCTGGAGTTATTTCTTCCCAACCTGAAGTTTTATAATTATTAATGTATTCTCCTTTCCTTATTTTAAAAATATTTAAATTTTTGGAAAGATTAAATTCACGGCTCTGTACAAGGTTTCCAAGACGTGTACACAGTTTCTGAGCTGTGTCCACGGTTTTTGAGCCGTGTAAACGGTTTTTGAGCCATGTAAACGGTTCAATCAGCCGTGTGGCACCCTACATGGCTCATTTGAGCCCTGTGGCACCCTACATGGCTCATTTGAGCCGTGTGGCACCGTACATGGCTCATTTGAGCCGTGTGGCACCCTACATGGCTCATTTGAGCCGTGTGGCATCGTACACGGCTCATTTGAGCGTTATGGCGTGCTACACATCCCATTTGAGTTGTGTGGCACGCTGAACAACTTTTTATTTCTTTTATTTTTTTATTTCTTTTATTTTTTTATTTCTTTTATTTTTTTATTTCTTTTATTTATATTATTTATTTTATTTATTTTATTTATTTTATTTATTTTATTTATTTTATTTCTGTCATTTCTTTTATTTCTTTTATTTCTTCTATTTCTTCTATTTCTTTGGTTTATTTTGTTTCTTTTATTCATTTCATTTATTTTATAGCTTTTATTTCTTTTATTTCTTTTATTTTTTTATTTCTTTTATTTTTTTATTTCTTTTATTTCTTTTATTTTTTTAATTTTTTTAATTTTTTTAATTTTTTTTATTTCTTTTATTTCTTTCATTTCTTTCATTTCTTTTATTTCTTTTATTTCTTTTATTTCTTTTATTTCTTTTATTTCTTTTATTTCTTTTATTTCTTTTATAATAAATAATAATCAATTATAAGTTATATGAAGTAGTGTATGGGCCCCCACGCGTTGAGGGGCCCTACACAACTCCCACAGGTTGTGTGGGGCCCTACACAGCTCCCACACGGCTGGAGCGGTGAATTTGACATTACTCTTTAATTTTATTGTATCAATTATTCATTTTTTTAAAAATCTCTTACAGATGAATTAATGATAAATTTTGGTTGTTTATTTTAGATAAAAAATATATTATATTTATTCAGATTTTGAATGAAATGCCGGGTCCAAGGTATATAAATGATTTCATATAAAGATGAGGAAATTTCCCAGACAGACACCCAATTTTCAGCATCCTGAATTCCAAGGTCCTTGCTACCTTTCAGGTAGAACAGGAAACAGTGAATAGAATAAATATATTATTCAAAATAATGCAAAAATGGTCCTTAAATATGTTGATAAAGCAAATTCAAGGTAACGTGTTTTAGTTATGGGTGATTAATATTAATAAATATATAAATAAAAAGAGGTTCAAAATTATTATACTGGAGATCTCTAACACACCTTCTCCAGGAGATTAGATTTGTAAGCTGTATAGGTGGTTAATTCTGAACCTTTAACAATAATTAATAAGGGAACTATTTCCCAAAGATGATATGTTTTGGAGTGGCGGGGCCTTTTACCAAACCAGCCACAGTATAGAGGAGATAAATTCCTTCATTTTTTAGTATTATCTTGCTTAGGTACCTCAAATAATTTATACTGGACATATTCAAGCCTGTTTCTGGGGTTATATGACTTTTAGCAGGAAAAATTCATTTATAAGAGTTTTGGGATGGGGAAGAATTATCATAATAAAGCCATAAAACACTTAATTATCTCTTATAAGTACTTAATCAATTTGGAACAGTTTCTGTAGGTATAAGTAACTGGTTCTGGGGTCTAATGATCACAAAAGGTGTCCTTATCTATACCTTCATGAGCCCCAGACTTTCCTTCAGAGGTCTATGAGGGGAAAAGTGGATGGTTTATAAGGCCAGAAGGGTGACCAGTGGGGGCTCAGCATGTATCCTAGGTTCTTTAGCACAAGTGTAAGCTAGATCAGAAGGGTATGGGAACTATTCCAAAAAGAAATTAAATATTTTGATTGGCAAAGTTTCTCAATTATTCTCATGATTTCACTTTAGTCAAAGATTTCATGGGAATTTCATAGATTGTATTGTATATTTTATTGATGGAGATTTTAAAATTATTTTTATTTCATAAAAGTCTTGATTATGTAAATTTGAGTGGAATTTAATGTCATGTGAAGTTTTTAATAGTTATTTTTGAAATATCAATTTTTTCCTGATTTAATTCATTAAAAATACTTCATTTGGGAAGTCATAACATTATTTTAAATTTTCAATTTCATGAGGATATTATGGAAGTTTTGGTGCCCAGAAATTCTCATATGTGTCACATTGAATTGTGTATTAAGTTATCCAAAGCTATTATTCACTATCTTCAAAATCTTATGTATTTATTTAGATAATTTATTTAAATATGTAAACTTGCATTTTTTATTTATTTTATTTGATTTAACTATATTTTTAGGGGTGATGATAAATTCACAGCTACACAGCTAAATCTGAGCCATGCCGAGCCCCACACAATTTTAGTGTGCTTGGGCTGTACTCCACACACACCGGACCACTGTGTGGTGGCTGCAAAACTACATTTGAGATGTGTTGAGCCCCACACGGTTCAAATGTAGTCGTTTTGCCATGCCACATGGCCAGCCCAACCACATTCAAGTCTTGTGGGGCTCTACAAGGCTTGAATGTAGTCGTGTAGCCATCCCACACGGCTACATGTCTGGTGGGCCAAAAAAAAAAACTAAAGGGTCTAAAATAAACTAAATAAAAATATAAAAAGCAACAGAAATAAACCAAAAGATCACAAAAGGTTGACTTTTCTGTTAAAAAAACAAAAAATAAGAAATAAAATCAAAATAAGTAAAAATAAATAAAAAAAAACAAAAAGGGTACCCAAACAAAAAACACTGAAGAAAACCAAGCGGTTGTATTCAGATTCAAGGAAAAAATTCAAGTTCAACTTGACTAGCCCTAATGTAAAAGGTCCAAAAAATTCAGGAAGTCTTTTGACCAGACCTAAAACAAAAACAACAAAAAAAAGAATTGCAACTTGTGTTTAGCTGATCCCATCACAAGCTTAAGACAAAACACAAATCATGAAATAAGTATATAAGTTAGAATACAACTCAAGTTTTTCTTTGAGGTGATCAACCCAAAAACATGCTTTTTTAGAAATCATGGAACATGGTTTGGAAACTATGGGAGGGATTGGAATCAAATCTGCCTCTAGTAGAAGCTAGACCCAATGGTTATTTTTAACAAAGAAAATGAACATAGGATCTAATGTTTGTTTTACACCCATTTTCCTTGTAGTAAAATTAAAACATGATTCCAATGAAATGAAACATATTGATCTTCCATAAGTATCAGCTATTATTTGACCCATGTCAAGCTTTGAAAGCCATTTTGAACAGCAAATATTTTCATTGATGTCATTAACATCAAGTTGTTGTTATATCTTTTCAACACCTTTCATGCCACCAAGGATCTTAGAATAGAGCCCCTTATTTTTCCTCAATGTTTCAAGCATTTTTTTTGGAACTTTTAACCATCCATTGTCATCATACCCAAGTGATTTAGAAATGAATCTGAAACCACAATTTCCATCACCAACTGGGTCCCAAACCCCACCCAAGAGCTTATTTAATTTATCAGGTATTTTCTTGAGGTAATTTACTTCCTAAAATGAAAAACAAGTTAGAAAAAATTCTTATCTCATGAAAGGAATCACCACTCACCAAAGATGAGATTCTGTTTGACTCCTCCATTGCATCTGCTTCATACTTTGAAAAGGATTTGGATTCCAACAGCATCAATCCCAATGAACTTTCAGTCCCTTCCACTGAACTATGAGATTCAGACCAAGAGAATGACTTGGACTGTAAACATTTCTCAATCAGTTCATTAAACTAAAAAAATGAACCTTTCACAAAAGAGAAGACTTACAATAAATTGTCTTTGATTGTTTGGTACCATTCTACTTCTCTTTTCCCACTTAATTTTCTTTTCAATGTGTTCAAATTGAGAAGGATCTTTCTGGGTATCTTTCAATTTTGGATGGCCTTTGCTTGATTGCAAGAATTTAGGCCCAATTCTTTGCTTTGATTGATAATTGGCTTTCTCCTTCATAAAGTTCTTCAACAGCCCAGGATACTCTTGATAATGATGATTCAAGATCATTTCATTGAGCTTCTCATGTAAGTGGGAATTTTGGAGGAGTTCATTGCAATCAAAATTCAAAAATTCAAAAGGATTAAGAATTAGTCAAGCAGGAATCATCATTTTAGTCAAGTAGGTATCATCATTTTAGTCAAGTAGGAATCATCATTTTAGTCAAGTAGGTATCATCATTTTAGTCAAGTAGGAATGATCATTTTAGTCAAGTAGGAATCATCATTCAAAAATAATTAATCAAAAATCATTAATCACAAAGTGATTTCAGCAATCCAACTTAAAACAACTTACAGAACTAGAACTGCAAGGTTCATAATCCAACCTACACTGAGGATGAAAATCTTCAGGCACAACAGAGAATCTTGACACTAGTAGGTCCCCTATTTTGTGGGAAAAGGGCAAACCCATAGTCATTGAGTATGACTTGGTGCACATTTCCCCATCATTTTTCCACTTTAACCTCTCTAATTAACCCCAAACAGGTTTGATTGCTTTTAAAGACACCTTGTATCCCAATGGTAACAGTTCAGTAGGAATAACTATTCCAATCTTTATTTGAGAATTGTAAAGGGCAGCCTTACCCAATTCAATTTGATTGGAAAATGTGCTCTCTAGCTGTTTTTCCAAGCATCCAACATGTTTCCCAACAAATTTTCAAGGAATTGTTTGAGAGTAGCATGGGCCCCTTCAACCCAAGACGTTTTTTTATTTCCCAATTCTTGTTTTTTGCAATTCCAAGCTGTTTAAAACGTCTCTTTGATATGGAAGATATTATGATACATATACTTGAGTACATCCTCATAGTCTGCCAAAAAACACTTTATACAAGTCATAATTTAAGCAATCAAAAAATAAGAATATTAAAAGTAGAGGCAGTAATTTGGCACTTACTCTAAGTTCTGCATCATTGACCTCTGCCTCCTCCTTGGTTTTTGAGGACCCATACTTAGCCCATTCAAAGTCCATCACAAAGATTTTGGGTAGTCTCTCAGGATCATAAGCCAACTCCTTTAGTGCATTTACAGAGCAACTGTAGAACTCAAATTTTTCTCTTGTCATCATAAAAAGAGCTTTTGTGAAAGTTTTCTGGTTGGAATTAATTCCTACAATGTGCAAAAGGGGGATGTTGTACTTATTTTTCTTATAAATACAATCCATCATAGCTATATGATGGAATTGCTTTCAAAGATTTAATTAATCAAGGTGAGCCAAGAATAGGGCCTCCAAGTGACCCTCTCCACTGAATTTTTCTTGATGAACCCAAACTGAATTAACAAGTTGTTCAAAGAGGACCTCCATAACTCTTTTCCCCTTTAGTTTTGCTAGCGCTACCTTACGCTTAGTGTTATAGATTTTTCAGTCATCAACATATTTTACACCATCCATTTTGCTCAATTTTCTTTTGAGTTGAAGTGTATTGAGCCCATCATTCATGCCTTCTTTTGGATTTTATAATGCTGCCCCAGAGATTCTCCTCAGGTGAGGATGCACTGAGGGGTTTGGTGATGGTTCAGGGTTATGTTGATCATTCTTGTAGGAGATTCCCCACAAGGGATCTGCCTTTGTGTGACTAGAATGTATTAAAAAATTGAACCCAACCTTTCTTGTGTGAGTTTGCCTTGACCTTTTGGTGAGAAATTTCCCAGAGTATGAACAATGGCTATCACAGGCTAAATCCACATATTTATCACACTTTGATTTGAAAAATTTTAAAGCGTAACTATGATTCATTTCCCATGTTTGACAATACTTTTGTGACTGTTTGCTAGTAGGAAAAGCTCTCACCGGAGGTGGGGCAAGTGGATCTGTCATCTTTACATAGTCATAGTTACAGTTTCATGGATATATTGATGGCATGCACTCCATCAGTTTCAATCAAATTAAATATGGTAAAGACCAGTAACATAAAATGCTACTCACCACCACAGGTCATTTCCATTTGTGAAACATTTTTTTCATCAATTGTCACCCTTGATGAGGATGCAATTGGAGCTTCCAATGATTCATTACCCAAATCCTTCATTTCCCCAGCTTTGTTCATTTCACTAATGTAGTCCTTGAACCCAGCAATTTTAAAAGGAGGGCTTGCCAATGTTCCCATAATCTAAAAGAAATGCAATGCTACTTCAGTATTCAATCCAACTTTTAATTGAGCAACTACCAAGTTTGCTCACTTTCAAGTTGAGAAAGATCAATTTTGTGGGATGTTTCATTTGCATTTTCCTATAGTTTCACTATAATTTCAATTTAATTAAACTTGATTTCACTTTAATTTCACTTTAGTGTCACTTAATGATTGCTAGATCTGGAGAAACAGTCCCACATAGTAAGCTTTGATCCCAAGTTTGGGTTGATGGAACCCAAATGTTGTCCAGGGAGACCCAAAAGGTTTGGGACAGCCCCGGGGGGCTGTGTACCCCCAAAAATGGCTCAAAAATGCTGTTTACAGGGGCAACCAGCACAAATATGCTGTGTACGGGGGTATACAGCCCCCCAGGTGTTGCGCGTGTTGGAGAAGACCCCTTGAGCGGATGTAGACACCTTTTTCCACCCACATGGGCGTCTTGGACGCGTGTATGGGCCCCCACGCGTCCATTGGTCCATGTAGGGCCCTACACAACTCCCAAAAAACTGAAATTTGTGAATTGAACATGAACCTAAGTTTAGTCATTTTCTACCCACAGTGATATTCATTATATATACTATATATCTCTATCTGGGTAGTAGCATTTTGGAGTCAACCCTCAACGCCACTGTAGTTTCTTTTGACAGCCACTGTTGCAGCTGTCTGTGGAGTAGTCCTGCAGCTGCATGTGGTTCACCTTACCTGGGCTGCTTTTCTGATTTTTGGGTTTTCAGAAAAGAATTGCTGCATTTCCTAGGGTTGACAGCAGTTTTGTGCAGATGTGTTACTGCTGTGGCTGCATGGGGGAATTTTGACAAAATATTTTTATGCTCACAACTCCTAAAATATACATGATTTTTCAATTTCAACTGAATTCTGAGTGTGAAAACTATAAAAGAAAATTTTTGTCAAGTATTAAAGTGGCCAAAAAGTGCAGTAATGGTGCCACAAATTTTGGGATGATTTTCCATAAAAATATTTAAAATATAAGGAGTGGGAAATCAAAGTAGGGGTTAGTGAGTGACCCTACCTTATGTTTTATGGAGAATTCAAATCCAAAATAATAATGTATATTTTCCTGATCCTTAGACTTTTTTCATTAGTTCTTTGCATTTCTGTTATTTTTTATTGATTATTAGTTTTTGGTACTTTGTCTGCTAGCTCTAATATAGTAGCTGTCTGACACAGGGTTGGAGGTTGACTGTAATGAGGTTAAAATTACTGGGAATAATGAGTATGTAGAGTCAAGTTGTGTTTATGAAACTACCAAACCATGGAAAAATTAACTTCTTAAATAATTCAGATTGAAAGAAAATAATTCTCCAAAAGTTGTGCCTCACAATGCTGAAGCATGGAGATTTGGGGATAAAATTTTAGGATTTTTCCCTCTTAGTATGCCATGTGGAATAAAATCATCAAATCTTCTTTGGAACAGCCTTATTATTGTTTTTCAATCAATCCATTTCCATTTCCAATTCCAGCCTCTGTTTTAAACACAACAGTTGTATCTCGCAAGATTATAACATAGTCAAAACTTGCAATGCATATCCTATGGAAATTCCCATACAAACACTAGAGGCCACTCCAACTCCAACATCTGAGGACATGGAGAAGACTGTTCTTGAGTATTGTTCAAATCTTTTACCCATAGACATTCCTGCTGTGGTTTATAGAGAGGTGGAGGATGAGTTTATAGATTTTTTGTTCCCAGAATAGATGCAGCAAGAGGCATGATGTGTTTTATTCAAACTTTTTTTAACAAAATTGAGCACTGTAAGTAACAAGCATAAGTATTCCTAACCTCAGAATAATTCAGTTGTGTGGAAAACTTTTTCAATCAGCATTTAGGGGAAGTTTGGACACATTTATCCAAAAGTCAATACACTTTCAAAAGTATGATTATTCAAAAGAAAGACCCCAAAGAGCTGCCTTTTTTGGTTGGAAAATATAGGAATCTCAGTATTCTAACAGTTTTCAACCAATTGCCACTCTATAAATTGCAGGTGTTTATTTTTTTGGTAGAATCTTGGAAGAACCTTTTTATTTTGGATCAAACCAACATGTTTTTTCAGAAAATAATGAGAGAGGATGACATAAAATTGAACTCTTTGAAGAAACCCTGGAGCCTCACAGAGTGGGTGTTCATGCCAATGGGGTTGACCAATTAATCAGAAACACATCAGGCCAGTTTAGAAGAGGTTTTGAATGAGCTAATGAAAAATCTGGGCATGGCTCAATTTGATGATATAGTAGTATTTTATAATTCTTTATGTGAACACACAAACTTATTTTGAATATTTTGGAACAACTGAAAGATGCAAATCTATGCTTTATTCCAAAAAAGACCCAGCCTTTCTGGAAGATGATCAATTTTATTGGTCACTGGGTCTTGGTGGATGGGGTTGAAGTGGATGAATCAAATTTGGAAAGTGTGTTAGATTGGCCTCCACAAAAATTTCCAAGAAGCATTGAAAGCTTTTTGGTAACCATACATTGGATGAAGAAGTTCATCTGGGGAATTTGGAAATAAATTGGAACATTGAAAACTCTTACTAGCACCAAGTTAAATCCAAAGCAATTCAGATGAGGAGAAGCTGAAGAAGCTGTGTTTAAAAATATTAAATGCATAATGAATTCTCTTCCTTCCTTGAAAGGCATGGAATATAGTTCCAAAAATCCTTTTTGGCTTTTAACAGAACCATGTGAATCCAGAATAGTGAAAAGATGACCAATTTAAGGCCTTTTAATCAGTCTTCTCTGTCTCCAAAAGGGCCAAGACAAATAAATACACCTGGAAGAGGAACCATAAAAATTAAGTTAGACCTGGAACATTTAAAACCAAAAATATTCATGATCCTGAACAGGATATCTCAACCCTGCTTCCAGGACCATTATAAAATGTTTCAATCAAAAAAATTGATCCAGGCCAGGGACTTGGAAAGGAACTAGTCATGCTTTAAAGATGAATACATGGCTGAAACTCCTTAGAGCTCACCTGAAATCTATTCTGTCTGCACTTTCACTATATCAGATGCTGTAATTCTGCTACTCTGACTTCTGATACATCCTATGTATGTACCATCAAACCAAAGCCTCCTACAAAAAAAAATCACTGAAAGGAAATCAATAAATTTTTTCCCACTTCTTCTTCCAATCAGATCTTCCTTCTACAGGTCACACCATAAAACCTCATAAAACATTTCCTCAACCAGAAACTTAACCCTTTCCATTTCTTCTACTTTCTTGGATCAAGTAATAAACATCTCCCATTCTTACCAAATCACCTTCCAGTTTCATTTCATACTTTTGTTTCATTTTTTTAAATTTCCCTCAATGGCTGAATTCCTTTTTCATCCTTGTTGGTTATCAACCCACTAAGCTTTTGGCTCCTGTATTCCAAATCCTAAAATATTAACAGTCAAAGTTGCACAAGAAATGGCCAAGTTCAGCAACAGAGAAGATTCTCAAATCATCTTAGCCTTAAAAGGACCAACTAACTTCCCAATTTGGAAAATCAGGGTGATCTTCCTGCTCCAGTGAAAGAATCTTTTTGAAGTGGAAATTAAAAAAAATAAAAATCTCCAGCTGCAAAGGTGAAAGAAAACTCAAGTGAGACCCCCTGGCTCATTGTATCCATCATCAGAAACAGGGTGCACAACATGTCTGTCAACTGTTAAAACTGTACAAATTCATACAAGGTTTGGAGAAATATAAGAGAATATTTTGTGAACTCAACCCTGCAAGCCATCAATAAATCCCTCAACTATTGGATTTGATGAAGTTCAATGTAAATTTTTCTAAATTTTCAGACCAGGTTGAAAGTTGGTTAAAACAGTTTGAAGCAATAGGCTGTGTAAAATGCAATCAGGCTGAATGTTACACTATCTTATCTTGAATACAAAACCAAAAACCTGGACTAAATTCTCCATTGAGACTTTATTTGATAGCTTATACATCTCCTAGGATTCTCCTCACAAAAATAAAGGAGCTTTATAAAGTAGAAAAAAGCTCCAATCCTCCAAGCAGCATATAAGTCAATAATTTCCACATCTAGGGAAAGATAAGATTTAGACCACCTCCACTCTGCAAGAATGGAAAATACATTATTTCCATAACTACACATACTGAATACCAATGATGGGAAGTGCACTTCAAACCTTTACTCATCCAAAATCCCAAAACAATCAACAACTATCACCAAGCCACAAAAACTTAACAAAAGGGGACAACTGAAGAAAATAAAAGCAAGGTCTTTCCTGCGGATGGCTTTGCATTCCTGCCTTTTGAGAATTTACCACCACCATCTCAAATTTAGATCTTACCATCTTGGACAGTGGTTCCAGCCACCATATGTTCAAAAATTCATCTTTATTCCAAAATATATCTTGCTTTAACATCTCAATAGGAACTGAAAAATGAGAAACCAGCTATTTGATGAAGGAAGCAGATATTTATCTATAAAAAAGAATAAAAAAACATCCTAAAATAACTGATGCTGTGTTTGTTCCAGGACTCACCCTCAACCTCATTTCACTTGGAAGGCTCATCAAATCTCATTCCACCATCCAGTCCTTTAACAAAAAATTCTTCAAGATACTATTTCCAGGAGGCCTTTGTCTCACGTTCCAAACCAAACATGGGAAATTCAAAATCAATGGTTAATTACAACCCACTCCAGTGAATCCTTTAGGCTTAATTGAAAAGTTCAAACTTTCAAGTCTTTTGCAAAACTTCCTTGGGAATGCAATCAAGAAAAACATAAGAAGGTACCAAAAAAAAATCTTGAGAACATCCACTCCTGCAACAAATGCATGAAGCAAAAGATAACACAATTTCCCTTTCTCAGTCACTTTGGTAAAGCCTCCATTCCTTTTGAAGTCATCCATGCTTACATCTGTGGTCCAATAAAGCCTTCAAGAAACAATTTTGCCAGAAATTTCCTCACTCTTGTAGACCAGGCCACTTGATATATATTGATAACTCTTCTTGAGAACAAGAAAAAAGCATTTTGAGGCATAAAAAACTTCACAAGACCAGTGGCTTGTAATCTGAACCAGATGAACAGGCCTCCAGGCTAGAAGAGGCTAGGGAACCAACCAACATTGCTCCAGGACCCTGGAGCCTCAGAGTAAAGTGGCCCAGGAACCCTACACTAACTGATACTTCCATCTTGCAAGAGTCCACCCAAAACTTTCCACATCAATCCAAATTTTTCAGAGCACTTGTTAATATCTCTGATCCACAAAACCACAGGGAGGCCATTGAATCCAACTCACAGGAGGACTGGTTGGCTTCAAAGAATGATAAAATAGGCAAAATAAAGTGCCATGGCATATGGATTGAGAAACCCATCTGGGATGGAAACTACCAAATCCCATCCACCTGGGCCTATCAATCAATATTTGGCCAGAAAAATATGAAGGAAAGGCCAGAATATGTGCTCAAGGCTATTGGAAGAACTATGGCCTCAAATTTGAAGAAATCCATGACCCAACCAGGGGGCCTGACTCAGTTTTATTCCTCATTTTGAATGCTTTGAGAATCCACTTGAAAATAAATCAAATTGAAATTTGCAGTGTTTTCCTCACATTCATTGTTCCAGAACAAGTGGTACTATGAAAACCACCAGGCTATCTTGGAAACATAAACACTTTTCCTGAACTTTTGAAGGTCATCTATGGTCTCAAAAAATCATCACTATTTCTGTATAGGCATCTCAGCAGATTAATTAAAGGTGTTGGATTCTTGTCAACACAATCTGAAACATGTGCTTTATACAGGCCAGGACAGTTGCCAACTTGAATTTTTATCCATGTCAAGGATCTTGTGGTATTTTGAAACAATCCCCTTAGCTTTGAGGATGAAATTTGGGACAAGTTTGACATAAAATATCTTTAAATAGAATAATTCTTCCTGGGTTTTAATGTTCAGAAAACCAAATAATCCATCCTTCTCACTCAAACTAATTAAAAAATCCATAAGGTGGCAAATTTTGTGTTGGAGAATGCCTCTCTGCCCTCCTGCCCCAACTTGGGACCCTTCTCCAGAAGGCCTCCAAGATTGAGAAAAAGGCTTTCTTAAGGATGAACATAAATTACCAAACTCTTATTGGGTCTCTCAGCTATCTCGGCATCCTCACAAGGCCCTCAATATTTTTTTCAGTGGGGATCCTCTGCAAAAACTAGAGAATATGGGAATCAAGCACTACAGGGTGGAAATACAGGTGTTCTGCTATCTATCTGATGAAAACCAGGAATATTGATCTGCTTTATCAAAAACAGGATCACTTTTAAACCATGATGTATATTGAATCAGATTGGGGAAATTTTTTTCACACTTTCAGGTCTCAGACTGGAGTTATTTCAATACTAGGGAACCATTTCATCTCTTGAAAATCAGCAAGGCAGTCAACCATGTCCCTATCCTCCGCTGAATTGGAGTATAAGTATCTTACAAATGCATCCAAAGAAGTCTTTGGGTTGATAATGTTGAGTATTCAGATCCTCTAAAAGCCTGCTGCTCAGAAAACTTGTTTTTTTTTTTTTTAATTTCAATTGAACTTGCAATGTCGAGATTAAACCAGAAAACATTACTCAGTAAAAATCTTGAAATTTCTCTGCATTTTTCAGGGAGCTGATAACAAACTACATCATTTATCTAAATCAAATTCCAACTGGCCAGACTCTGGCCCATGTCCTCACCAAAGCAGTTGAAAAATAATATATTTCCTGGTTCCTATGTCTCATTGGGTAATCTAGTTCTGCTGAGACAGTTTCCCACCTCATAAAAGGGGAATAAAAAGATGACCAACTACAGGCCTTGCCATAAGTCTTCCCTGCCTCCAAAAGGGCCCCTAAAAATAAATACACCTGGAAAAAGAACCAGACCAAGTAAGCTAGGCCTAGAATGGTCCAAAAAAACTTTTCATAATTCTGACCAGGCTATCTCCAACCCTTTGCTAGGACCATAATAAACCTTGCAATACAAACTGCAGTCATGGCCAGGGATGAAGAAAGGAAACATTCAGGGTTTTAACCTTGAAAAATTTCTGAAACTCCTTTGAGATCACCTGTAATCTAGTCTGTCTGCAACTGAAATATATAAGACTCTTTAAGTCTTTTAATCTGAATTCTGATCCATACTATCTACATACCATCATAATAAACCCTCCTACCAAGCAAACTCACTAAAAGGCAATCAACCAATTCTGTTTCACTTCTACTTTCAATTAGCTATTACTTCTACAGGTAATAGCATAAAAACTCATAGACCATTTTCTCAACCAGAAACTTACCCCTCTCCAATTCTTCTACTTGCTTGAATCACACAATAACCATCTCCTCCTCTTACCAAATCACCTTTTTATTTCATTTCATCCTTTTGTTCCATTTTGTTGGATTTCCTCCAAAGCCTGCATTCATTTTTTCCCCCTTGTTTTTTATTTACCCAATGAGCTTTTAGCTCCTGCATTCAAAATCCTAACCCACAGGACCTTCATTTTTTCAAGGTAAAGATTTTAGATAGTTCTCTTTTATATCTTATGACTCCAAACTTGTTCCATCTTTGGAAAAAAACTATCCTGTTCCTGAACAGGAGCTACTTGCTGTCATTCATGCACTTCAGAAGTGTTGCATTTTGTTACTGGGAATGAATTTCAATGTGATTTCTGAACATCACTCCATTACCTACTTTTTGAAGCAGCATAATCTCAGAAGAAATCAAGCCAGGTGAATGGAAATACTTTCTGATTTTTATCAAAATTTTCAATACATTCAGGGCAGCAATAAAACATTATTTGATTATTTCTCATGTAAACTAGCGCTGGATGAATGACTCACAATTCAACCTCAAGATGTGGCAGCTGTGGAATTGCTCATGGAATTTTAAACTTATCTCAATGATGTGCTTCAACAGACAATTTAGGAGGGCTAAAAAAGTGAAACATTTTTCTTGGCTCTCCGCAAATTCATACATTGACAGGACAACTTTATACAAAAGTATGGTCTCCTCTTTGTTGAAAGCTCCCTATTTATTGAGGAAATTCTTTTTCTGAAACACCAATTAATTGAGGAAGATCACCACCACTTGCAACATTTAATTTATCTGAGAAATTTCAATGAGCTGCACCAAAATTTTCCTATTGGCAAAAGATGGTGGCTGAGGGTAAATTTTTAGTTGAATTTTCTAATGTTTTTCAATGGAAAGAATTCACAACAAAAGAAATGGCAGGGAAGATGATTATCCCTCCAGTCCCAAAACACCCTCTTACAGATTCAGCCATAAATTATTTTGGCCCCTTGCCATTCTTGTGCCATTAAAATATGATTATCATGTTTCATTCTAGGCTCTCAGGTCTCACCCCTCCAATTCCAATGCTAAAAGTGGACACAGCTGAAAAGGTAACAGGGAGTTTTTTTCAAATTGGATTGCCATCTTTGGGGAACATTGATCAATCTTGAATAATATTGACAAGATTTGGTTCTCCAAATTTTGGAAGGCCCTGATGAATCACCTGAAAATCAATTTTGATATTTCTTTCACCAACAAGAGAATGGTTGCAATGAATGCAGCAATAAACACTGGGGAAAACACTGCACTCCTTCACCAGTAAGCTTCAGGGGAAATTATTTGATGTACTTAAAGTGGTTTATTTTTACATCAAATGTGTGCTAAATGTTTCAAATTTTCTTAGCCCACTTGAACTTCTTTCTGGACCTGAGCCCCCACTGTTCTTGGAAATGGATACAAATAGTGATGAATAAATGAATTTATGGGTGTGGATGGACCTCTACTAAGGTTTATAGGAGACAGATTAGAATTATCTCTGGGTGATCCATGTTAATAAAGCAATTCAACACAGAAAGAACACCACCATTATCCTCTGCTTCAAAATGGGTTGTGGATTTTGCTTGGCTCAAGCAATTGGAGATTTTGAGGCAATGGTGGTGTTGAAAAGCTCAAAAAGCTGTTATAAGTTCCATATTTCATCTTTTGAGTTTTCAACAATTGGTTCAGTGTTGAGATTTATATCCCTTAAAATTTTTGAATTTCAGGGCTCTCAATCCAGAATCTGGGCTTTAATACTCTTTTTTCTAAAACCAGAAAATTATAATACTTTTCAGGGTTTGATACAACATATGTGAAGATGAATGAGACAAGATGTTGAATACATAAAGATTAGCAATGAGGTTGTCTGCATTCATTCCAAGGAACAGCTGAAAAGAGGAAGGGGATCCTCACTGGGTCTGGTGAGGGTCTTGGGAGACAGTCTGGGTCTACTTCCAAACTGTTCTATAGCCTAGCTGGAGATTGTTGGCCATTTTTTTTTTAATTTCTATCAGAACAGGTGTTAAAATGCTTTTCCTTATGTGTTAGATTATTCTCCGTTGGCAATCCCTGTTTTGGTTCTTGAGAGGAGGTCATGTTTGTTTGTTTGTGATTTATCTGGAGTGACTGCTTTGATTTCTTGATTGTTTGATTGATTTTGGGATGGAAGGGAGAGAATTAGTTGCTCTCTGTTTTGATCTGAGTTTTCAGATTGATTGTTCTTTCAAGGGTGTCTTGATCCATGCTTTTTTGGTAGGTCAGTCCTTGATTTTTCTGGAATGGTTGATCTTGAGGGGGATTAGTTTTGGTGGTAAACTTTTGAGACTTATCAAAGGAAATACATTTTTAGTTGTTTGAATACAGAGTTATCCCAATTGGGAAAACTCTTGGCTGAAGCAAGTTGTCACAATTGGGATAAATCTGGGCTGCAGAAAGTTTTCCAAATGGGGATAACTCACAGTGGTTGCAATGTAGTCGCTTGAGAGCAAATACATAAAACCAACTACATTACTTTTTTTTAAATTCTTGGTCTGGTGAAATTTCAAAAAATGACCACAAAAATTGTGTCATGCATGTATAAAAATGAAAGCTGTTCCATGAAAATAGAAATTTGAACATTGGGGATGCAAAAGTAAGTTCTCCCCAATTAGTAGCATCTCTGGAGTACTACTATTTTGCAATTTCATCTTGAAAACTGCTGTGAGCACTCCTCCTTGGTCTGTACAGGCTTAAAAGAAGCAGTCTGGACACCAAATGTCCAACAACTTCTTGCATGTCCCTATTGATTTTGGAATTTAAATAAAGGTGAATTTCAGTTAAAAGAAGCAAGTAATTGGATAGAAATAGTGAGAGAAAAGCAGGGACAGTGAGAGAAAATCAGGCAAAATAGGGTGTATCAGAGTTAGCAAACCCACAATTAGAAACCTGCCATTTTTTACCAAACCCACCATTTTTAATGGCAGGTTTCTGAAATACACATACCCCCTAACTGGTATATTTCAAAATGGCAGGTTTCATGAAAATGGCGGATTTCAAACATCAAACCCGCCATTAAACCCATTATTTATGCATCATCATCCATCCACCATCCACCACATCTAAAACACCCATCCACATCAGCAAATCCATACTGGTCCCATCTCCTTCACATCACACATATCTCATCTCCATTGCTTCACATCTCCATCATTTCACATCTCTATTGCTTAAAATCTCTATTGCTTCACACCTCTATTGCTTCAAATCTACATCTTCATACAAATCCCATCATCATCTCATCACCCCACATCAAATCACCATTTTCTCAACATGTCCCATCAAACTTCTTGACAGCAAAGTGAAAATGCAAAAAAGCTTACTGAACTTTTGTTAGTTTTTGGCTTCCATTCAGAATCCAATTCAGACTCCAATTTTCAATCAACTTGGTTGGCTTTGAATTCTCTATTACAAAAGGGATACATGGTTCCAAGGAGACAAAATCTCCACAACCCTATGTATGAAAGGGAAAAGCTCCATCTCCTCCCCAACCTAGGCTTCCAGAAACTGTTACAAACTCTATTGCCTTCATTCATAAAACTTTTGGAGATGATTGAAGACCACAAAATCTTCCAGAACAATTCTCGGAATCCTCAAAGAAATCCAGCTATCCAACTGGCTGTTGCTCTTTGTAGATTGGGATCAAATGTAAATGGGGAAGCAATTCATCAATTAGAAAATCTATTCTCAGTAGGATATGGAACCATTGACTCATACACAAAAAGAGTAATGGTTGCTATCCTATATTTCCATTGCTAAGTCCTTTCTTGTCCAACAAAAGAAGAATGCAAGGAGATATCTCAATTAATGGAAACCAAAGGATTTCCTGGTTGAATTGGTTTTGTTGATGAAACCACCATCCCCTTGAGTCAAAAACCCAAGCTAGATGGCAAACACTATTTTGATTGGAAAAAAGGCAATTGATTCATATCTTTTCCAATTGCTTTGATAACACTGTTGATCACACACTGACCAAATATGTTTTTTCTGTTTTTTTAAATACTCTGTGGAACTGCAACTTCTCTGAAATAACAACAAGAAGTTCATATCCCTCCATGCTGGCCTTCCAGGTTCCTTTCATGATTCATACGTGTTCAATTGGATGCGGATTGCCCAAAAACCAGAGAACTACTTTAACCAAGATCAATAACATCTGGCTGATTCAGCTTATGCTAGTGGGAAATATGTGGTTCCAGCATACTGGAATGTTTTGTCCAAAAATCAAGGAAAACCAATTTCAACTATCATCTTGCCCAATTACAAGTTTGGGTTGAGCATGCCATAGGAGTCCTGAAAGGAAGATGGGACAGCTTAAGGGAAATGCAAAAACAGCTTCAAAACCCCAAATACATGAAGTTCCTCATAAACTGGATTATCACTTGTGTAATCCTTCACAATTGTTTGGCTGAAATTAAAGATGAATGGGACAAAATATTTGAAGATGATATTCCTTATCCACCTCAAGTCATACCTGTTTCATCTTGTCCCTCATCTTCTTCTATGAGAGAACAGATTCTTCCTCTCACCCTTGCTAGCTTTGATGGGTAATGTTTGATTTCAAGTTAGGTAAAAAATCCCTTCACCAATTTTTTTGGGTTTTGGTTGTTCACCCAAGATTCCTAGGCTGAGTCCATTTTTTATTTTTTTTCTCTTCTGGTGGACTTGGACAAAAAAAACACTCCACCTCAGGCCATCAAACCACCGGTCCCTCCAAGTCACACCTCCTCCTCATCCACCACCTCAGCCTCACCCACCACCTCCACCTCACTGCTTCTCCTCACCCACCACCTCCCCTCCTCCTTTGGTTGGAATCCCTGGTAAGCTCCCCCCCTCCTCCTCATCCTCCCCATCATCCAAGTCTGATCCTTTGATCCATCCACCTTCAGGACCCCCCCCACCTCCTTGGTTGATCTCCCAGGTAAGCCCCCCCCCATCCTCCTCATCCTGCTTTTACATCCCTCCCACCCATACTTGCTAACCTCACTTTTGCATCCATCACTCTCCTCCCTCTTGCTTGCCCCCCCTCCCTTGCCCCCCCTCACAATTACCCCTCCCCCCCTCTCACTGGCCCGCCCCCCCCCTTGCCTTGGTTTCCCCCCCTCCCGCTTGCTTGGCGGGCGGCCTCACCCTCGCCCTCCTTTGGCCAAGCAACGCCCAGGTCCCCCCCTCCTTTAATTGCTTGGCCAACCCTGCCAGCCCCCTCCCCTCCTTCAGCCAACCGAGGCCCGCCCCTCCCCTCCTTGGATTTTTTTGCCAACCCCTTTGGCCAACCAATGCCCGGCCCCCCCTCCTGCTCTTGCTTGGCCAACCCCGCCAACCCTGCCGGCCTCTTGCTTGGCCGACGGCCGACCAACGCCCCAGCCCCCCCATCCCTTCTTGCTTGCTTGGCCAACCCCGCTGTCCCCCTCCCCTCCTTTGGCCAACCAACGCCCACCCAGGCCCCCTCCATCCATTGGTGGACCAACTCTCAGGCCCCCTGCTCTTGCTTGGCAGACCCCCCCAACCCCGCCTGTGTGGTGACCAAATCTGGTCAATCCATTGGCTTGCAAGCAGCAATCCATCCATCCATCCTTTCAATTGTTATGAGCAACCATCAGCCCCGTCATCCATCTTCTTCCTAGATTCCCTCTTCCGGCTCCACTCCCCCCCCATCTCTTGCTCCTCATCAATCTCATCCGCACCAAGAATGCTTTCGTCAACAATCTCCACTTTTTCATCAATTGGCTTGCTGCCGCTTACTCTCCATCCAACCTGCCCCTGGCTCATCTTGACCATCACTTCAGGTTGATTGAATCCATCTTTTGGCTACATAAAACATTCCTGAGCCAATCCTTACTGCCCATCAAACCCAATCCAACCCATTACCATCTCAGTGATCTCATTGTGCTCGTCTCAAGCCTTGTCCATCAACTTTAACCCATCTATCATCATTGTTACTGCCATCCTTAGGGCTGGGCCGGTGCCAGTGGTTGGTTGTTTGATCCAACCATCATTTCAAACGAATTGTTGATCCAAGCCTTGCTCTCTGTCAATTGGCGCTTCTTGGCTCCCTTACCTTCCTTGTCCTCACCCTCTTTGGTCAATCCTCATCCATCTTCCAACCTCCGTCCCCCCCATCATCTACCATCAGCAAGCTCAGACTCCCAGCCAGCTTGCTGGCCCTCTGGCACCTGTCAGGCGTGGCTCTGGCCAACCTTCTCACCTTCCTCCTGGGACTCTCCCACCTCCGTCAATCATTTGCACCCCCTTCCATCTTTGGGAGGGGGTGAGAAAGTGTTGTCTACCGCCCGCGGAAATCCGCGGGCGGTCTGGTTCATTTTTTTTCCCACCCCTTCCGCCTTTGGGTGAGGGGTGGGTGATCCCGGTGTTGTCATGCACGCCTGTCCGCTGTGGAAACCAAAGGTGAGCTACACCCCTTAAGTTGTCCTCAATTCCGGAAGTTATTGATCAAAGCATCTGTAAGGAGATTGGATGCAGCCAGTCAAGAGAGAGAGAGTGAGAGAGAGTGATAGAGTGATAATAAGATGAATTCCTTCCTTTCCAATCTAATCCAACACACGTATTCAAAGTGATAATCCCTCCCTTACAACCCGGAGTTGAGAGTGATGTATTTAAGTCCTCCCTCTCAACCCTAACCTAAGTACAAGCGCAAGTAAGCAAGAATGATGGAATACAACCCCTAAGCCACAGAACCCTATCCCAACCCTATCCCTCCGTCCCCTGTCCCCTAACCCATGCTCCACCTCCCCTGCCCCATTCCCCCTCTGTGTTTCCCGCTAGTTCGTCCTTCTCATGATGCGTTGTAAGACTCCAAATGGTGCTAGGCCGTGGCAGTTCTGTGGAGGGGAAAGGTGCTGTTTAGGCTGCCCTCCTGAGTGTTACAAAAATATTTAAATGTAACCAAGATCAAGGTCCAGAACCTGGTAAATGAGGAATCAAGGAGTAGAGGATAAGGATGATAATAGTTCGGTAGCAACAGAAAAGCACTATCTGAGACAAGATTATGCAGGGAAAAACTTGAAAAAAAGAAGTTAAAGTCTTCTTAGAGTTCAAAGAACAAAAGCTGTTGTATGTAAACAACGCCCACAAGCTAATAACTCTGGTCGTCAGCAGAAGATTGGGGATGATCAACTTAAACCCAAGCAACCTCCAGGTTATCAATGAACCTGCCCAACTCTCCGCAATCAAGCGCTTGAAGGGTACCAGATAACTGAGGGTGGCTGTACAAGACAAAGCACAATGTTTAAGAAGCTCTAAAACAAACAGTAACTGATTTGAAGCAAGGATAACCACAACACTTCTCAAGGAACTCAAGAGTAGGCTGGCAGAATGCAACTCCAAAGAAGCTAAGGGGAGGTATAACACTCCAGGTCTTAAGCTTAATAAGACTTCTTCAATCAATTGTGATTGGCTCCAGAAAGGTGATCAGGGATCAGGACCAGTATTGTCAGAGAAAGGGATCAAGGAGTGGTATGACACACTCAAAAATTCCAACAGACAGAATTTTTCTTCAACCAGCAAGGCTATTGGTTGGTGATAAGGATCAGGGATCAGG
This sequence comes from Puccinia polysora, assembly GCA_025617555.3. Lineage (NCBI taxonomy): Eukaryota > Fungi > Basidiomycota > Pucciniomycetes > Pucciniales > Pucciniaceae > Puccinia > Puccinia polysora. The sequence continues at coordinate 27,979,503 of CM062620.1, read as the reverse complement.
GTTTGAGTATGGAGGCTCAAGGATCAAAGGTGTGCTGATTTCATGCTGGATCATTCCATGCTCTGACGCTGCTTTCCAATGATGATGGATCCAAAAGGCAGGGGAGAGCCCCTCCTTATATGGGCAGGAGGCCCTGTTAGACTATGTAAAACGGATTCTACAAATAGAGCGGAAAAGGGAAGACAACCATGTGGTCACTTGCGTCTGTCTGTGGATGGGCGCGCGCAACAATACCAGAGTCACCCACCCCTCGTCCAAAGGCGGACGGGGTGGGAAAGCGAAATGAACCAAACCGCCGCGGATGTCCACGGGCGGTAGTTTGCACTCTTCCAAAGGCGGAAGCGGGTGGGAGAGTACCAGGAAATGTGACGGATGAAGTCCATGAGAGCGCGGATGGGCGGATAGGAGATTGGCTTGAGAAAGTTGAGTAATTCCTGACGGCCTTGAGATTCACAACTGATAGATCAAGTGCGATGGGAGATTTGACAGATCCAAGGATTTGCCAAATGCTTGGGGGTGCGGTCGGGATGGATTCAGTAAATCATGGATGAGGGCCGCGCAACGGTAGCAATGGGGAGATTGGGACGCGCGACAAAAAAGATGAGGATGCGCAAAAACAAAGATGAGGACGCGCTATGACAACGGCGGAGATGATGAGCAAAACGCAACGGCAAGGATGATGAGCAATGCGGATATAGGATGCGCAACGCGCGCGGATGAAAGGAGCGCAGCTCACGCGGCGCAGCGTTGATAAAGGAAGCGCAGCGCGCGCGGCGCGGCGCGCGACGCGCGCGGATAATGGACTCTTTGGATGAGCCTGAGGATAAGTTGTTTGGCCGGATGGTACGTTTGCGCAACAGTTTACGTATTGAGGTCTTAAGACGGCAAGGGTGTCCAGGATGGGGCACCACATCTCTCCCCAACTTACAGACTGTCCCTAGTCTGCTCCCGAGTTTGATGCCATAGAAAAAAGAAAGGAAAGAAAGATGATTGAAGCCAAAGAATGGCCATTTTGATCTTCAGAGTGGTTGAGAAAAATATGTCAATCCGACCAAAAATCCTAGAAGTGGCTGAGATAAAATGAAGGAGGTGTTCCCAAGTGCTCACACGCGTGGCATGAAGTAGAGCTTTCACAAAAAAACAAGGATCTTGCCCAGATGGTGCACAATTGGGAGGACTTACTTCTGGACCAAGTTGCCTCCACAAGAGTGAAATTTCTTGGCCTGATTAGCAGAGAACCTTCTGGCCATTGGAGTACCATCCAGCTCCTCCAAAAGATATGATCCACCTCTAACTTGACAGACTACTTGGTAAGGACCATTCCAGCAGTTAGAGAAAAGCTTTCCACACTGAGTTTCCAAGGAACAATTATAAGCCAATACCAGGTCACCAGGGTTTAAAGGGTCCCTGATTCAATTCTGGTGTTTATCTTCCCAATACTGAACTGATTTTGCTCTTGATTCCATCATCTTCTGATAAGCTTCGTTATGAATATCTTTACTCCGCTCCAGTTGCTTTGATCTGGCAACTAATAGGTCAGTAGTTGAGGAAACCTGTTCCCAGGGGATGCCCAAGAAAGGCTCCATCTCAAGATCAAGAGTAAGAACAGCCCTCTGACCAAATATGATTTCATAAGGAGAAAAACCAGTGGTTTTCTTGGTGGAAATTTGATCAGAGAAGAGAACCAAGGGGAGAAACTTTTGACAATTCTTGCTGCTTTCACCAGCCAATTTGACAAGAGCAGCCTTCAAAGGGGCATGGCCTCTTTCCACCATGCCTTGTCCTTCAGGATAATAGGGATAAGGAACTCTATGTTGTCCAGGGAGCGATCGGATCATTTCAGCAAGTTTTCCACCAAATTCCGAGCCACCATCCGTAGAATAAGATCTGGCCAAGCCATAACGCATTGTCCAAGTCTCATGAAGGAAAGCTGCTACTGATTCAGAGCTGAGGTTCTTAAGAAACTTTGCTTGAACCAATCCAGAAAAATCATCTCTAGCCACAATGAGGTACTTAGCTCCACCAGCCTTAATGTGAACCACATCCATAGCAATCCTCCCAAAGACAGTGGATTCTCCAGTGGGGTAACAAATTTTGGCCGGGCGCCTAAGATCACGTTTCTGGCACACTTCACAACTCCTACACCATTGAGCAACGGATTTCTTCAGGGATGGCCACCAGAATTGTTTGGATATTTGTCAAGAAGTTTTGGTTTCCCCACGATGACCAAGGCCTTCATGGAGATTTTCCAGGATCAAATCTTGCTTGGAAGGGATAGTGACCACAACAAGTGCACAAGGAGTTGACCTTTTCATGAGCCTAGAACCTTGGATAAAAAAGTTGGAGGACTTTCTTTTAAGGGACCGAAATTCTTTGGCAGAGAGATCAGGGGGTCTTTGGAGAGTAGAAAGGTACTGCTCCAACTTAAGCCAGAAACCTTGCTGGAAACCAGAGTAATTTTGGGAGGAGAAGGCAAGGACAGGGCGGACCAAGGGTTATTCCTCATCAAAATCGATTCCAACCTCTGATTCATTGTCTCCAATAGGTTGTCGAGATAAACCATCAGGCATGGTGAAAGATTTTCCAGGCCTGTGAACAATATCAAAAGAGAACAACTGGATGAAAGCCACCCAACAAGTCATTGGAGCATTTGGAAGGCTGGGGGCGTTTATCATTTCAATAATAGATTGTGCATCTACTTGTAACTCAAAGTGTTGACCCCAAAGGACAGTCTGAAGCTTCTTCAACATTTGGGCCACACCGCAAAGTTCCAGTTTTGGCTGGGAGTACCTGGATTCCACATCTGAGAAAAGAAGAGATTCATGCAGAGCAGGAAAATCCAAACCATTTTCATCTTCCTGGGTAAGAACAGCCCCAACAGATTGATAACTCAAGTCCACTGCCAGCTTGATCTTGCTGGCTCCGGGTCCATAAGTGATCTTTTTCAAAACAATGTCTTTCCCAACAATTTTTTTGAGCAACTGAAATGATTGTTTGCAGTCTTGGGTCCAAATCCATTCAGCATCCTTCCTGGTTAAGCGACGCAAGGGAATACAGATTTCGGATAATGAGGGAATGAAGATCCTGACATAAGTTACAACACCTAGGAAACCTCTAACTTCCGTTGGATTTATTGGGGTAGGCCAGGAGATGATTTTGTTGACTTTAGAGGGTGCCATCCTTCTTCCTTCCTTGCAGACTATATGACCAACGATTTCCAAGGCAGGGACACAGGCAGCAAGTTTTGATCCAGAGACAGTAAGGCCAGATTCCTCGATTCGAAACAAAATTCTTTCCAAGACAGTAGCATACTCCCAGATAAATTGTTGGATTCCTGAGTGCCAAGGTAACAGCTCATTATCATAGTCAGAAACTGTACCTTTAATTCCACCATCATCAATAAAGATACCTGCATTATCCGGGATTTTGTCCTGGAGGATTTAAATCATCTGAGCCTGATAGACTGCAACGGAGTTGGTGGCACCTTGAGGCAATCAAGTCAGCTGAAATCAACCAAGGGGAGTATCGGAGGTAGTGAGGGGACAAGAAATAGGATGCAAGGATTGTTTGTCATAGCCACCCATAATGTCACCTAGACCATAGCAAGCTCTCCCAGAGAAGGATTTGACAAATTCTTCAGTGGCAGGAGGCACACCAGAGTCTTTAATAGTAACTTTATTAAGAGGTTGGAGATTTTGAACTACTCTAAGTTTACCATTACTCTTTAGAACACAGAAAACCGGGATAGAGTAACTAGAAGTTGATTGTTTGTATAAACCGGTACGGACTTGTTTGCGGACCAACTTGATGAATTTGTTGACTTTTGCAGAAGGAATAGGGATCTTCTTCTTTTGCCAAGGATCATGTTCAACTACAGGGACAATGTAAGGGAGACCATAGGATTCTTTCAAGAGACCTCTCTCTTCTTCACAGAATGCAATAGATTTTTCCCTTAGAGACAAGATATTTTTGATCAAATTTAACTCATCAGGAAGAAGCCATCCATCTGGACCAAAGTTGACCACTTTCAGACGTTCTTCAGTGACCTGACCGGAGGGAATAAATGGACCAGTGAGGGATCTGGATAGACCACAGTAAGGATTGCAGGATAGCAGAGGACGCATAAGAGGAGGGTTGAGGTTGAGGGGCATTTGTTGGTTGACTGGCTGAACCTTCTTTGCAACTGGTTTGTACTTGGTGGCAAAGGAGAGGAATCCCTGCTTCCTCCAAGCATTGACCAGTGAGACCTGACTACGAAAACTGAGGCCATGTTCCAACATCTTCCAAGTCCAATGTTCTGCTGCGTCCTTGAAAGGTGCCTTCTCCATAAAAGAGGTTCCAAAAGATAACACATTGCTCACATGTGTGGCACAGGGTAGATTTTCAAAAACAAAAGTAGTAGAAGCCCTTGGTGGTGCACAATTGGGAAGACTTACTTCTACCCCAAAGTGCCTCCACCTAAGACCAAACTCCTTCATAACAAAGCCACCAAGAAAAGAATCGAGATTGAGATCTAGTTTAGACTCATTGTGGAGATTCAAAACCGGAATAGAGGATGAGTGATCAGGCTGAAAAGAAAAAGAAGATACAAAAGTTCCAGACAGAGAAGAAATATTTTTGGATTTTTCGGAGTTTTTACATGTTTGGGTTTTGATCTTATTTGGATGAGAAGAAAATGATGAGGAAAAAGAAAGATATGCCTCTGAGGTGGGAGTTGGTCCATGAGTTTAAGTCTGAGGCTGAGGAGAACTACAACTATCAGTAGGGCCAACTATTCTGCTAAAAAATGAGGATGAAATGAGTGAGAGTTTTCTTTCTGCTTTCCTTTCAGGACAGATTTGGGAGGTTGACCAAAGAAGTCTATTTCCCAACAACCAGAATCCAAAGAACAAAGGGGAACTTCAGCCTTTCTGCCATCAGCATCAGGGAGGAGAATTCTCTCCCCAACTTGATCAGAAAACATCAGGGTAGCACCAAAGTCCATTAAGAAAGGCCTTCCCAAGATCATGGGACCATCCAGATGAGTGATCCAGAAGTGACAGGTGCCAACAACATTTTAACCAATTCGAAAAGGAATATCCTCAGCAATACCAACCAGTTCACAGGACTGATTCACAATTCCATAGAGCGCAGAGTTGAAACTGACCCTTGGGCTAAGTTTAAGCTTGCAGGCCATGGAGTCTGAAATCAAGTTTAGCTGAGAACCCAAATCCACAAGGAGAGAAACCGTTTTAGTTGATTCACCAAGACTACATGGAAGAAAACCAAGAGGACAGGAGTACAGGTTGGTATCTGGAGAGGGATCTGTTCCACCAGAATCCTCTATCAGAGTACCAGAGGAGACCTTTAATTTTTCCGGACCAATCTCCACATGTCAACGAGAAACCCATTTCTTCATCCCTTCTGCCACAGATGGAGAGATTGACAGGAGTTCAGCCACAGATAGATTGGGGATTTTAAGATCAGAAATTTTCTTTAATACTCCTTCCACAGCATTAGGGTAGTCCTTGGAGATGCCCCTCTCAAATCAAACTTTGGGCTGGGTGGAGGGAGGAAGATCAGGTATAATAGGTGATGGAAGAGGATCTGAGGGTTGGGCAGGTTGAAGAGGGGGAGGATCAGAGTTGTCTTGGAACCTTTCCATAAGTGGTTCCCTTTCTAATTCCATGTCTTACACATCAGACGAAGGAGGTTCAGGTGAAGATTGACGTTTAACGGGTTTTTGCAGAATGGAAGATGGAACAGGAGGAGACTTATGAGGTTTTGGTTCCTCATGGCATTTCCTAGCTGGATCAGATTGATAGGTGCCAGGGAAGCTGGAAGAAGTGATAGCTGGGGGAAACCAAGGTTGCAGAGTTCCACAGGATGATCAAAAATCCAAAGAGACCAAGGATACCTTCTTAGGAGTTGGTGGTTGGTATGAGGCCAGCACATGACAGATTGGTTGAGACGAATCAAAAGGGATCAAAGCACCGTTAGGAAGGAAAAAATTATTTCTCTTCTGCTCTACTAACTTCTCCTCCTTGTCTTTCTGGAATTCAGGACATCTACTGGTACCATGGCCTTCCCTATGGCAATAATAACAGACTATAGTAGACTTAGGAACGAAATTAGCGGGTTTAGGAGTGGCTAAAGAGGATATTTTCTGATCTATTTTATTCTCAAATGCCTTAAGTAATTTAGTGATCTCATCTATAGTAGGTGTCTCCCGGTGAGTCTGAGGATTGGGTTTAGGTCTGCAATTGGCTTCCATCTTATTCATGATTTTGTTAGATGCTTGAAAAGAGGGGGCAAGGACTGGTTCAGTGATTTTAGGTTTTTCAAAGGTGAGAGCTGTTTGACCTTTCATCACTTTATCCACAGTATTCCTAAGAACCATGAAAGCAGGGAGCTTGAACCAATTGTCTCTTGTCGTGATCATGTATCCAGATTTCACCAATTCATCCTTAATTCTTTCCTGCACTCCTGGAGAGAAAGACTGAAAAAATTGCACTCAAATTTTGTCCAATGTATCAATGTGATTGTTCCGGATAAGATAGGACTGGATAGGATCCCAAGATTTTCTGAAAGTCTGATAGTCAGAGGCTGAGGAGATACCACCATTGGAGATCCATTGAGAAACCAGGGCATCCAAGTCTTGCAAAGTAAATCTGGCTACATCTATTTTTCCCCAATAGGCCAGCATAGCCCCCTTCAGGAGCCGCCAGTTGTGAGTTTCAAATCCCTCAAACAATTTGATAACCTCCATAACTTTGTCAGAAGAGATAAAAAACCGTAACTGATAAGCCATATCATATTCACTGGCACCATCCACTTCCGCAGCCATCTCATAGGAGTCCAGGAATTGTTCAACTTTGGTCCCATTGAAGCATAAGTTTTTGTTCTGAGGTTTGATTTTGACCATCTTGGCCCAAACAGATAAAGAGGATACAGCAGATTCCATGTTGAAGGGTTCCTAAGAGATCCAATCCAGCAGAGTTCCAAGGTGGCTCACAAGTGTGGCAAGAGTAGAGTTTCACAAAAACAACAAGGATCCTGCCCAGGCGGTGCAAAATTGGGAGGACTTACTTCTGGACCAAGTTGCCTCCACAGATCAGATCTGAAAAAAAAACAAACAGAAAAAGAAAAGAAAAGAAATCGGATTGGATTTTTGGAGTTGATTCTTCAAGTTGGGACTGTAAATCCCAAGTTTTCTGGTTTGATCCCGGCCCGGGGGACCAAATGTAAGACTCCAAAAGATGCTAGGCCATGGCAGTTCTGTGGAGGGGAAAGGTGCTGTTTAGGCTGCCCCCCTGAGTGTTACAAAAATATTTAAATGTAACCAAGATCAAGGTACAGAACCTGGTAAATGAGGAATCAAGGAGTAGAGGATAAGGATGATAATAGTTTGGTAGCGACGGAACAGCACTATCTGAGACAAGATTATGCAGGGAAAAACTTGAAAAAAAGAAGTTAAAGTCTTCTTAGAGTTCAAAGAACAAAAGCTGTTGTATGTAAACAACGCCCACAAGCTAATAACTCTGGTCGTCAGCAGAAGATTGGAGATGATCAACTCAAACCCAAGCAACCTCCAGGTTCTCAATGAACCTGCCCAACTCTCCGCAATCAAGCGCTTGAAGGGTACCAGATAACTGAGGGTGGCTGTACAAGACAAAGCACAATGTTTAAGAAGCTCTAAAACAAACAGTAACTGATTTGAAGCAAGGATAACCACAACACTTCTCAAGGAACTCAAGAGTAGGCTGGCAGAATGCAACTCCAAAGAAGCTAAGGGGAGGTATAACACTCCAGGTCTTAAGCTTAATAAGACTTCTTCAATCAATTGTGATTGGCTCCAGAAAGGTGATCAGGGATCAGGACCAGTATTGTCAGAGAAAGGGATCAAGGAGTGGTATGACACACTCAAAAATTCCAACAGACAGAATTTTTCTTCAACCAGCAAGGCTATTGGTTGGTGATAAGGATCAGGGATCAGGGGTTGAGTATGGAGGCTCAAGGATCAAAGGTGTGCTGATTTCATGCTGGATCATTCCATGCTCTGACGCTGCTTTCCAATGATGATGGATCCAAAAGGCAGGGGAGAGCCCCTCCTTATATGGGCAGGAGGCCCTGTTAGAATATGTACAACGTATTCTACAAATATAGCGGAAAAGGGAAGACAACAATGTGGTCACTTGCGTCTGCCTGTGGATGGGCGTGCGCAACAATACCAGAGTCACCCACCCCTCGTCCAAAGGCGGACGGGGTGGGAAAGCAAAATGAACCAAACTGCTGCAGATGTCCGCGGGCGGTAGTTGGCACTCTTCCAAAGGCGGAAGCGGGTGGGAGAGTCCCAGGAAAGGTGATGGATGAAGTCCATGAGAGCGCGGATGGGCAGATAGGAGATTGGCTTGAGAAAGTTGAGTAAATCCTGACGGCCTTGAGATTCACAACTGATAGATCAAGTGCAATGGGAGATTTGACGGATCCAAGGATTTGCCAAATGCTTGGGGGTGCGGTTCGGATGGTTTCAGTAAATCATGGATGAGCGCCGCGCGACGGTAGCAATGAGGAGATTTGGACGCGCAAAGACAAAGATGAGGACGCGCAACAACAAAGATGAGTACGCGCTATGACGAGCAACACGCAAGGGCAAGGATGATGAGCAATGCAGATATAGGACGCGCAAAGCGCGCGGATGAAAGGAGCGCAGCGCGCGCGGATAAAGGACGGTTCCGATGAGCCTGAGGATAAGTTGTTCGGCCGGATGGTACGTTTGCGCAACAGTTTACGGATGGAGGTCTTAAGACGGCCAGGGTGTCCAGGATGGGGCACCACAGCCTCCGCCCGACAACCCTTCCCAGGTATCCGGGGTGTACCCGCGTGATCCAATCCGTGCATCTTGCAATGCGCATCCGCTTGATCCCCGCAAGCCATCCAATCCGCGCAATCCGTCCAATCTGCACAAGCCTTCTGATCCGCGCCAGCTTTTTGATCCACGCGACCCTTCCAATACGCAATCTGCGCAATCTGTCTGTCTTCTGTCTCCAGGTGCTGAGCCCAACCGGAATGATGCTGAGCCTACCTGACTGCTGCTGAGCCCGCTGTAAGACTCCAAACAGTGCTAAGCCTTGGCAGTTCTGTGGAGGAGAAAGGTGCTGTTTAGGCTGCCCTCCTAGGAGTTACAATAATATTTAAATGTAACCGGAATCAAGGTCCAGAACCTTATGGATGAGAAATCAAAGTAAGGGAAGAGGATAAGAGTCGTCGGTAGCGATGGAAACAACACTATCTGAGGCAAGATGGTGCCGGTAAAGACTTGAACAAATAAGTCAAGGTTTTTTCAGAGTTCAATAGAACAAGGCAGTTGTAAGTAACAACGCCCACAAGCTAATAACTCTGGTTGTCAGCAGCTGATTAGGAAAGATCAACTCAATCCCAACCAACCTCCAGGTTCTCAATGAACCTGCCCAACTCTCCGCAATCAAGCGCTTGAAGGGTACCAGATAACTGTGGGAGGCTGAAAAAAACAAAAGCAATTTTTTTATGAAGCTCAAGAAGCAAATCAATAACGAATTCAAGCAAGAATATCCCAACACTTCTCAAGGGACTCAAGAATAGCGTGGCGAAATGCAACCTTAAAGAAGAAGGGAGGTATAACACTCCAGGTTTTAAGCTTAATAAAACCTCTTCAATCAAACGTGATTGGCTCCAGAAAGATGATCAAGGAGAGATAAAGACCAGTATGGTTGGAAAACGGGATCAGAGTGGTATAGCACACCCAAGAATTCAGACAGACAGGAATTCTTCTTCAACCAGAAAAGCTATTGGTTGGTGATAAGGATCAAGGTCACAAGGGACAGAGTTTGAGTACGGAGGCTCAAAGGATCAAGGGGCAATCATGGATATACCCGGATAAGTTGCTCAGATAAGTGGGGAAGGATGCCCACGGATAAGTTGATTTCTGATGATGAGGGAGACAGATGAGATGAGATGATGATGGTCTCCTGGGATCCTGGGCCAAAAGGCAGGGGAGAGCCCCTCCTTTTATAGACATGAGGCCCTGTATACTATGTACAAGAGATACTACAAATAGATGCGGGAAAATGAAAACCACAAAAAAAAGAAGATGACATGAGATGAAAAAAATAAATGTTGCCCGCATCAAGAATGACCGCGGGCAACCAGATGGACACCCGCGACAGCGGTCGCGGGGGTCGAAAACGGCTGTCGTCGCCCGATCGGCGGCAACAGCGGGGTGAAGGTTCCAACGGCTGCGAGCGGTTGCTCGCGGTTGTCGGTTGGATCAGATGATGGGCGAGGATCTGAACTTGGATGAGCAGGGTTGACTTTGGGAGGATCTGATGAACCCAAGGGAGCCGGGGATTCCGAGTGAGATGAGTCATCAATGATGATAATCTCTGGCTCTGGTTGAGGCGATGAATGTCTAGCCAAGGGGTTCACGAACAAGAGGTGTGAAGGATGATGGTGGGGTTGAGTGGAAGGGCAAACAAGGGTCAAGTGAGGATTGGGGCTAGGGATGATGGTTTGGTCTGGACGGCTGGTGGGAGTGGGGAGATCGAATCAATGGTTGACGACCGTCGCGACAAGCGACGGCGTCGGTTGGATGAGAGAATCAGGAAGGATCAAATGAGGGGGTCGTGAGGGATGAGGATTGATTTGAACCTCATACTACCAACGAGAGATCTTAGGATGAATTTGATCCAACGGCTCGGGTGGGTGCTAATTGAGAGGAGAGTTCAATGGTCATCTCACCCCATTTGGTGAGTGAACCTGGGGAAAATGCTGGTGATGCTAGGTGCGACAAGGGTGATTTCCCTGGGTGGAGGATTGAGGTGCTCAAGGGAAGGTGAGCGAAACAAGTTGGCGACTCGGTCCGATTGTTGAGGGATCGACCAAGTTTTGGCTTTGAAGAAGGAGAGTAGATCAAGGGTCATACCCAAGGTGAGACCCCAAAGGTTTAATTGTTGCGTCATGGATGTTGAGGATGATTGATCAAGGTTGGATGGAGGATGGAAGGATTGAAGGGATCGTTGAAGGTGGTTCGACGATTGCTTGCGTTGCCAAAAGTCAGGGCCGCAAGGGCAACAAGTAGGAGTTGAACATAGGAGGGGGGGATCGAAGCAGAGAGACAGGCAAGAGGCCTGTCCTAGACCGCTAGGACAGGGGGAAGTTGAGAGATGGGGGGAAACGAAGGTACCCATAGGGGTACAACCAAAAAAATATTTTTTTTTTTTTTTCCGTGGTGTCCCAGATTGGTCACCACATCTCTCCCCAACTTACAGACTGTCCCTAGTCTTCATCTAAAATTTGAAAGGATTAAAAAAAAGGCGGGGACAAAGAAATTGAAGCAATGATTGGCCATTTCTTGATCTTGAGAGCAATTGAAGAGTTGAGGGCAATATCTTGATTCTTCCAAATGAGTCCTAGAAGCGGCAGGAATAGAACAAGGAGGGCGTCCCAGGTGCTCACATATGTGGCATACAGTAGAGTTTTACAACGAAAACGCAGCAAATGACCCTGGTGGTGCACAATTGGGAGGACTTACTTTTACCCCAAATTGCCTCCACTGAAGCCCATATTCCTTCATACCAAAATCACCAAAAACGGAATTGCAATTAGGATCTAGTTTAGACTCATTGCGGAGATTCAAGCCGGAACTGAGAGAAGATTGATCAGACTCAAAAGTAGAAGGAAAAGAAGACACAACAGATCCAGAGAGAGAAGGAGATGCAGAAGAAATATTTTTGGATTTTTCTATTTTGATATGTTTTTGTTTTTTAATGTTCTTGAGCTCAGAAGAGAATGATGAAAGGAATGAAAAATAAGCCTGAGGTATGGGAGTTGACCCTTGAGTTGCAGTCTGAGGCTGAAAAGAACTACAACTATTAGTAGGATCAACTATTCCCCTAAAAAATGAGAGGAACTAGAGTTATCCTTCTGCTTCCCCTTAAAAGATGATTTGGGAGAATGACCAGCAAAATCTCTTTCCCAACAACCAGAATCCAAAGAGCAAAGTGGAACTTCAATTTTCCTGCCATCAGCATCAGGGAGAGGAATTCTCTCCCCAACTTGATCAGAAAACATCAGGGTTGCACCAAATTCCATTAAGAAGGGTCGTCCCAAGATCATAGGACTGTCCAAACGAGTGATCCAAAAGTGGCAGGTTCCAACAATATTTCAACAAATCCTGACCGGTACATCTTCAGCAATACCAACCAGTTCACAAGCTTGATTTCCTATCCCATACACTGCAGAGTTGAAGCTGACCCTAGGACTAAGTTTGAGCTTGCAGGCCATAGCATCCAAGATTAAGTTAAGCTGAGATCCAGAATCCACAAGAGGAGAAACAGTTTTAGCTGAGTCACCAAGATAACAAGGAAGGAAGCCAAGGGGACAGGAATAAAGGTTGGAGTCTAAAGAAGGACTGGTTCCACCAGAGTCCTCCATTAAAGTGCCAGAGGAGACTTTGAGTTCTTCAGGGCCAATTTCCACACGTCGACGAGAGACCCATTTCTTCATTCCTTCAGCAACAGATGGAGAGATTGATAGGAGTTCAGCCACAGATAGATCAGGAATTTTGAGATCAGAAATTTTCTTTAATACTCCCTCCACAGCATTGGGGTGATCTTTGGAGATGCCCCTTTCAAATCAAACTTTGGGCTGGGTGGAGGGAGGAAGTTCAGGTGACGCAGAATCTAAGATAGGATTAGAAGGTTGAGGTGAGGGAGAAGGATCAGGGTGATCTGGGAACCTTTCCATGAGTGGTTCCTTTTCCACCTCCATGTCTTCTACATCAGAGGAAGGAGGCTCAAGTGATGATCGACGTTTAACGGGTTTTCGAAGGATTGAAGTTGGCAAGGAAGGAGCCTTATGAGGTTTAGGTTCCTCATGTTGTTTCCTGGCTGGATCAGATTGATAAGTAGTCCAAGCAAGACTAGAGGAAGAAATGGCTGGAGGATACCAAGGTTGGAGGGTAGCACAGGATGATCAAAATTCAAAGGAAGCAATAGATGCTTTCACAGGAGGTGATGGCTGGTAAGAGGCCACCCCATGTCGGATAGGACGAGACAAGTCAAAAGGGATTAGAGCACCATTAGGGAGGAAGTAATTGTTCCCCCTCTGCTCTACCAACTTTTCCTTTAGGTCCTTCTGAAGTTCTTGGCATCGTCCGGTTCCATGGCCTTCCCTATGACAGTAGTAACAGACCAGAGTTGATTTGGGGACAGAAGAAGGAGTTTTAGGAGTAGCTAGCGAAGAAATCTTTTGATATATTTTGTTCTCAAAGGCTCTAAGTAACTTGGTGATTTCATCTATAGTAGTAGGTTCTCAATTGGAATTAGGATCTGCTTTAGGCCTACAATCTGCCTCCATTTTAATCATAATATTGTTTGACTCTTTAAAAGAAGGAGCATGGACTGGTTCAGTAGTTCTAGGCTTTTAAAAGGTAAGAGCAGTTTGACCTTTCATGACTTTATCCACAGTACTCCTAAGGGTGAGAAAAACAGGGAGCTTGAATCGATTATCCCTGGTGGTAATCATGGATCCAGATTTGACCAGTTCTTCTTTAATCCTTTCCTGCACAGCCAACGAAAAAAATTGGAAGAACTTTGCTCAAATTTTGTCCACTGTGTCAATGTGATCGTTTCGGATAAGATAGTTTTGAATGGGATCCCAAGACTTCCTAAAAATCCGAAAGTCAGAGGCTGAAGAAATACCACCATTGCAGATCCACTGAGAAACCAGAGCATCCAAATCCTGCAGAGTAAACCTAGCCACATCTATTTTACCCCAGTATGCCAACATAGCCTTCCTGAGAAGCGTCCAGTTATGGGATTCAAATCCCTTGAAAGACTCGATTACCTCCATAACCTCATCAGAGGAGATAAAGAATCGCAACTAATAAGCCATATCAAATTCACTAGCTCCATCCACTTCAGCAGCCATTTTGTAGGAGTCCAAGAATCGCTCGACATTTGTACCGTTGAAGCCTAAGTTCTTGTTCTGAGGTTTTATCTTTACCATCTTAGGTCGGACAGATGTGGTTGAAGTAGCAGAAGATGCCATATCAGATAACAGAGTTCCTAGGGGATCCAAATAGCAGATTTCCAAAGTGGCTCACGAGTGTGGCAAGAGTAGGGTTTTGCCAAAAACAACAAGTATCTTGCCCAAGGGGTGCACAAATTGGGAGGACTTAACTTCTAGGATAAGTTGCCTCCACGGATCAGATTTGAGGAGGGAAAAAAATAGGAAAAAAAAGATCGGATTTCGAGGTTGATTTTAAATGTCTTGGGACTGTAAATCCCAAGGTTGCTGGTTTGATCCCGGCCCGGGGGACAAGATGTAAGACTCCAAACGGTGATAAGCCGTGGCAGTTCTGTGGAGGGGAAAGGTGCTGTTTAGGCTGCCCTCCTAGGAGTTACAATAATATTTAAATGTAACTGGAATCAAGGTCCAGAACCTTATGGATGAGAAATCAAAGTAAGGGAAGAGGATAAGAGTTGTCGGTAGCGATGGAAACAACACTATCTGAGGCAAGATGGTGCAGGTAAAGACTTGAACAAATAAGTCAAGGTTTGTTCAGAGTTCAATAGAACAAGGCAGTTGTAAGTAACAACGCCCACAAGCTAATAACTCTGGTTGTCAGCAGCTGATTAGGAAAGATCAACTCAATCCCAACCAACCTCCAGGTTCTCAATGAACCTGCCCAACTCTCCGCAATCAAGCGCTTGAAGGGTACCAGATAACTGTGGGAGGCTGAACAAAACAAAAGCAATTTGTTTATGAAGCTCTAGAAGCAAATCAATAACAAATTTGAGCAAGAATATCCCAACACTTTTCAAGGGACTCAAGAATAGCGTGGCAAAATTCAACCTTAAAGAAGAAGGGAGGTATAACACTCCAGGTTTTAAGCTTAATAAAACCTCTTCAATCAAACTTGATTGGCTCCAGAAAGATGATCAAGGAGAGATCAAGACCAGTATGGTCGGGAAAAGGGATCATAGTGGTATAACACACCCAAGAATTCAGACAGACAGGAATTCTTCTTCAACCAGAAAAGCTATTGGTTGGTGATAAGGATCAAGGTCACAAGGGACAGAGTTTGAGTACGGAGGCTCAAAGGATCAAGGGGAAATCATGGATATACCCGGATAAGTTGCTCAGATAAGTGGGGAAGGATGCCCACGGATAAGTTGATTTCTGATGATGAGGGAGACAGATGAGATGAGATGATGATGGTCTCCTGGGATCCTGGGCCAAAAGGCAGGGGAGAGCCCCTCCTTTTATAGACATGAGGCCCTGTATACTATGTACAAGAGATACTACAAATAGGTCCGGGAAAATGAAAACAACAAAAAAAAGAAGATGACATGAGAGGAAAAAAAGAAATGTTGCCCGCATCGAGAATGACCGCGGGCAACCAGATGGACACCCGCGACAGCGGTCGCGGGTGTCGACAACGGCTGTCGTTGCCCGATCGGCGGCGACAGCGGGGTGAAGGTTCCAACGGCCGCAAGCGTTTGCTTGCGGTCGTCGGTCGGATCAGGTGATGGGCAAGGATCTGAACTCGGATGAGCAGGGTTGAGTTTGGGAGGATCTGATGTACCCAAGGGAGCCGGGGATTCCGAGTGAGATGAGTCATCAATGACGATAATCTCTGGCTCCGGTTGAGGCGATGAATGTCTAGCCAAGGGGTTCACGAACAAGAGGTGTGAAGGATGATGGTGGGGTTGAGTGGAAGGGCGAACAAGGGTCAAGTGAGGATCGGGGCTAGGGATGATGGTTTGGTCTGGACGGCTGGTGGGAGTGGGGAGATCGAATTGATGGTTGATGACCGTCGCGACAAGCGACGGCGTCGGTTGGATGAGAGAATCGGGAAGGATCAAATGAGGGGGTCGTGAGGGATGAGGATTGATTTGAACCTCATACTACCGACGAGAGATCTTAGGATGAATTTGATCCAACGGCTTGGGTGGGTGCTAATCAAGAGGAGAGTTCAATGGTCATCTCACCCCATTTGGTGAGTGAACCTGGGGAAAATGCTGGTGATGCTAGGTGCAACAAGGGTGATTTCCCTGGGTGGAGGATTGAGGTGCTCGAGGGAAGGTGAGCGAAACAAGTTGGCGACTCAATCGGATTGTGGAGGGATCAACCAAGTTTCGGCTTTGAAGAAGGAGAGTAGATCAAGGGTCATACCCAAGGTGAGACCCCAAAGGTTTAATTGTCGGGTCATGGATGTTGAGGATGATTGATCAAGGTTGGATGGAGGATTGAAGGATTGAAGGGATCGTCAAAGGTGGTTCGACGATTGCTCGCGTCGCCAAAAGTCAGGGCCGCGAGCGCAACAAGTAGGAGTTGAACATAGGAGGGGGGGATCAAAGCGGAGAGACAGGCAAGAGGCGTGTCCTAGACTGCTAGAACAGGGGGAAGTTGAGAGATGGGGGGAAATGAAGGTACCCATAGGGGTACAACCAAAAAAATCTTTTTTTTTTTTTTTCCGTGGTGTCCCGGATTGGTCACCACACCGCACCGCGGCTAGCTGCAGCAAGGCCCTACGTATTGCTGAGCACGCTGCCCGCAGCCCTTTCCCAACTCGCGTCTATAAAAGAGCACCACACTTAGGATGGACGCAAGAGAGGTGAAGGGATGAGAAAAGATCCTACCCAAGTCATGGAGGCCGGATTTCCACTGGCCCGTGTGATCTATTTTTCTGATCATCTGAAATCATAAAAAAACAATTCTGTTCTAGTTGTAGAATCACTTGTACATAGTCTAACAGGGCCTCCTGCCCATATAAGGAGGTTCTCTCCCCTGCCCTTTGGGGGGGGGTATGATATGGTACCTTACTGGAAAGAAATATCATCATTATCATCCTGAAGTAAAATCATCTGTGGGGCCTCATTCCCCTTTATCTGAGACTGAATTCTGGGTATATCTATGATTTCCCCTTGATCTTTGAGCCTCCATACTCAACTCCTGACCCTTGATCTTTATCACAAACCAATAGCCTTGGTGGTTGAAGAAGAATTCCACTGATTGAATTCTTGAGTGTGTTACACCACTCCTGATCCCTTTATCCAACCATACTGGTCCTGATCATCCTTTGATTATCTTTCTTGAACAGGTCACGTTTGGCTGAAGAGGTTTTATTAAGCTTAAAACCTGGAATTTCAAACCTCCCTTTATTTCCTTTTGAAGTTGAATTTGGCCACGCTACTCTTGAGTCCCTTGAGAAGTGTTGGGTTATTCTTGTTTTGAATCATTTATTGTTTTGCTTCTAGAGATTCATCAAACAATTAGCTTTGTCTTGTGCAGCCACCCACAGTTATCTGGTACCCTTCAAGCGCTTGATTGCGGAGAGTTGGGCAGGTTCATTGAGAACCTGGAGGTTGTTTGGGATTGAGTTGATCTTTCCTAAGCTTCTGCTGACAACCAGAGATATTAGCTTGTGGGCGTTGTTACTTACAATTTCCTTGTCCTGTTGAACTCTGAACAATCCTTGACTTCTTCTATTGAATTTTTCCCCGGCATCATCTTTCCTCAGATAGTGTTGTTTCCCCAGCTACTGACTACTATCATCTTTATCCTTTTCTCTTTGGTCTCTCATTTACCAGGTTCTGGACTTTGATCTTGGTTACATTTAAATATTTTTGTAACACTCAGGAGGGCAGCCTAAACAGCACCTTTCCCCTTCACAGAACTGCCACGGCCTAGCACTGTTTGGAGTCTTAAATTTGGTCACCCTGGCTGGGATCAAACCAGCAACCTTGGGATTTACAGTCCCAGCAATCATCAACTTTGAAATCTGATCTCTTTCTTTTTTTTCTTTAGATCCGTGGAGGCAACTTGTTCTAGAAGTAATTCATCCCAATTGTGCACCATCTGGGCAAGATACTTGTTGTTTTTCAAGAAACCCTACTCTTGCCACATTTGTGAGACACTTTGGAAATCTGCTCCTTGGATCTTTCAGGAAACTCTGTAAAAATGGAATCTCGCAGCACCTCTTCTGTTCATCCTAAGATGGTTAAGATCAAGCCCCAGAACAAGAGCTTAGGATTCAATGGGACAAATGTGGAACACTTCTTGGACTCATACGAGATGGCTGCTTTGGTGGATGGGGCTTGCAAATTTGATATTGCCTACCAGTTACAATTTTTTATCTCCTCTGATGAATTTATGGAAATCATCAAGTCGTTTGAAGGTTTTGAAAGGTGTAAGACTCCAAACGGTGCTAGACGTGGCAGTTATGTGGAGGGGAAAGGTTCTGTTTAGGCTTCCCTCCTGAGTTTTACAAAAATATTTAGATGTAACCGAGATCAAGGTCCAGAACCTGGTAAATGAGGAATCAAGGAGTAGAGGATAAAGATGATAATAGTTTGGTAGCAATGGAACAGCACTATCTGAGACAAGATTATGCAGGGAAAAACTTGAACAAAAGAAGTCAAAGTCTGCTTAGAGTTCAAAGAACAAAAGCTGTTGTATGTAAACAACGCCCACAAGCTAATAACTCTGGTTGTCAGCAGAAGATTGGGGATGATCAACTCAAACCCAAGCAACCTCCAGGTTCTCAATGAACCTGCCCAACTCTCTGCAATCAAGCGCTTAAAGGGTACCAGATAACTGAGGGTGGCTGTAAAAGACAAAGCACAATGTTTAAGAAGTTCTAAAAGCAAACAGTAACTGATTTGAAGCAAGGATAACCTCAACACTTCTCAAGGGAATCAAGAGTAGGCTGGCAGAATGCAACTCCAAAGAAAACAAAGGGAGGTATAACACTCCAGGTATTAAGCTTAAAAAGACCTCTTCAATCAATCATGATTGGCTCCAGAAAGATGATCAAGTATCAGGACCAGTATGGTCAGAGAAAGGGATCAAGGAGTGGTATAACACACTCAAAAAGTCCAACAGACAGAATTTTCTTCAACCAGAAAGGCTATTGGTTGGTGATAAGGATCAGGCCACAGAGGGGAAAAGACTCTTGGTCAAAAATGGATCAGGGGGCAATCAGAGATATACCCAGGATAAGGATTAGGAACTTAATTTCACGATAATGGGGGGAAACAAGCACACACTCCCATGGATGATTCTATGATGAAGAAAAAGCAGGGGAGATCCCCTCCTTTTATAGACCAGAGGCCTGTAGACTATTTACAAGATAGATTTACAAATAGAGCAAAAAAAAAAGAAACAAACAAACACTCAGAAAAAAACCAAAGAGTTGAATCAAGACCCTGGGACATGCCAATTATTGGCATGGGCAAGCAAGTAGCTAGTGGGACGCCCGAAGGCATCCTGATGGGCCCGGGCAACTGCCAAGACCGCGGATGACCGCCAACAGGTGTCTGACAGGCACTGGCAGTAGAAGAGACCCGCGTGGGCAACGGACAAGCTGCATGGAAGACAGGTGAGCTAGAGGTGGAAAGGATTGATGGACGGCCGCTTGAGACGGCCAAAGGAGGTAGAAGGCCGCTTGAGAAGGCCAAGTTGTTGGTTGTGAGAAGTGTTTGATGAGAATTCTGATCCGAATGGGTGAAGGGAGTAGAGTCAATATGACGAATGGAAGTCCCTTGGCTACCATTGAAGCGTGCAAGCAAAATGAAACAAAAAAAGCACAAGAAGACAGCCAAAGGCAACTATTCAATTGGTTTCCAGAAGTTTGGCATTGCTTCCCGACTCTTTGAAACCTGGTGACCAATGACCAGGTTTAGGGAAAGAAGGAGGAACGCTAAACTTGAAGTACAGCAGCCCAGAAGCTGCAAGACTATAGCCCAAGATCTGCGTGGGCGTGACGTGAGAGCCCAGGAAGACAACCGATCCTATGATTAAGCAGATATACTTGACAATACCAGTGAGAGTTAGGATGAGGGCATTGGTCAAGCCAACAAGGAAGAGGACAGCCACGTTGAGGGGGAGGGGGGGATAGGACGCTCAGGGCAACAAGCGGATCAATGTTTAAGTCTTGTAACAACCTCTGAGTAGCAATCAACCTGGCTAATTCCGCCGATGAGCCAGCTAACTGGAAGACAAAACCAAGTAGGATAAATTGAATTTCACCGTAGGCAGCAATGGCAACACCAGAGGAGATGGTCAAGACAACATCATTGGCAGTGATGTGAACATCACTTTTGATTCCTTCAGCGCCTTCCCGGATGGCAGCCTCAAAGGAAGACAGGGTATTTTTGGGGAAAGTGGAAAAAGCACCACAGTGACCCCAAAAAGCGGGTAGGGCGTTGGATCAAGCCAGTTTTCCGGTGGGGCAACCGGACAGATTGGAGACCACTGGGAGTGGGCCTTGGTTGATGGTGAGGGTTGATTGGGAAGATGAGTTGCGATAGATGAATTTCCTGGACGTGGGGGTGATGATGGTGATGATGGTGATGATGATGACAATGATGATGATGATGATGGATGGGATTGGTAATGGATGGCAGCATGAGGATGGCGATGGTGATGGCGATGGATGGTTTTTTTTTTTGATAATGATACCTATGAATGATGATAAGGAAAAATCATAAAAAAATTAAAATCTCCGCATTGGCCAGGGTGTCCAGGATGGGGCACCACATCTCTCCCCAACTTACAGACTGTCCCTAGTCTGCACCCAAGCTTGATGCCATAAAAAGAGAAAGGAAAGAAAGATGATTGAAACCAAGGAATGGCCATTTTGATCTTGGGAGTGATTGAAAAAGAATATGTCAACCCATCCAAAGGAAAATCCTAGAAGTGGCTGAGATGAAATGAAGAAGGCATCCCAGGTGCTCACATGCGTGGCATGAAGTAGAGTTTCACAACAAAATGCAGCAGATGACCCTGGTGGTGCACAATTGGGAGGACTTACTTTTGGTACAAGTTGCCTCCAAGAGAATTAAATTTTCTTGACCTGATCAGCAGAGAACCTTCTGGCCATCTGAGTACCATCCAGTCCCTCCAAAACATATGATCCCCTCTAACTTGACAGATCACTCGGTAAGGACCATTCCAGCCATTAGAGAAACACTTTCCCCACTGAGTTTCCAAGGAACAATTATAAGCTAAGACTAGATCCCCAGGGTTCAAGGGATCCCTGATTTGCTTGGAATGCTTTTCTTCCCAATACTGAACTGATTTTTCCCAGACTCCATCATCTTCTGATAAGCTTCACTACCGAAATCTTCACTCCTTTCCAGCTGCTTGGATCTAGCAACTAATAGATCAGTGGTGGAAGAAAAACCTTTTCCCAAGAAATACCTAAGAAAGATTCCATTTCCAGATCCAGAGGAAGGACAGCCCTTTGACCAAAAATTATTTTGTAAGGTGAGTAGCCAGTGGTTTGTTTAGCTGAAATTTGATCAGAGAAGAGGACCAGGGGGAGGAATTTGCAACAATTCTTGCCACTTTCACCAGCCAGTTTGACAAGAGCAGCCCTCAAAGGAGCATGGCCTCTTTCCACCATGCCTTGGCCTTCAGTATAATAAGGAGTGGTCCGCCTATGTTGACCAGGAATTGATAGGATCATATCAGCCAGTTTACCACCAAACTCGGAGCCTCCATCAGTTGAATAAGATTTTGCCAAGTCACAATGCATCATCCAAGTCTCATAAAGGAAAGCTGCCACTGATTCAGAGCTGAGGTTCTTAAGAAACTTTGCTTCAACCCATCCAGAAAAATAATCTCTAGCCACAATGAGGTACTTAGCTCCACCAGCCTTAATGTGAACCACATCCATAGCAATGCTCCCAAAGACAGTGCACTCTCCAGTGGTGTAACAAATTTTGGCCGGGCGCCTAAGATCACGTTTCTGGCACACTTCACAACTCCTGCACCATTGAGAGACGGATTTCTTCAGAGATGGCCACCAAAATTGTTCGGATATTTGTCAATAAGTTTTGGTTTCCCCACAATGACCAAGGCCTTCATGGAGACTTTCCAGGATCAAATCTTGTTTAGAAGGGATAGTGACCACAATAAGGGCACAAGGATTCCCTCTTTTCATAAGCCTGGTGCCTTGAACAAAGAAGTTGGAGGACTTCCTTTTAAGGGACTGAAATTCTTTGGCAGAGAGATCAGGGGGTCTTTGGAGAGTTGAAAGGTACTGGTCTAACTTAAGCCAGAAACCTTGCTGGAAACCAGAGTGATCTTGGGAGGAGAAAGCAAAAACAGGGCGTATCAAGGGTTCCTCCTCATCAAAATCAATTCCAACATCCAATTCATCATCTCCAAGAGGGCGTTGAGATAAACTATCAGGCATGGTGAAAGATTTTCCAGGCCTATGAAAAATATCAAAAGAGAACAACTGGATGAAAGCCACCCAACGAGTCATTGGAGCATTTGGAAGGCTGAGGGCATTGATCATTTCAATAATGGATTGTCCATTGACTTGTAACTCGAAGTGTTGACCCCAAAGGACAGTCTGGAGCTTCTTCAACATTTGCGCCACACCGCAAAGTTCCAGTTTTGGCTGGGAGTACCTGGATTCCACATCTGAGAAAAGAAGAGATTCATACAGAGCAGGACAATCCAAACCATTTTCATCTTCCTAAGGACAGCCCCAACAGATTGATAACTAGAGTCCACTGCCAGCTTGATCTTGCCAGCTCCAGGTCCATAAGTGAGCTTTTTCAAAACAATGTCTTTCCCAAAAACTGTTTTGAGCAACTTAAATGATTGTTTGCAATCTTGGTTCCAAATCCATTCAGCTTCCTTTCTGGTTAGACAACGCAAGGGTGCACAGACTTTGGATAGTGAGGGAATGAAGATCCTGACATAAGTTACAACACCTAGGAAACCTCTAACTTCCGTTGGATTTATTGGGGTAGGCCAGGAGATGATTTTTTTGACTTTAGAGGGTGCCATCCTTCTTCCTTCCTTGTAGACTATATGACCAACGATTTCCAAGGCAGGGACACAGGCGGCAAATTTTGATCCAGAGACAGTAAGGCCAGATTCCTTGATTCAAAACCGAATTCTTTCCAAGATAGTAGCATACTCCCAAATAAATTGTTGGATTCCATCATCAACAAAGATACCCACATGATCCAGGATTTTGTCCTGGAGGATCCACATCATCTGAGCCTGATAGACTGCAACCAAGTTGGTGGCACCTTGAGGCAATCGAGTCAGTTGAAATCAACCAAGGGGAGTATTGATAGTAGTGAGGGGACGAGAAATAGGATGCAAGGATTGTTTGTCATAGCCACCCATAATGTCACCTAGACCATAGCAAGCTCTCCCAGAGAAGGATTTGACAAATTCTTCAGTGGCAGGAGGCACGCCAGAGTCTTTAATAGTAACTTTATTAAGAGGTTGGAGATCATGAACTACTCTAAGTTTACCATTACTCTTTAGAACACAGAAAACCGGGATAGAGTAATTAGAAGTCGATTGTTTGTATAAACCAGTACGGACTTGTTTGCGGACCAACTTGATGAATTCGTTGACTTTTGCAGAAGGAATAGGGATCTTCTTCTTTTGCCAAGGATCATGTTCAACTACAGGGATGATGTAAGGGAGACCATAGGATTCTTTCAAGAGACCTCTCTCTTCTTCACAGAATTCAATAGATTTTTCCCTTAGAGACAAGATATTTTTGATCAAATTTAACTCATCAGGAAGAAGCCATCCATCTGGACCAAAGTTGACCACTTTCAGAAGTTCTTCAGTGACCAAACCAGAGGGAATGAATGGACCAGTGAGGGATTGGCATAGACCATAATAAGGATCCCGGGATAGAGGAGGAAGCATAAGGTTAAGATTGACGTTGAGAGGCATTGGTTTGTTGACTGGCTGGACCTTCTTTGCAACTGGTTTGTACTTGGTGGCAAAGGAGAGGAATCCTTGCTTCCTCCAAGCATTGACCAGTGAGACATGACTACAAAAACTGAGACCATATTCCAGCATCTTCCAAGTTCAATGTTCTACTGCGTCCTTGAAAGGTGCCTTCTCCATAAAAGAGGATCCAAAAGATAACACATTTCTCACATGTGTGGCACAGGGTAGAGTTTTGAAAATGACAGTAGTAGAAGCCCCTGGCGGTGCAAAATTGGGAGGACTTACTTCTACCCCAAATTGCCTCCACCTAAGACCATACTCCTTCATACCAAAGCCACCAAGAAAAGAATCAAAATCAAGATCTAGTTTAGACTCATTGGGGATATTCAAAACCATAATAGAGGATGAGTAATCAGGCTGAAAAGAAAAAGGAAAAGAAGATACAACAGATCCAGACAGAGAAGAAATTTTTTTGGATTTTTTGGATTTTTCATGTGTTTGATTTTTGATTTTATTTGGATGAGAAGGAAATGATGAGGAAAAAGAAAGATATGCCTCTGAGGTGGGAGTTGGTCCATGAGTTGAAGTCTGAGGCTGAGAAGAACTACAACTATCAGTAGGGCCAACTATTCTTCTAAAAAATGAGGATGAGAGGAATG
Source organism: Puccinia polysora (assembly GCA_025617555.3). NCBI lineage: Eukaryota > Fungi > Basidiomycota > Pucciniomycetes > Pucciniales > Pucciniaceae > Puccinia > Puccinia polysora. The sequence continues at coordinate 27,955,096 of CM062620.1, read as the reverse complement.
AGAGTTTTCTTTCTGCTTTCCTTTCAGGACATATTTGGGAGGATGACCAGGGAAGTCTCTTTCCCAAAAACCAGAATCCAGAGAACAAAGAGGAACTTCAATCTTTCTGCCATCAGCATCAGGGAGGAGAATTCTCTCCCCAACTTGGTCAGAAAAAATCAGGGTAGCACCAAAGTCCATTAAGAAAGGCCTTCCCAAGATCATGGGACCATCCAGATGAGTGATCCAGAAGTGAAAGGTGCCAAAAATATTTCAACCAATTTGAACAGAGATATCCTCAGCAAAACCAACCAGCTCACAGGAAGGGTTCCCTATTGCATACACAGCAGAATTGAAACTGATGACCCTTGGGCTAAGTTTAAGCTTGCAGGCCATGGAGTCTGAAATCAAGTTTAGCTGAGAACCCAAATCCACAAGGAGAGAAACCGTTTTAGTTGAATCAACAAGATAACATGGGAGGAAGCCAAGAGGACAGGAATACAGGTTTGTATCTGAAGAGGGATCTGTTCCGCCAGAATCCTCCATCAGAGTACCAGAGGAGACATTTAATTTGTCCGGACCAATCTCCACACGTCGACAAGAAACCCATTTCTTCATCCCTTCAGCCACAGATGGGTAGATTGACAGGAGTTCAGCCACAGATAGATCAGGGATTTTAAGATCAGAAATTTTCTTTAATAATCCTTCCACAGCATTAGGGTAGTCCTTGGAGATGCACCTCTCAAATCAAACTTTGGGCTGGGTGGAGGGAGGAAGATCAGGTGAAATAGGTGCTGGAAGAGGATCTGACGGTTGGACAGGTTGAAGAGGGGGGAGATCAGAGTTGTCCTGAAACCTTTCCATAAGTGGTTCCCTTTCTACTTCCATATCTTCCACATCAGAGGAAGGAGGCTCAGGTGAAGATCAACGTTTAACAGGTTTTCGCAGGATTGAGGATGGAACAGGAGGAGACTTATGAGGTTTTGGTTCCTCATGGCGTTTCCTAGCTGGATCAGATTTATAGGTGCCAGGGAAGCTGGAAGAAGTGATAGCTGGAGGATGCCAAGGTTACAGAGTTCCACAGGATGATCAAAAATCCACAGAGACCAAGGATGCCTTCTTAGAAGTTGGTGGTTGGTATGAGGCCACCACATGACGGATTGGACAAGATGAATTGAAAGGGATCAAAGAACCATTAGGAAGGAAGAAATTATTTCCCTTCTGCTCTACTAACTTCTCCTCCTTTTCCTTCTGGAGTTTAGGACATCTACCAGTACCATGGCCTTCCCTATGGAAATAATAACAGACTAGAGTAGATTTAGGAACAGAATTAGCAGGTTTAGGAGTGGCTAAAGAGGATATTTTCTGATCTATTTTATTCTCAAATGCCTGAAGTAATTCAGTGATCTCATCTATAGTAGGTGTCTCCTGGTGGGTCTGAGGATTGGGTTTAGGTCTGTGATTGGCTTCCATCTTATTCATGATTTTGTTAGATGCTTGAAAAGAGGGGGCAAGGACTGGTTCAGTGATTTTATGTTTTTCAAAGGTGAAAGCTATTTGACCTTTCATCACTTTATCCACAGTATTCCTAAGAACCATGAAAGCAGGGAGCTTGAACCAATTATCTCTTGTTGTGATCATGGATCCAGATTTCACCAATTCATCCTTAATTCTTTCCTGCACTCCTGAAGAGAAAGACTGAAAAAATTGCACTCAAATTTTGTCCAACGTATCAATGTGATTGTTCTGGATAAGATAGAACTGGATAGGGTCCCAAGAATTTCTGAAAGCTTGATAGTCAGAGGCTGAGGAGATACCACCATTTGAGATCCATTGAGAGACTAGGGCATCCAAGTCTTGCAAAGTAAATCTGGCTACATCTATTTTTCCCCAATAGGCCAACATAGCCTCCTTCAGGAGCCTCCAGTTACGAGTTTCAAATCCATCAAACTATTTGATAACCTCCATAACTTTGTCAAAAGAGATAAAAAATTGTAACTGATAAGCCATATCATGTTCACTGGCACCATCCACTTCAGCAGCCATCTCATAGGAATCCAGGAATCATTTGACATTGGTCCCATTGAAGCCTAATTTTTTGTTCTTAGGTTTGATTTTGACCATCTTTGCCCAAACAGATGAGGAGGATCCAGCAGATTCCATGTTGAAGGGTTCCTAAGATATCCAAACAAGCAGAGTTTCAGGGTGGCTCACAAGTGTGGGAAGAGTAGATTTTCACAAAAATGACAAGGATCTTGCCCAGATGGTGCACAATTGGGAGGACTTACTTCTGGAAAAAGTTGCCTCCAGTGATCAGATCTGAAAAAAGGAAAAAAAGAAAAGAAAAAAAATTTGATTGGATTTTGGAGTTGATTCTTCAAGTTGGGACTGTAAATCCCAAGGTTGCTGGTTTGATCCCGGCCCGGGGGACCAAATGTAAGACTCCAAATGGTGCTAGGCCGTGGCAGTTCTGTGGAGGGGAAAGGTTCTGTTTAGGCTGTCCTCCTGAGTGTTACAAAAATATTTAGATGTAACCAAGATCAAGGTCCAGAACCTGGTAAATGAGGAATCAAGGAGTAGAGGATAAAGATGATAATAGTTTGGTAGCAATGGAACAGCACTATCTGAGACAAGATTATGCAGGGAAAAACTTGAAAAAAAGAAGTCAAAGTCTGCTTAGAGTTCAAAGAACAAAAGCTGTTGTATATAAACAACGCCCACAAGCTAATAACTCTGGTTGTCAGCAGAAGATTGGGGATGATCAACTCAAACCCAACCAACCTCCAGGTTCTCAATGAACCTGCCCAACTCTCTGCAATCAAGGGCTTGAAGGGTACCAGATAACTGAGGGTGGCTGTACAAGACAAAGCAAAATGTTTAAGAAGCTCTAAAAGCAAACAGTAACTGATTTGAAGCAAGGATAACCTCAACACTTCTCAAGGGACTCAAGAGTAGGCTGGCAGAATGCAACTCCAAAGAAAATAAAGGGAGGTATAACACTGCAGGTCTTAAGCTTAATAAGACATCTTCAATCAATTGTGATTGGCTCCAGAAAGATGATCAGGGATCAGGACCAGTATGGTCACAGAAAGGGATCAAGGAGTGGTATAACACACTCAAAAATTCCAACAGACAGAATTTTTCTTCAACCAGCAAGGCTATTGGTTGGTGATAAGGATCAGGCCACAGAGGGGCAAAGACTCTGGGTCAAAGATGGATCAGGGGGCAATCAGAGATATACCCAGGATAATTATTAGGATCTTAATTTCATGATAATGGGCGGACACAAGCACACACTCCCATGGATGATTCTATGATGCAGAAAAAGCAGGGGAGAGCCCCTCCTTTTATATACCAGAGGCCTGTAGACTATTTATAAGAGAGATTTACAAATAGAGAAAAAAAAAGAAAAAAAGAAACAAACAAACACTCAGAAAAAAACCAAAGAGTTGAATCAAGACCCTGGGCTGTGCCAAATGATGGGCACGGGCAAGCAAGTAGCTAGTGGGACCCCCGCGGGCATCCTGATGGGCCCAGGCAACTGTCAAGACCGCGGATGACCGCCAAAAGGTGTCTGACGGGCACTGGCAGTAGAAGGGACCCGCGCGGGCAACGGACAAGCCGCGCAGGAGACAGGTGAGCTAGAGGTGGAAAGGATCAATGGACGGACGCTTGAGACAGCCGCTTGAGACGGCCAAGTTGTTGGTTGTGAGAAGTGTTCCATGAGAATTCTGATCCGAATGGGTGAATGGATTAGAGTCAATCTGACAAATGGAAGTCCCTTGGCTAACGTTGAACCGTGCAAGCAAAATGAAACAAAAAAAGCACAAGAAGACAGCCACGGGCAACTATTCAATTTTTTTCCAGAAGTTTGGGATTGCTTCCCAACTCTTTGGAACCTGGTAACCAATTACCAGGTTTAGGGGAAGCAGGAGGAACGCTAAACTTGAAGTACAGCAGCCCGGAAGCTGCAAGACTATAGCCCAAGATCTGAGTGGGCGTGACGTGAGAGCCCAGGAAGACAACTGATCCTATGATTAAGCATATATCCTTGACAATACTGGTGAGAGTTAGGATGAGGGCATTGGTTGAGCCAAAAAGGAAGAGGATGGCCACATTGAGGGCAAGGGGGGGATTGGTCGCTCAGGGTGACAAGCGGATTGATGTTTAAGTCTTGTAACAACCTCTGAGTAGCAATCAACCTGGCTACTTCCGCCAATGAGCCAGCTAACTGGAAGACAAAACCAAGTAGGATAAATTGAATTTCACTGTAGGCAGCAATGGCAACACCAGAGGAGATGGTCAGGACAACATCATCGGCAGTGACGTGAACATCACTTTTGATTCCTTCAGCGCCGTCCCGGATGGAAGCCTCGAAGGAAGACATGGTATTTTTGGGGAAAGTGGACAAAGCACCACGGTGATCCCAAAAAGCAGGTAGGGAGTTGGATCAAGCCAATTTGCTGGTGGGGCAACCGGACAGATTGGAGACCACTGGGAGTGGGCCTTGGTTGAGGGTGAGGGTCAATTGGGAAGATGAGTTGGGATAGATGAATTTCCTGGACGTGGGGGTGATGATGGTGATGATGGTGATGATGATGACAATTATGATGATGATGATGGATGGGATCAGTGATGGATGTCAGCATGAGGATGGCAATGGTGATGGTGATGGTTGTTTTTTTTTTTTCTTTTTTTTTTTTTTTTGATAATGATACCTATGAATGATGATAAGGAAAAATCATAAAAAAATTAAAATCTCCGCACTGGCCAGGGTTTCCAGGATGGGGCACCAAAACGGCATAACTGGGCCCTGCTGCGGGAAGCAATGTTGGCCTATTGGGGAAAGATAGATGTAGCACAATTTACTTTGCAGGACCTAGATAACCTTTTCTCCCAGTGGATCTCCAATGGTGGTGTGGCTTCAGCTTCTGATTTTCAGTCCTTTAGGAAATCTTGGGATCCCATCCAATCCTTCCTTGTCCAAAACAATCACATTGACACAGTGGACAAAATTTGAGTCCAATTTTTCCAATCTTTTTCTCCTGGAGTGCAAGAAAGGATCAAGGACAAACTCATCAAGTCTGAATCCATGATCACTACCAGGGATAATCAATTCAAGCTCCCTGCTTTTCTTATCCTTAGGGGAGTGGTGGATAAAGTTATGAAAGGTCAAACAGCCCTCACTTTTGAAAAATCTAAAACCACTGAACCAGTCCATGCCCCCTCTTTCAAAGAGTCAAACAAGATTATGAAGAAAATGGAATCTTATCGCAGGCCCAAGAACCTCAGACTAACCAAGAAACTGCTACAATGGACAAGATCTTTAAACTGCTCAGAGCCTTTGAGAACAAAATGGATCAAAAGATTTCCTTGCTTGCTGTTACTAAACCCTCTAGTGCTGTTCTTAAAAATCCTCTAGTCTTCTATTATTTCCACAGGGAAGGCCATGGAACTGGTTGATGTCTTTAACTCTAGAAGGAAAAAGACAAGAAATTGGAAGAGCAAAAATGGAATAACTTTTTCCTTCCTAATGGTGCCCTAATCCCCTTTGATTTGTCTTGCCCTATTTGTCATGTGGTGGCCTCTTACCAGCCACCCCCTTCTATGAAGGCATCCTTGGCTTCTTTGGATTTGCAATCTTCTTGTGGTACTCTTCAACCCTGGTATCCCCCAGCTATTTCCTCCTCCTCTCTGGTTGGTACTTACCAATACGATCCATCTAGGAAGCAACATGAGGAGCCCAAACCTCATAAAGCTCCTTCCTTTCAAACCTCAATCCTCCAAAAACCATACAAACGACAATCCTCATCTGAGCCCTCTTCTGATGTAGAAGACATGGAGGTGGAAAAAGAACCACTCATGGAAAGGTCTCAAGATCACCCTGATCCTCATCCCTCACCTATTAAACCTCCTCAATCCCCTGATCCTGTTCCTGCTTCACCCAATCTTCCTCCCTCCACCCAGCCCAAAGTTTGGTTTGGGAGGAGAATTTCCAAAGATCACCCCAATGCTGTGGAAGGGGTATTAAAGAAAATTTCTTATCTTAAAATTCCTGATCTATCTGTGGCTGAACTCCTGTCAATCTCCCCATCTGTTGCTGAAGGAATGAAGAAATGGTTTTCTCATAGACGTGTGGAAATTGGTCCTGAAGAACTCATGGTCTCCTCTGGAACTTTGATGGAGGATTCTGGTGGAACAGACCCCTCTCCTGAGTTTAGTCTTTACTCTTGCCCTCTTGGTTTTCTTCCCTGCTATCTTGGTGAATCAGCAAAAATGGTCTCACTCCTTGTTGATTCTGGCTCTCAGCTCAACTTGATCTCAGATGCTATGGCCTGCAAACTTAAACTCAGCCCTAGGGTCAGCTTCACCTCTTCAGTATATGGAATAGGAAACCAGTCTTGCGAATTGGTTGGAATTGTTGAAGACTTTCCAGTCAGGATTGACTGAAACATTGTGGAAACTTGTCATTTCTTTATCACACGCCTGGATGGACCTATGATCTTGGGTTGACCTTTCTTAATCAATTTTGGAGCAACTCTTATGTTTTCCAATCAAGTTGGGGAGAGAATCCTCCTCCCTTATTCAGATGGTAGAAAAATTGAGATTCATTTTTGTTCTTTGGATTCTGGTTGCTGAAAAAGAGATTTCCCTGGTCATTTCCCTAAGTCATCTCTAAAAGGAAAACAGAAGGATAATTCTGGTTTCTCTCATTTTTTAGGGGAGTAGTTGATCCTACTAATAGTTTTAGTTCTTTTCAGCCTCAAACTTCAACTCAAGGGTCAACTCTCATCCCAGAGGCTTATTTCTCTTTCTTTTCAACATTTTCTTCTGATCTCAAAAATATCAAAAATCAAAAACAAATCAAAATGGAAAAATCCAAAAATATTTCTTCTTCATCTGTTGTTTCTTCTTTTCCTTGTACTCTTATTCCTAATCAATCTTCTCTCAGTTCTGGTTCAAATCTCTGCAATGAGTCTAAACTAGATCCTGATCTCAATCCTATTTTTGGTGGCTCTGGTATGGAAGAATATGGGCTTCAGTGAAGGCAAATTGGGGTCAAAGTAAGTCCTCCCATTTGTGCACCCCCAGGGTATCCTACTGCTATCATTTTCAAAACCCTACCTTGTGCCACGCATGTGAGCAATGTATTATCTTCTGGGACTTTTTTTATGGAAAAGGCACCTTTCAAAAACGTTGCAGAACATCAAACTTGGAAGGCGTTAGAAGTTGGTCTCAATCCTTGTAGTCAGATCTCTCTGGTCAACTCTTGGACAAAACAAGAACTGCTCTCTTTTGCCTCCAAATATAAACCAGTTTCTAGGAAAATCCAACCAGTCAACCAACCAATGCCTCTCAATCTGAGCCCTCCTCTTAGGCGTCCTCCTCTATCGCGCAATCCTTACTGTGGCTTACCTTGATCTCTCACTGGTCCATTCATCCCCTCTGGTTGTGTCACCAAAGAACGTCTGGGAGTAGTCAACTTTGGACCAGATGGATGGCTTCAAACTGATGAGTTGTATTTGATCAAAAATGTATTGGCTCTTGGAGAAAAAGCTATTTCTTTCTGTGAAGAAGAGAGAGGTCTCTTGAAAGAGTCCTATGGTCTGCCTTATATCATTCCTGTAGTAGAAAATGATCCCTTGCAAAAGAAAAAGATCCCAATCCCTGCTGTCAAAGTCAAAAAATTCATCAAGTTGGTCCGGGAAGGAGTCCAAACCGTTTTATACAAACAGTCAACTTCTAGCTATTCCAGTCCTGTTTTCTGTGTCCTTAAAAGTAACGGTAAACTTAGAATAGTTCATGATCTCCAGCCTCTAAATAAGGTTACTATTAAAGACTCTGGCATTCCCCCTGCTACTGAATAATTTGTTGAATCCTTCTCTGGGAGAGCTTTCTATGGTCTAGGCAACATTATGGGTGGCTACAACAAATGTTCCTTACATCCAATTTCTTTCCCTCTCACGACATTAGATACTCCCCTTGGTTGTTTCCAACTTACTCAATTGCCTCAAGGTGCCACCAACGTGGTTGCAGTCTATCAGGCTCAGATGGTTTGGATCCTCCAGAATGAAATCCCTGATAATGCTGGTATCTTTATTGAAAATGGCGTAATTAAAGGACCAGTTTCTGATTATAACAATGAGCTCTTACCCTGGCATTCAGGAATCCGTTGATTTATCTGGGAATATGCAACCACTTTGGAAAGGATCTTGTTCCGAATCAAAGAATTGGGCCTCACTTTCTCTGGATCCAAATTGGCTGCCTGTGTCCCTGCTCTGGAAATTGTTGGTCATGTGGTCTGCAAGGAAGGAAGAAGGATGGCTCCATCCAAAGTCAACAAAATCCTCTCTTGGCCTACTCCCATGAATCCAACTGAAGTCAGGGGTTTTCTAGGTGTTGTTACTTATGTTCAAATCTTTATCCCATCTCTATCAGAAATCTGTGCTCCTCTACGTTGCCTGACCAGAAAAGATGCTGAGTTGATCTGGACCCAAGATTGTGAAAATTCTTTTCAACCACTTAAAATGATGGTTGGAAAAGACATAGTCTTGAAAAAGATTGCTTATGGACCTGGAGCTGGAAAGATCAAATTGGCTGTTGATTCTAGTTATCAATCTGTTGGAGCTGTCCTCACTCAGGAAGATGAAAATGGTTGGGACGGTCCTGCTCTCTATGAATCCTTTTTATTTTCAGATGTGGAATCCAGGTACTCCCAACCAAAACTGGAACTCTGTGGTGTGGCTCAAATGTTAAAGAAACTCCAAACTGTCCTCTGGGGTTAACACTTTGAGTTACAAGTCAACTCACAATCCATCATTGAAATGATCAATGCTCCCAGCCTCCCAAATGCTCCCATGAATCGCTGGGTGGCCTTTATCCAACTTTTCTCTTTTGATATTGTTCATAGGCCTGGAAAATCCTTCACCATGCCTGATGGTTTATCCCAACGCCCCCTTGGAGATGAAGAATCAGATGTTGGAGTAGACTTTAATGAGGAGGAGCCTGTAATTTTTCCAGTCTTCACCTTTTCCTCCAAAGATTATTCTGGCTTCCAACAAGGTTTCTGGCTAAAATTAGAGCAGTAACTTTCCACTCTCCAAAGGCCTCCTGATCTCTCTGCTAAAGATTTTTGATCACTCAAAAGGAAGTCCTCCAATTTCTTTGTCCAAGGTACTAGGCTTATGAAAAGAGGAAATCCTTGTGCTCTTATTGTCATCACTATCCGCTCTAAACAAGATTCAATCCTCAAAAGTCTCCATGAAGGCCTTGAGCATCATGGGGAAACCAAAACCTATAAACATATATCAGAATAATTCAGGTGTCCATCTTTGAAGAAATCAGTCTCTCAATGGTGCACGAGTTGTGAAGTACGTCAGAAACATGATCTTAGGCGCCTGGCTGAAATTTTTTATCCCACTGGAGAGTCCACTGTCTTTGGAAGGATTGCTATGGATGTGGTTCACATTAAGGCTGGTGGAGCTAAGTACCTCATTGTGGCTAGAGATGATTTTTCTGGATGGGTTGAAGCAAAATTTCTTAAGAACCTCAGCTCTGAATCAGTAGCAGCCTTCCTTTATGAGACTTGGACAATGCGTTATGGCTTGGCTTGATCTTATTCAACTGAGGGTGGCTCTGAGTTTGGCGGAAAACTGGCCAAAATGATCCAATTCCTTCCTGGTCAACATAGGGTGACAACTCCTTATTATCCTGAAGGGAAAGGCATGGTAGAAAGAGGCCATTCCCCTTTGAAGTCTGCTCTTGTCAAGTTGGCTGGTGAAAGTGGAAAGAATTGTAGCAAATTTCTTCCTCTGGTCCTCTGATCTGATCAAATTTCAACTAAACAAACCAATGGCTACTCACCTTACAAAATCCTCTTTGGTCAAAGGGCTGTCCTTCCTCTTGATCTGGAAATGGAATATTTCTTAGGTATTTCTTGGGAAAAGGTTTCTTCCACCACTGATCTATTAGTTGCCATATCCAAGCAACTGGAGAAAAGTGAAGATGTTTGTGACAAAGCTTATCAGAAAATCATGGAGTCAAGGGAAAAATCAGTCCAGTATTGGGAGGATAAGCATTCCTATTGATTCAGGGATCCCTTGAATCCTGGTGATCTAGTTTTAGCTTATAATCAATCCTTGGAAACTCAATGGGGAAAGCTTTTTTCCAATTGCTGGAATGGTCCTTATTGAGTGGTCTGTTAAGTCAGAGGTGGGTCATATTTTTTGGAAGAACTGGATGGTACTTAGATGACCAGAAGGTTCTCTGCTGATCAGGTAAAGAAATTTAATTTTTGTGGAGGCAACTTTGATCAGAAGTAAGTCCTCCCAATTGTGCACCACCAGGGTCATCTGCTGCATTTTGTTGTGAAACTCTACTGTATGCCACATACGTGAGCACCTGGGACACCCTCTTAATTTTATTGCAGTCAACTCTAGGATTTTCTTTGGATGGATAAAGCTATTCTTTTCAAATCACCCTCAACATCAAATGGCCATTCCTTGTGTTCAATCATCTTCCCTTTCTTTTTTATGACATCAAGCTCAGATGCAGACTAGGGACAGTCTGTAAGTTGGGAAGATATGTGGTGACCAAATCTGGACACCCTGGACCAGATGCGGAAAATTCAAAATGTTTTTTACAATTCTTTTATTTAGGTGTCATTCCAAAAAAAAAACAATCAGAATTTTTTTTTATCAGTATCACTCCTCCAATTTCCTCATCCTGCCAAAAATTCCTCTGTCCCAGTGATCTAGGACAGGCCTCTCTTGGTCTCATCACCTAGGCATTGCGTTTGATCCCTTCTCTCTTTGTTCCCCCCTTCCTTTTGGCCAAACGCCCGGGCCGAGACCTGCTTGGCCCAAGATATCCCCACCACATCCACACCCACTCCATCCAATTCCACATCTCTGCCTCTCCTCAACCGACCGGGGAATTTCCAATTGATCCATTGGCTTGCAAGCAGCAATCCATCCATCCATCCTTTTAATTGTTATGAGCAACCATCAGCCCCGTCATCCATCTTTTTCCTAGCTTCCGTCGTCCGGCTCCACTCCCCCCCCATCTCTTGCTCCTCATCAATCTCATCCGCACCAAGAATTCTTTTGTCAACAATCTCCAATTTGTCATAAATTGGCTCGCTGCTGCTTACTCTCCATCAAACCTGCCCCCAGCTCATCTTGAGCATCAATTCAGGTTGATCAAATCCATCTTTTGGCTACATAAAACATTCCTGAGCCAATCCTTACTGCCCATCAAACCCAATACAACCCATTACCATCTGAGTGATCTCATTGTGCTTGTCTCAAGCCTTGTCAATCATCTCTGACCCATCTATCATCATTGTTACTGCCATCCACAGGGCTGGACCGGTTCCGGTGGTTGGTTGTTTTATCCTACCGTCATGTTGAACAAATTGTTGATCCCAGCCTTGCTCTCTGTCCACTGGCGGTTCTTGGCTCCCTTCCCTTCCTCGTCCTCACCCCCTTTGTTTGATCCTCATCCATCTTTTAACCTCCGTCCCCCCCATCATCCACCATCAGCAAGCTCAGACTCCCAGCCGGCTTGCTGGCCCTCTAGCACCTGTCAGGCTTGGCTCTGGCCAACCGGCTCACCTTCCTCCTGGGACTCTCCCACCTCCTTCAATGATTTGCACCCCCTTCCATCTTTGGGAGGGGGTGAAAAAGCTTTTTCTACCACCCGCCAACATCCGCGGGCGGTCTGGTTCATTTTTTTTCCCACCCCTTCCGCCTTTGGGCGAGGGGTGGGTGATCCCGGTGTTTTCGCGCACGCCCGTCCGCAAATGCACGCAAGAGAGGTGAAGGAATGAGAAAAGATCCTACCCAAGTCAGGGAGGCTTGATTTCAACTGGCCCGCGTCATCTATTTTTCTGATCATCTGAAATCATAAAAAAAAAATCCACTCTATTTTTAGAATCACTTGTACATAGTCTAAAAGGGCCTCCTGCCCGTATAAGGAGGGGCTCTCCCCTGCCTTTTGGGGGGGGGTATGATATGGTACCTTACTGGAAAGAAATATCATCATTATCATCCTGAAGTAAAATCATCTGTGGGGCCTCATTCCCCTTTATCTGAGACTGAATTCTGGGTATATCTATGATTTCCCCTTGATCTTTGAGCCTCCATACTCAAATCCTGACCCTTGATCTTTATCATCAACCAATAGCCTTTCTGGTTGAAGAAGAATTTGAATGATTAAATTCTTGAGTGTGTTATACCACTTTTGATCCCTTTATCCGACCATACTGGTCCTGATCATCCTTTGATTATCTTTCCCGAACTGGTCACATTTGACTTAAGAGGTTTTATTAAGCTTAAAACCTGGAGTTTTAAACCTCCCTTTATTTCCTTTTGAATTTGAATTCAGCCACGCTACTCTTGAGTCCCTTGAGAAGTGTTGGGTTATTCTTGTTTTGAATCAGTTATTTTTTTGCTTCTAGAGCTTCATCAAACAATTAGCTTTGTCTTGTGCAGTCACCCACAGTTATCTGGTACCCTTCAGGCGCTTGATTGTGGAGAGTTGGGCAGGTTCATTGAGAACCTGGAGGTTGTTTTGGATTGAGTTGATCTTTCCTAAGCTTCTGCTGACAACCAGAGATATTAGCTTGTGGGTGTTGTTACTTACAATTTCCTTGTCCTGTTGAACTCTGAACAATCCTTGACTTCTTCTATTCAAGTTTTCCCCGGCATCATCTTGCCTCAGATAGTGTTGTTTTCCCAGCTACTGACTACTATCATCTTTATCCTTTACTCTTTGGTCTCTCATTTTCCAGGTTCCGGACTTTGATCTTGGTTACATTTAAATATTTTTGTAACACTCAGGAGGGCAGCCTAAACAGCACCTTTCCCCTCCACAGAACTGCCATGGCCTAGCACCGTTTGGAGTCTTACACCGTCCCCCTCCTCTCCTTTGGCCAACCAACGCCTGGCCCCCCCTCCTCCTTTGTTTGCTCATCCCAAACCAAAACCCAACCCAAAGGCCCAGCCCAATTCCCTCACACCCCGGTAAGTTTTTTTTTCTTTTGGTGCTGATGTGATGTTTTTTTTTTTTGGTGATCCCGTTTCTGGTGAACTTGGGATCAAGTCCAGGTTTGGTTTCATTTTTTTGATCCAATCTTGTTTCACTGATGATGTCCATTTGACTGACTATTTTTTTTTGGTTTTTTTTTTCAATCCCTCAACCGCTATTGGTGAATGTCCAATTCTTCTCCCACCCCCCTCAAAATGTTTGACAAACAATCAAATGCCATCTTTTTCCTCACCCAAATCAGAGTATATGGATGGGAGGGATTGAGATGGAAGGAGATGGATTGACCAACATAATTAAAGGTGGGAAGAATAGGGCCCGTCACCACAAGAGGGTTCAAATGAGAGATTTCAAAATATCTTTGGAGATTTCTGAGGTAGGCATTAATGAAAAGGTGGTCTGGTCTGGTTAGAAACTGCTTCCTTTGAATCTGTACCCTTCAATTGTTTCCAAAAAGAAAAATAATTGTCAAAACCCCACCCAGGAAGTATTTGAGCAAGCAAAACAAACAATCAAACAGTTCCATTTCTTCCACTGTGGAAAAGTCATTGTCCTCAATGAATCTGATCACCAAGACCTGGTTGAAATAATTGAATTTGTGCCGTTGGATAAACTCTCAGAAAAAGATAAGAAGGACATCAACTTTGTCACCACTTTCCTTCATGGTTCAAAACAATTTGTCAACCCAGTTGGTCCTTCAAGATCTTGGGGTGGAATAATGTGGGCAGTTGGATGGCAAAAATCAATGCACCCTTCAGAGTTATTTGGACGTTATGTGAAGAAATCATCCATTATATCTTCTCCTCAAGAGTATGCTTTCCTCAACCTTAAGGCCAACAAAGTATCCCAAATTCTTGGACAAATTTTTTGCAATTTGGCCAAACTTTCCTTTAAATCAAACCGTGATACCCTGAAGGACAAAAACATCCCCTCTTTCTCTTTGTTGGAATTTGGTTCCAAGCCTACACCTTTTGATTTCTCCCCACACATCACTTTCACCTTGGATTTTTTTAAAAACTCTTTTCATATTGACAAAGGCAACATCTCTGGCTACTCCTTTTTCCTTGTGGTTCCAACCAAGAAATAAAATGGTCAACTTATTGAAAATACAGAAAAATATCAAGTATTGGATGGCCAATTTGTTTTTCCTGACCTTGAATTTGGAATTTATTTCAAGCAAAAAGGTATAGTCAAAATGGTTTGGGCAGCTAAAAAGTACAAGGACTGTACCTTTTGTCCTGTGGACACAGCAACCCATACCAGAATGGCCATTTCACTTCAAATTAATAAAACAACTAGAAACACTTTTAGGGACTTGAATAATGGCCAAATTTACTCAAGAAAAAAAAAATAAATAAAAACAAAATCTGTATGTTGGTGGGGTGAAGAATACTCTCAAATGTTGAATTAAAAAAAACTTGTTTGGTTCTTCTTTCACCCATGCAAATATATTTACAAGCCTATCATTGGAGCTATCTGCTTTATTTCATCTTCTGTTCTAATGCTACCAATGAAATCCAAGGCTACTGATACCTTATCCTTTTTTTTTGTTGCAAGCTTTTCCTCCCCTTTTCCAGTTGTGCTTGCTGTCAATCCTTCTCCTTTTTTTTCTTTTTGAAACTCTAGCTCAGCCTGTTTCAACTTCCACTCAGCATCCCATTTTTGTTGATGAGCCAAACTCTTGGCTTTCTGCTTTTGAACATCCATGGCCAGTTGAAAATCCCACTTTTTTTCAAACTCAAGTTTTTTGGATTCAATTTGTGATTTGACGGTTTTTGAACATCTCCACTTCTTCATTCAGGAAATGGGATTAGATTTCCATGTTTTTTTTTTTTGAAAGAGGCATTGTTGGCCATATTTGTTGCCAGTTTGATGTATCCACCATTTTCCTTGTGGATAACAATTGGTTTGGTTATCTTCTTCCCAAAAATATTCTCCCCCAAAGACTTTGAGCAGAAAACTTCCTCAAGTGCCTCGCCTACATCCTTTTATTCTGCCTGGGTGGTGGAGCGTGTGAACATGGATTGTTTTCAAAACTTCCATCTGATGAAATTTTCATTTTCTAGGACTGAAAGAGCACTGATGAAGAGCCTAGTAGTTAGGCAAGTGATGAATTCACAACCCCAGGTTGTGAATGGGCGTGAAAGAACCTTCACAACCCATGGAATTTGTTAAAAAAAAACCTTCTAGACAAGGCCAACCCCCCAGGGGTTGCGCACTACTTGTTTGCAACCCATTTTTGTTACAAACAAGGGTTCACAACCCAAATGAGTTTTTGAACAAGGGTTCACAACCCAAATGAATTTTGAACAAGGGTTCACAACCCAAATGAGTTGTGAACAAGGGTTCACAACCCAAATGAGTTGTGAACAAGGGTTCACAACCCAAATGAGTTGTGAACAAGGGTTCACAACCAAAATGAGTTTTGAACAAGGGTTCACAACCAAAATGAGTTGTGAACAAGGGCTCGAAACCAAAATGAGTTTTGAAAAAGGTTTCACAACACAAATAAGTTGTGAAAAAGTGTTTGCGACCCAAATGAGTTGTGAAAAAGTAGTACGCAACCCCCCATGGCTTGCACCTGTTTTTAAAAATTCATTTGGGGAAGAATAGCCCCAAATTGGCTATTATGAGGGATAATTAGGGTTACCTAGGCAACCCAAGACAACATTTGAGTGCCCTAAACTCAAATTTGGAGATTTTTCACACATTTTGAATGGAATGGAATGAATTAAATTTATTTTGTTTAATTTAATTTAGTTGAATTTTGTTTTGATTCAATTCAATTTATTTTTTAATATACAATAAAATTTTTTTATTTTATTTTATTTTATTTTATTTTTTTCAAAGATTATGCTTAATTTTATTATATTTCAGGGCTGTATTGTATGTATATGTTTATGTTTTATTTTTATTTACCTGTTTGTTTATTTTTTTGGGGGGCGCAACTATTGGATTTTTTTAGAATGTTTATTTTTTTATTTTTATTTATTCATAGGTCCATGAATGTGCATTCATGACCCTGGAGCTGTGAGATTTTCAAGAAAATAAATAAATATAATTGCAATTTTGTTGCCTTTTTTGGAAATCTTTTTTAATTTTTTTTTTTCAATTTTTTTGATTTTTTTTTCAATATTTTGATGTTTTTTTGTTTTTTTTTTCTTTATTTTTTCTTTATTAATTTTTTTAAATTCAGTTTGATTTTGATTTTTTTTTTGCTCACAACCCTGGAGTTGTGAATGGCACACCATCACACAAAATGGATCATGTGGCCTGGCTTACAACCCATCTGAGTGTTGAACAGCTGTTCACAACTCTGTGAGTTGTAGAGAGCCATAAAAAACTTGAATGGGTTGTGGAGAGCTGTACACAACTCAAATGGGTTATGAACCGTGCCAAATAACCCATTTTCAGTTCTTTACGGGTTGTGTAGGGTTGTGAATTTATCACAAACCTTAGATCTTGTATTTTTTATTAGGCAGTGATGAATTTTAAAACCCATTTGAGTTGTGAAAAAAACCCTTGACAACACAGAAAACCCCAGGGGTGCTGTGGACTACTTGTTTGCAGCCTTTTTGGTTTGCAAAAAAGGTTTCACAATTCAATTTAGTTTTGAATGAGTAGTATGCAATGTTAAATCAAAAAAGACCTCAAGCTCTAATGAGATGAAAGGATTAAAGAATGAGTGAAAGCTTGTAACGTCAAGCGTAAGGGACCTGAGATCAGGAGGAAAAGGACACTCCAGTTAATGTGTTGGCTGAACAGATGATGAATTCCACTTGAGAGCACCATGGTTTATATAGACTAAATACACGATTGGCCAACAAGTGGTTGAGTACAAAATGAATTAGGCAAAATTAACATAAGCTGTTTTAAGTGACGTGGTAAGTGAAATGTTATGCTTGAACAGTCTGACAATCACTACTAAGAACACAGCCTAGTTATATTTTAACCATTATTTTAATACTTTGATAACAACAATAATATAAATCAAATCAATCCAATCAATGATACTTCAAACTCCAGTGAAAGTCACAAATATATAAACTCAAATTCTAACATGCAACACCCAGGGTGTAACAAGGTTTGTTCACAACTCATTTGGGGCAAAATATCCCCAGAAAAGCCATTTTAGGGGGTAATCAGGGGTACCCTGGCACCCCTGGACCAAATTTGATGCTTTCAACACAAACTTGGTGATGTTGCATACATTGTGGGACTATTAGAACACAAAAAGAACTTGAAAATAAAACATGCTTCCTCTTGGAAAAGGGTACAAACTCTTGGCCCAAACCATACACAGTACTTGCCTGTCAGAAAATTTTGTTTTTCTCAACCCCAAAGTGATCCCACTTTGGATTTTTTGAATGAAAGTTGGATTCATTACTGAATTGTCTGGGGGATGTTTTGGATTATGGGAGCAGTGTCAAGCCCAAGCCCCCCTTGTTTCAACATGGCTGTGTTGAAGGACTTAATTGGTAGTGACGCTAACAAAGCTTAGGTAGATACTAGGGATTTGGGAAATAAATTTTTGGAAGCCCCAATTGAGGAAGACGATGGTTCAAAACTAAAATTTACTGGTGGCGGTGCTGAAGATTCAATGTTAAATTTGATTTGATGGAAAATAATGTAACTATGGCTGAGTTAAATATTTAACTATGTAAGTATGAGTGCCAGAACCCCTTTACCCCCCTTAAATGAGATCCCTTCCTAGTAGGAAAGAAGCCAAATAATTTTTCCAAAAATGGTGATCTATGCAGTCCTACACTTTGAAGACATTCAAGTCAAAGAGAGACTAATAAGTATACCTAGCATGCTACAGACATGGAATATACTCAGAGCCATTGCTCACCAAAAATCAAATTAAAACTCACACAAGGAAGGTTTGTTTTCAATTCATAATTCATGAAAGTTTCAAAGTGAAAGATCCCTTTTGTCCCCTCTCCATTAGAAATGACCAACATAATCATCAAACCTCTTCAAAACCCTCAGTGCATCCTCAACTGGGGAGAATCTCTGGTAAGACCTTAGATCAACTTAAGGAAGTAATGCAAGATGGGCTGAATAAAATTCAACTCAAAACTAAATTGAGAAAGATTGATGATGATTAATATGTTGAAAATAAAACAATCTACAACACTCAGCACAAGTTCAAGTCAGCTGAACTTAAAGGTAAACGTTTTATGGATGTGCTATTTAAAAATCTCCAAGATAATCAGTGGGTTTCCAGTTCAAAATTAAGTGGAGAGCGTCACTTGGAGGCCCTGTTTGTTGCTCATTTTGATTCTAAAAAGTTTTTTAAAAAAATTGATCATATTGCTTTTTGGGATTGTACTTATAAAACTGATAGGTACAAAATCCTGCTATTGTATGCTGTAGGAATGACTTCCAACAGGAAAGTATGTAGAAAGGCCTTTGTTTTTATCAAAAAATAAATGTTTTAGTTCTAAATTTGGGATTCAAATGAAATAAAGGGGTTTTTTTATGATCTAGAGAGGCTTTCCATGGTCTTTGCAAGAGACCAGAAAATGCGCTGATTTGTTCTATTAATCATAGTTTCCCTTAGTCATCCAAATAGTCATGCTCTTAGCACTTTTCTAAATATATTCAAGAAAATTTCAAATTTTTCTTCAGTAGTGATGATGAAGGATGGAAATTTTTTATTTCTCTGTGGGCAAATAATTGGGCCTCTAAAACAAAGGGGGAGTCAGAATTCAAGGATGCAGAACTCAGAGTAGACCAATTTATTGCTTCTTCTGTTCATATCTTCTGGGATTTCTGATGTTGAAAATTTAATACAATTTTTCTTGAAAGACTGTGAGGATGTGCATGAGTATATAGAGAATTAGATTTTCCCTGTCAAAGAGATATGTGTAACTGTGTGGAATTTTGTCAACCCTTACTTTGGAAATAAAACAATTTCTTGGGTAGAATGGACCCATGCTACTTTCAAACAATTAATTGCAAGTTCTCAAAAATTTTGGATATGTTGAAACACCTGGATGGAAAGATTAATGGTAAAATGAAATCAGGCACACGTTTTTTAAAAACTCTTCAAAAAATTAAGGTACAGTTCTTCCAACAGAACTGTTACCTTTGGGATACAAATTTTCAAACAAGGAAATTAAACTCATTGGAGAAAAATTTGAGAATTTAAAGTTTCATCATGATTGAAAATTGTGCATCAAGTCATATTTCAAGACAATGGGCTTGCCTAGGCAAAATACAAGAATTGAAAGGATCTGTGTTGCCTGGGGATTTTTCTCCTCATTTGAGGTTAGACTATAACCCTTCCAGATCATTAAGTTGGATGGTTGACTTGTTTGAATTTCTTTCTGATTGATGATTCAAGAATGGAGTTACTGATGACTGATGGTTATTTTTTTTGAAAGGTTTAAAATGATCCTGTTCTCAGCTCTTTTCAATTCTTTGATAATATGAGTTCAACTTTTATGGGACAACCTGAAGTAGTTAAAGTGAAGCTTTTCAATTACCTGTTCAAGAATGCAAGAACTTTTCTTTTTAAGCCAAGGCTCAAGCCAAATTTCTGACAGTCCAGCAGCGGTTGAACCAAATTGAAAGACACCTGGCATGAAATTTCAAGATTTGAACATTTTGAAAAGGAACTTAAGACAGAAGGGCAGGTTAGAAGGGCATCAAAAAGACCAAAAGTTTCAAGTATTTCTTTGGGATGGATTAATTAAATGATGTTGATATGATGTTTTATACTCCAAGTCCTCAGGCTCAGGCTCAGAATCTGGATTCCATAGTTCAGAGGATGAGTCTAAAAGTGAAGTAAGCTCCCTTCATTTGAAATTGGAATCCTCTTCTGAGGAAGAAGACATGCATGAGAAGTCAACAGAAGCTCACCTTTGGTGAGTATTTATTTGATTAATGTGATTTTAATTCCGGATAAGTGAGTTTTGGTTGTAGGAACCAAAACTGAAATAACTAAATCAAGTACCTGAGAACTGACATAAGTTCTTGGGTGAGGTTTGGGATCCAGCTTGTAATGGTAATTTCTGATTTAGAGTCATTGCTAAACCACTTGGTTATGATGGAAACCAAAGGTTTAAATTCCAAAGGGAAATGATAGAAACATTGAGGAAACACAAGGGATGCTATGCTAAGATACTTGGTGGTAGCAAAGAGGTAAAAAAGATTGAAGAAAGACTTGATGTTGAAGAAATCAAGGAAAAGATTACCCCTTCAAAATTGCCTAAAAATTTGGATATGGGTAAATAATAGCATATAATTATTCAAGGCCAATTTTTTTCATTTCTTTGGATTCATTTTGTACTTGTACTCCTATGAAAATGGTGGCAAAAAGAACATCAGGTGCCGTATTCATTTCCTTTGTTAGCAATAACCACTGGGTCCATTTATTACTTGGGGGAGATATGATTCCATCCTTCCAATTGTATCAAGACCTTCTTATTTGAGCTCAGAGAAAGCTTCTGTTTGTGTTCATCATCTCAAAGATCAACTGGATTTTTGATCACATTTGTAGACATTATATCATTTCATAATTTGGGTTTGTTCTAAAATTTACTTCTGATTCTGATCTTTTACTTCTATTGATATAAAGGATAATTCCATCATCACAATGCTTTGAATTTTCAAATTGTTTCACAGTGATTTGAGTTGTCTGTTGACAATTTTTATACCAAAGTTAAAATTTCTGTTGGAAGAACTGGTCTTGAATTCTTTCAAGATTTTTTAAGCAACACATGCACTGATTTGATTTTTCCATCAATTGTTCCATCCAGGTGTTTCCTCAAATAAAAAATTTTCCCCAAACTACTTGCAAGTCATTAATTAAAAGTAGCATGGGCCCCTTCTACCCAAGACTTTTTTTATTTAAAAACTCAGGGTTGACACAGGTCCCCAAAGTTAAAAATTTCTCTTTTATAGGGAAAATCTTAATTTATATATACTCAATAACACCCTGACTGTCTTTTAAGAAACACTTTGTTCAATTTTAAAAATAAGCAATTGCAGAAGAAGTGAACAGAAGAAGCAATAAATTTTCCTACTCTTAGTTCAGCATCATTGACTTCTGCCTCCCCCTTTGTTTCAGGGGCTCCATACTTTGCCCAAAGAGACATCAAAGGTGTCCATCATTCCTCATCATTAATCAAGAAAATTTTCAATTTTGTTGAATATTTTTAGAAAATTTCCAAGAGGATGACTGTCTGGATGGCTCAGGGAAACTATGTTCAATAGCACAAATAAGTTCTTTTTCATGGTCTATCACAAAAAATTTGGGAAGAATCTCTAAATCATAAACAAACTCCTTCATTGCATTCACCTCCCAACTATAGAACTAAAACATTTTTTTTAATAAAAACAAAGGCCTTTGTGCAAGCTTTACTGTTGTAAGTCATTCCTACAGCAAACAATGGCAGGATTTTGTATGTATTTGATTTTTATGTACAATCCCACAAATCAATATGATGGAAGTTTTTAAAAAGTTTTATAAACTCGCAATGACCCATGAACAGGGCCTCCAAGTGACCCTCCCCACTTAATTTTTACCTGGACACCCACTGAGTATCTTGGATCTTTTTAAATATCACATACCAAACACTTTTACCCTTGAGTTTAGCTTTCTTGAACTTACGCTTATTTTTATAGATTTTTCTATTTTAAATTTATTCTACCATCAATCTTTCTTAATTTCCTTTTGAGTTGAATTGTATTAATCCCATCTTGCATGTCTTCCTTAGGTTGATCTTAGGATGCACCAGAGATTCTCTTCAGCTGAGGATTCACTGAGTGGTTTGAAGATGGTTTATGATTATTTTGGTCCTTTATAATGGAGATATTCCCCGTGTAATTGCTTCTGTGAAACTTGAACAGATTATGAATTTATACTCAACCTTCCTTGTTTGAGTTTTCCTTTGCCATTTGGTGAGAAACGTCCTTGAATATATTCCATGTCCATCACATGCTAGGTCTGCTTATCTGTCTTTCTTTAACTTGAATGTTGTCCAAGATTAGCCATGAATTGAACCCCATTTTTGAAAACCTAATATGAAAGGAATTCACTGGAGGAGGTTCAAGGGGATATGGCGCCTCATAGCTACATTATTACATCTGCCATAGCTACATTAGTTTTCATCAAATTAAATAAATCAAATGACAAATTGAATCTTTTGCATCACCACCAGTCAATTCAAGTTGTGAAAGATCTTGTACCTCAATTTCAACCCTAGATGAGGATTCAATTGGGGATTCCAATCTTTTAATTCCCAAATCCCTTGCTTCTTCCACAGCTTTTTTAAGTCCTTCAACACAGCAATGGTGAGCTGGGGGGGCTTGGGCTTTCCTCTGCTCCCATAATCCAAAAAATTCAAAAGATACTTCAGTATTTAATCCAACTTTCAATTCAACAACTGCAAAGTTTTCTCACTTTTTGGTTGAGAAGAAGAAAATTATCCAATGGGCAATTCTGGTGTATGGTTTGATAAAAGATTTTGTACCCTTTGCCAATAGGCAGAATTTTTTATTTAAAAGTTCCTTTTTGTGGTCTAATATTCCCAAAATGTATGAAAAATCCCCAAATTTTGGTTTATGGCACTCAAATTTGTTCAAGGGGTGCCTAGGTACCCCTAATTACCACCAAAGTGGCCCATCAGGGGCTATTATTCCCCAAATGGGACAAAAGTGTCTATGACAACATGGGCAACACCTGAGTGGTTGCAAATTACTTTCTCACAACTCATTTGGGTTGAAAACAAGGGTCTTGGATTTGTGAACCTTGGTTCACAAACAAAATTGGTTGTGAAAGTTTTTCCATGCCTTTTCACAACCTGGGGTTGTACATTTATCACTACCCTTACCAAAAATCAAAATTATTGACAATTCCAAAACTTCTGAATTCTATGCAAGCACTATAAATTCTTATAATAACAAAGAATTCATGCAAAAATCTTTCTTCAGGTTCTTAATCATGTTAAAAATTGCTTCCCCACTCATTTAAAAAAGTTCAATTCAAGTTCCAAGTGCTACATCTGCCAGCAGGGATGGTTTTTTTTTTCAGTGTGAACAGCAAGTGGGTGATGTCTATGTATTTAATGATGTGGAGGTTTGGATGGGGATTTTTCATCCCAGGGATGATTTATGGATGGTGATGCATGAATAGTGGATTTGATTTTTGAAACACACTATTTCCATGAAACACACAATTTTCAAATATACCTGTTAGGTTTTATGTGTATTTTATAAACCTACCATTAAAATGGCAGGTTTTCTAACTATGATATGGCCTATTATCTTCTTGAAATTAAGAAAATTCTTCATTTGTATAATCCCCATCTTCATTTCACAAGAATCTTTCACATCTACAATTCCTGCTATTCCTCCCAAATCTGCTTTCAAACCCCATTCCATTTCCTCAATTTTTTTTTTGATAATTTAGATGAAATGTATAGCTCAAACTTATCCCATGTGAAAGCTGGGGAAAACCATCAACATTATTGACCCTTTTTAAAGACCCTTTGCAATATGGTTTGAAAACCAACCTTTCATCAAAAATTTTTTACACTCCTTCAACTAAAACAATCCAACCTTTCATCAGCTTCACTCCAATTTCAAACCCAACTTCACCTACCCCTGAACCTGCCACTCAATAGGACTCCTGCATATATTGCAGTCCCAACCTTTAACTACCAATTTTACCTTCTCCCTGTATGGGATAATCTGTATTTCCATGTACACCCTAACACTGTGTCATTTGATTCAGTAAAACTTCCCAGACTTCCTCTCTCTATTTCTATCTCTATGTATTTTTTAATCCTCTAGCTCTTCTTAACTCAATTGGTACATGGTCAAGTAAATAGCACATACATAGTACATACTCTCCACTTCCTGGTAATTCCATCCTCCCAGGACATCCAGCTCAGTGAATTTCAGACCTTCATGGACAGGCTCATCACCCAATCAGTAAACTAAAGCCTCCAGCTCTATAACTCAATATTTAATGCCATGGGAACCCCAACCTCCATCATCACCCACTCATTTCTCAGGGCCTTCTTCTCATTTATTTCTAATACTGGCCTCTACTTCCCTCCTGGACTGATTCCCCCAAAGAACTAGTATACTACTTCGCACAGGTTAGTGCCTCAGGCAGTGCCTGTCATCTAATCACAAGAAAACCTTCACCCAACCTGCTAAAACCATATCACTGTTCCTCTTCCTTATATTAATTTCATACAATTCAAAAACCTTTTCCAAGAATTCTCTTCCCATTGGTCCATTTCTCATCATTTTTAACATTCCTTGCATCTTCTTCATTGCAATTTCAATCAATCATCCTTGAGTTCAATGATTAGTAGTGCCTGTTCCAACCTGCTTCTTGCGCGCCAGAGCAATTTTGATGCAGCCTTAATTTTTCTACCTTCCCCAATGTGAAAAATATTACACAAATCTTCCTACCTTGTGAAATTTTCTTCAATTCCTTCAACCACATTTCTTTCTGGTCAAACTATTGTTTGCATTACTTGAGGCTTTCTTAATTCTCAGAAAGTTTGAATGCCAAGAAAAGTTTATTGAATTTTTGATTACCAAATTCCCTTCTGATTTTAATCAACTAAAGCTTAATTCTCCCTCTTTTTTGCTCAAAACTTTCCCCCAAATCTAATCACCTTCAGAACTGACTCAAATTCATATCTTAAATTTTATACTATTTTTACTTGTCCTGCTCTCTCTGTCTGACCTTAAACTGAATGTAGCTTGGTCCATCATCTCAAAAGAATTATTTCCTGAAATAATTAAAATTCATCAGATCAAACTCATCATGATCAAAATTCAACTTGCTACTCTAGCATATATAGCTCTATATAATAAAAGGTTTGTGATAAATTCACAACCCTAAGAGACCTTTACACAAATTTAAATGGGTTTTGTGGCATGGTCCACATCCCATTTGAGTTGTGTATGGCTCGCCACAACCAACAGAGTTGGTAAAAGCCATTCAAGCAGGCCACACAACCTATTTTCATTTTTTTCATGCCATTCACAAATTTTTCACAACTCCAGGGTTGTGAGCAGAGAAAAAAACTTAAAATCAAAATAAAATTAAAAATTAAAAAATTAAAACAAAAAAAGACTTCAAAAAAATGTTTAAAAAAATAAAAATAAAAATATGAAAAATTGAATAGGGAATCAATTTTCTCATGCCCCAAGTCCTTTATTTCACAGAATATTACATCTACCCGCCGTTGCGTGCCTCTGCTGGTACACAGACAAATACTTTATTTCACAATACTTTCAGTAATTTATTTTTTTGAGTTATGACACCAAAGTCTCATAGCTGGGGCTCATAAACCCACAAAAAAAAAAATTTTGGTAATTTTAGAGGCATTAGAACCCCTCCAAAGATGGAATCAAAAAATTACAAAATTCAACAAAAATCAATTTTTCCATTGGTTTTTGGATCCTTATTTTGGCTATTTTAATTATTAATTTTTTTGATTATTTCAGCTACCAAATATTTCAAGAGAAATTCAAAGAGCTTTATAATATTTTTTTTATATTTTTTGGATATATCCTTTTACCTTAAAGGATTCCTTCAAAAAACCAAAAATTTCAAAAATTTCAAATTTCTCATTGGGCATTTCCATCCTGTTATTTTCCTTTTCATTTCTTTTTTTTTGGTGATTCAAGCTATTGAAAGATTAAACTAACATTGAAAGAGCATTTTAATCTTTCTTTCAGATTTTTGGATGTATTTTATTACCTTAAAAAATTCCTTTCAAAAAGCAAAAAAATTCAAAAAGAATTCATTTTTCTCATTAGACTTTTGGATCCTTTTTTTTTGCCTTTTTTATTATTTTTTTCTGGTGATGAAAGCTGTTGGAAACTCAACACATATATTAAAGAGCTTTTTAATATTTATTTTAGAATTTTGGGATGTATCTTGGGCCTCCAAAAATACAATCCAATGTAAAAACACTCCAAATTAAAACATCTATTGCAATGTTTTTGTTTTAAATCTTGCATCAAAATTTCCACAAATATTATTTGGAAAAAATTTAGAATATAATGCAAAGACTCAAATAAAAAGATTTCTGACTTCTTATCACATTTTTTACCCCTCAAATTATAAATCAAAATGAAAATAATACCAAAGAAAAGGGTGGTCTCTTTTTAATGATCCTTTTTTTATTTATTTTTCCTGAAATAATAAATGATGATCTGAGATATTTGAAGCTGCTGATTCAAAGGGATTATCTAAAGCATTCCAAAAAAATATTTTTTTTGGAATTTTTGATGCACTATTTGTGTCTCCAAATTCAAACCAAAAAAAAGCATCATATTAGACCCCTTTTGGGTTCTGGGACTCTTCTTGAAGCCCTTTCACATGCATATATTCAATATGAATGAAAAGTTTTCCTGGGACCTTCACCCATCTTGGAGCGCTACAATTATTTTCTAAACCACTCCATTGACCTCTTCCACCCTCCCATCACCCCCCAACACACCATCCCACTACCATACCATACAACACCACACCACACCACACCACACCACACCACACCACACCACACAAGACCACACAAGACCACACCACACCACACCACACCACAACACACCACAACACACAACTCATTACCACTCCACCCCACAAACCACTCATCATCCTTCACCACGGCTCCACAAAATTAACTCAACACTCCAGATACTTTCAAAAACACTTTTCCCTCTTATATCAAGTCTGTGAATACCTTTTTTCACTCAATTTCTTCTCAATTTATTTATCAACTATCCACTCCTATCTTAAATTCATATTTTACAAAGAAAATCTCTTTTTGGAATGGCTCAAGAAAACATCCACCCACTTTGCCAAACTGTTTCATCAGGCCTATTATCAATTATCTTATCTAACCAAAATAGTGATTAAAATTTTCTTGCTCCTTATTCATCTAATCAAACTCCTGATTGCATCCCTCTGACCCCTCCTCATGAGATATCATATAATCAAAAGGAGGAGCTTGTTGAAGCTATCCAATCATGGGAAAAGCCCCATGGATATGACATATCTACCAGATTCTAAAATTACCAGAAAAATACCTGAACCTATCAATGCAATAAATCTGGTGAATATAAACCCAGCAAAGATACCACCAAAAAGAAAAGAAAAAGAAAAAGAAAAAGAAAAAGAAAAAGAAAAAGAAAAAGAAAAAGAAAAAGAAAAAGAAAAAGAAAAAGAAAAAGAAAAAGAAAAAGAAAAAGAAAAAGAAAAAGAAAAAGAAAAAGAAAAAGAAAAAGAAAAAGAAAAAGAAAAAGAAAAAGAAAAAGAAAAAGAAAAAGAAAAAGAAAAAGAAAAAGAAAAAGAAAAAGAAAAAGAAAAAGAAAAAGAAAAAGAAAAAGAAAAAGAAAAAGAAAAAGAAAAAGAAAAAGAAAAAGAAAAAGAAAAAGAAAAAGAAAAAGAAAAAGAAAAAGAAAAAGAAAAAGAAAAAGAAAAAGAAAAAGAAAAAGAAAAAGAAAAAGAAAAAGAAAAAGAAAAAGAAAAAGAAAAAGAAAAAGAAAAAGAAAAAGAAAAAGAAAAAGAAAAAGAAAAAGAAAAAGAAAAAGAAAAAGAAAAAGAAAAAGAAAAAGAAAAAGAAAAAGAAAAAGAAAAAGAAAAAGAAAAAGAAAAAGAAAAAGAAAAAGAAAAAGAAAGAAAAAGAAAAAGAAAAAGAAAAAGAAAGAAAAAGAAAGGATGAAAAAGAAAGAAAGAAAACAGAAAGAAAAAAAGAAAAAGAAAAAAAGAAAAAGAAAAAGAAAAAAAGAAAAAGAAAAAAAGAAAAAGACAAGAAACAAGAAAGACCCATTGTCCTTTTAGGTTATCAGGAAATTTTTTCAATAGATTGGGTTTCTGGGTTTATAAGGTTATATGTCAAGAGAACAGCCATCCACCTTCTATCAATCCTTCCACTCATCCCATCAACAGAAGAATCCAAGGGGGGAAAAGGGAGGTGGTTGAAAATCTATCCAAAGCTGGAGTTCCCCTATTAAAATTTCTCAAATCTCTTATAAAAAACTTGCCATCACCTATGCATACAAATCTCCGTACCATTCACAAAAAAAAGATCAAAAATACAAAAAATGCCCTTGATGGCCAAACTCCTGCTGAGGCACTCATACTGGAACTCCGTAATTCTGCCTTTTTCTACTTAAATAACAAAATGGATGGTCAAGTCACTTCATTGTTCATTTCTCACCCTTATTCTATCAAACTTCTCAAACTTTTCCTTACTCTCATTATGATGGACTTTACATATAAAAAAACAAGTTTGGAATGCCCTTCTTCATATTCTTGGGGTAAACAATTGTTCCAGAAGTTTCTCAGTTGCCTTCTTCTTCTTATCCCAAGTGAAACAACAAAACTATGAATTGGCCCTGACTCAAATTCAGGAAATTTTAGAAGATAAAAAACCTTGTGTGATTTTTACAGACAAGGAAAAAGCGCTTACTATTTCAATTAAACATTTTTCCATCTTCTTATCATCTTCTCTGTGTCTGGAAAATTTTCAAGAATATTCAAACTCATTTCAGGAAGAACATTTAATCTAAAGATGAATATAAGCTATTTGTGAAAAAAGGACATCAGCTGTTTTATTCTAAATCAGAATCTACCTATTAGGAAAACTTCACAAAAATTTCTCTTTTCTGGAATGTTCCCACTTCTGATTACCTTCTTGATAACTGTATCCCTATGAAAAGAAAATTTTTCTCTGATTTGGACAACAAATACTATCACCTTGGAAGTACAAGTACCTCCACAATATAAGGCCTACACTCCTACATTAAACTTTTCATCAATTCTTCTATTGGCTCTTTCTATAATTTAGTTCAAAAAATTTACAGTTCCATAACCATAAAAATCCATGAGAGAGCCATGGAGCCTCTAACAAACAATTCAATCATCTCATTGTTTTACCTCACTGTGTGGATAATCCTTCTGGAAAAATAAGCCAATTTTCCCTCAAAACCATTCATTCATTTCAACAAGTTCCTGAATCTTCCACCCATTAAAAAAACTATAATTGCTGTGCTTGCATGGGTAGACCATGTATTCACAAAGTCAAATTAGCTACCATGTATTCACAAAGTCAAATTAGCTATCAGAAACAGTGAACTCGTGTGAATTGAAGATTTTAATCCTCAATTGGATTTCAAAGCTCCCTCATCAGTGATTTTATTACTTTTTCTTTGTGGGTTCAAGCTCAAATGAATAATTTCCTGATTTATTTTGATTTTTCTTGCTCCAGTTACCTCTGGAGCCTGATGCAACTGAAGAATCTTAAAACCTTGAAATTAAAACCATAGAAAGCAATGAAAACCTTTATTTCACTGATATTTTGGAAGAATTCAGCAATTTTCCACCTGGAGAACAGCTAAATTGTCTCGGTAAAAGCAAGAAGCTATTCAGTGAAAAATATCAACTTTATCTGATTCAAGAGCCCAATTCCACTCAAAGATCCAAATTAAGAGGCAGACCCAAAGGAGCAGCCAATAAATTCAATTCAGTCCCCAATTAAAAGAGATACATCTTTTTTTGAATATTGAGAAGAACGCAAGAGGAGAGGAAGGCAAAAGAATGAATTCATATCAAATTTCAAGGTCAGTCACCATTTTTTGGATAAGAAAATATACCAACATTCATAATTGATATTTTCTTCCTATGTTTTCAGGTTTCAAGGAAGTAGAAGACCATCAATGGTAAAGTAAAGGGAAAGAAGAAGGAGGAATCAGAGGAAGAGGTAATTTTACATCTATAATTATTTTTTCTGCAATGTATTTTTTAAAAAAAATTGGGTCCTTGGCATTTATTTAACATAGGGTGAATTTCTGACTGAACAGGAATATTCATAAGATGACCAGGTGCCAGATTTGGATGAAGGGGAAGATTCAGCAGATGAAGGTGTACCAGATTTTGATTTTATTAATATTTTGAGCTTTCATTTCCTTTTATTGTTTTGTTGTTTTTTTGGATATTATTTTTCATTAATTTTTTCACTCAATCTTTTATCAGAGGTCTGGAACAATTGTTAATAAGTGGGTTTCTTCTCCTGAATACAATCCTGGTACATGAATAAAGAGACTAAAGGTATCCAATGAAGATGGTGATTTTCCTTACCATCCTTTTGGAAGGAAGCCATTATCAGCCCCAAGAATCACTTAGAAATTGAGTACATTGGTATTTCTCATTTTTTAATGTTGACTAATTTTTTTTTGGTTTTTACTATAGGTTTCCTGCACATTATTGTATTCTTCTTCTGGAATATTTAAAAAATTCCCAATTTCAGAAGTGATTTTTATCAATAGACCATATTTTCTGTTATTAAAAATTCTGATCATTGGTTTTAGTTCCCTTACAAAGATTTCATTTCCTCAAAAACAGCCATTCCACATATATCACATGTTCAAGATGTCATAGGTGATGTTAACTGTGGCTTTAGAGAAGCAGGCATTTTTTGGGGAGGAACTCAGAATTCTGGATTGAAGTCAGCCAAAAAATGGTGACAGAGCTTGATTCAAACCCAATCTTCAAGAAAACAAGATTACTGCATGATATCTGGGTTGAAACTTTCAAAGAAGCTAGAAGGCAACCAAACCTCATTTCTGGCCCAGCTCCAATGAATATGTGAATGAAATTTCCATGCCATGGTTTTCTTCTGGCTGAAACATATAAGTTTCCAGTGGTTCTGTTTTATTCTTTAATTCCTTGTACTTTTCTTCCTCTGAATTCCCCTGCCGCTCAAAATTCCAAATCTTCTATTATCTGCTTCATTCATGCAGAAGATTTCAAACATATAGTCTAATTCAAGTTCAATTCTGGTCATTGGCCAGCTCCCAGGTTAGATCCACTTTGGAAATTCTTTGTGACCAAGGATTCCAAATCTTGGAAAACCATCAAGCAGAAAAATTTAGAGCTTGGTAATGAGGGTTTTTCCACTCCAAGAAAATCAAGTAGAAACATAAAAAAATAATATTTGAATAATTTTTAATATTTTTATCCATGTTTGTTCTTTAATTTTGAATTTTTGAATGAAGTTTGGAAGGTGCATGCATACATCCAAAATATCTGCATCAAGAAATTATTTATTTATTTTTTTTAAATTTCTGAAAGCTTGAATACTTCAAAAAAAACATTTTTAAAAGGCAAACAAAAGGATCCAAAAGGGTGATGTTAAATTCATGGCTCAAATGAGCCGTGTAGCATGGCTACACAGCTACACCTGAGCCATGCAGACCCCACACAATTTGAGTGTGGTTGGGCTGAAATCTACGTGGAACCGGGCCGCTCAACTACATTCAAGGCGTGTAAAGCCCCACACGGCTCAAATTTATTCCTGTTGACGTGCCACACAGCCAGTCTGAGCACATTCAAGCCATGTGGGTATCTAAACAGCTTGAATGTAGCCGTGTAGCCATGCCACACGGCTGCAAGTCTGGTGGGCAAAATAAAAATAGAAATAAAAATAAATAAAGGTTACAAAATGAACCAAATAAAAAAAAAAGAACAGAAATCAACCAAAAGATCAAAAAAAGTTGATTTTTTGGTTAGAAAAAATAAGAAATAAAATAAAAATAAGTAAAAATAATTAAATAAAAATAACATAAAAAAATCAAAACAGAATACATAAACTGGTTTTCTTCACATTCATGTAAAAAATTGAAGTGCAACTTGACTAGCCCTAAAGTAAAAGGGCCAAAAAATGCAAGAAGTCTTTTAACCAGCCCCAAAGTAAAATTTCCAAAAAAATACCAGTCTTTTGGCCAGACAAAAAATACAAGAATTCTTTTGAACAGCCCTAAAGTAAAATTCCACAAAAAAAACAAGTTTAACTTGTGTTAAGCTGATCCCATCACAAGCTTAACACAAGTTAAGATTGTGATTGGATCAGCCCAACACAAGTTTAACTGACTTAACATTAAAATCTCATTCAAAACACTCATCACAATGATGTTAACTAAAAACACTCAACATAATGATGTTCAAAATTTTATAACCCTTTATATTAATTGAATTAAAATATCAGAATATTAGACCCAACCCAAATGATGAAATTAATCTATAAGGTAGAATACAAATCACGTTGATCTTTGAGGTTATCAATCCAACAAGCTGCTTTGTTAGAAATCATGGAAAATGGTTTGGAAACTATGGATGGGATTTGAATCACATTTCCCTTAAGTACAAGCTGGACCCAATTTTTATTTTTAACAAAGCAAATGAACATAGGATCTGATTGTTCTTTTACACCTGTTTTCATAGGAGTAAAAGAACAAAATTATTTTAATGAAATGAAACATACTGGTATTCCATAAGTATCAGCTGCTATTTGAGAATTTCCAGCTTTGAAATCCATTTTGAAGAGGTAATATTTTCATTGAGGTCATTGATATCAAGTCTTTGTGCTACCTTTTCAACATCTTTACTGCTGCCAAGGATCTTAGAATAGAAACCCTTATTTTTCCTCAATGTTTCAAGCATTTCTTTAAAAACTTTAAACCATCCATCCTCATCATAGCCAAGTGATTTAGAAATGACTCTAAAACCACAATTTCCTTCACCAACTGGGTCCCAAAACTCACCCAAGAATTTATGTAAGTTCTCAGGTATTTTTTTGAGTTAATTTACTTCCTACAATCAAAAATTAGTCAGCCAAAATTCTAATCTCATTAAAGGAATCACCACTCACCAAAAATGAGCTTCTGCTTGACTCCTCCATTGCGTTGGCTTCATCCTTTGAGAAGGAATCAGATTCCAATGGCACCAAACCCAATGCACTTTCAGTCTCTTCCACTGAACTATGAAATTCAGATGAAGAGCCTGAATTGGACTATAGACATTTCTCAATCAGTTCATTAAGCCAAAAAAATGAACCTTTCAAAAAATAAATACTTACAATCATTTGTCTTTTCTTCTTTGGTGCCCTTCTACTTCTCTTTGCCCACTTAAGTTCATTTTCAATGTTCTCAAATCAAGAAGGATCTCTCCAGTTATCTGTCAGTTTTGAATGGCCTATGCTTGATTGCAAGACTTTAGGTTCAAGTCTTGGCTTTGATCAATAATTTTCCTTCTGCTTCATCAAATGCTTCAAACAAAAATAATCTTGATCAGGATGATTCAAGATCATTGCATTGAGCTTCTGATGTAACTGATAATTGTTGAGCAGTTCATCACAATCAAACTTCAAAAATCTAAAAGGATCAAATATTAATCAAGTAGGAATCATCATTTTAGTCAATTAGAAATTATCATTCAAAAATCATTCATCAAAAATCATTAATCACAAAGTGATTTGAACAATCCAACTTAAACCAACTTACAGGACTAGAACTGCAAGGGTCGAAATCCAACCCCCACTGAGGATGAACATCTTCAGGCACAACAGAGCCTCTTGATTCCATTAGGTCCCCTATTTTGTGGGAACAGGGAAAATGCATAGTCATTGAGTATGACTTGGTGCAAACTTCCCCATCATGGTCCTGCTTTAACCTCTCTAATTGATCCCCAACAAGTTTGATTGCTTGTAAAGAAACCTTTTATCCCAATGGTAAAATTGCAGTAGGAAGAAATATTCCAATCTTTATTAAAGATTTTCAAAGCGCAGCCTGAACCAATTTAATTTTATTGGACACTGTGCCCTCTAGATTTTGCCAAACATCCAACATGCTTTGTGAAAAGTTTGCAAGGAACTTTTTGAGAGTAGCATGGGACCCTTTAACCCAAGATGTTTTTTTATTGGCAAAGTCTGGGTTTTTGCAAGTCCAAGCTTTTTAAAACGTCTCTTTGATATGGAAGATATCATGATCCATATACTTGAGTACATCCTCACAGTCTGCCAAAAAACACTATGTACAATTCATAATATAAGCAACCCAAAACTAGGAAGATTAACAGTAGAGGAAGTGATTTGGCACTTCCTCTAAGTTCTTGTCACAAGGGCTGCTTAAATGCAAGCAGGGCTTGGCACAGAGGGGTCTCTATTCACAGTAGGCTTGCGGGCAAGGTTACTGAAAAGAGGCTACAAGGAGCAGAGGAGGATTTGGTTGAAGAGTGCTGAATGACACTTGCTGGGAAAGATCTCCTAGTAAGAAGTAGTAAACTGATTTCTTGGGGAACCATCAGGAAGAGGGAAGAGGAGGCCTGTTTAAATAGACAAGAGGTTGGAACTACAACAGAGGTACAAGTTATTGGGGCTCAGACTATACATATGATGTCATGGGAACAGTCTAAGTAACAGAGAGGGCTGATCAGGTATGCTACTACATCAGGTTAGGCTGCTTCTACATTGGGGCAAGGTTCCAGGTCTGAGCTGTCTAAGTTGGGAGAGTACAGTTGAAGGATGTAAAGTGTACATGGGGGTCATGACACTATGTACTAAGTAGAGAGAGTATGTAATACAATCTGCAAGAGGATGTACATAAGGATTCCCAAAGGATAAACCACACAGAGGAGGTATGGGTTAGACAGAGAGATAACCCACAGAGGTATGGGTTAGACAGAGAGGTAACCCACAGAGGTATGGGTTAGACAGTGAGGTAACCCACAGAGGTATGGGTTAGACAGAGAGGTAGAGTAGAATCTGGGAGATTGAGTATGTGCAAGCCTATGGAGTCTATATGTGTATAGTATGAGGTTAGACTATATGTAGATATGTACTGCATGAAGATCCTGAGGTATATAGTTACTGGAGACATTTTGATGCAAGTCACCTGAGCCCTGAGGTTGAAGTTCCTTGGAAAGTAGATCAGGCCTGAGGGTTAGACTGGGTTTGCTGAGGTTAGACTGAGGTTAGACTGAGTTTGGTGTCAGTATGACAGTACCCCCCTGGTGAAGAGGAGGGCATCTCCTGATGACCATAAAAGGAGAGGTTGAAGAGGCCATCCAGGTTGTCCTTCAGCAATGTCTAACTTGAGTTTTCCTTCCCCTTACCCACAACCATCACCACCATCCACCCCATTACCACCTTTATCTCCCTACACCAGATCACCTACACCAACCTATCCAATGGAGAAGACCAACAATTACTATCCAGTCCAACAATACTACCCAAGTTGTGATAGTTGCATCAAGCTTGGAAGAATCTGCACTACCAGTATCAAACATAATTCTGCCAAATGTGAAAGTTGTAGGCAGTATGGAAGAATGTGTGATATGGATAAGCAAGGCAGAAAGGCCTTGGGGCCAACCTTATGGGTCCTGGAGAAGAGTCAACCCTTTGAATTGAAGGAGACTCAAGATGATGATGCCATGACTCTGGGTTATTCATCCAGACTCAATGAATCTTCATGTAAGTGTTTCTGGATTTAGTATTGGAGGTGCTGGAGTGCTGATACAAGTTTGGAATAGTCCGTTTGATGCAGGAGAGGTTGAAGAAAACGCAAGAAAAGAGGGAGGCGCTGCATTGAAATTGCAATTTGGCCATAGATGGTACGTTGAGGCGTCCGCAGGAGGAGTGCGGCGAGGCATTTATACAATGGGTAACCCCTCATGTAGATTTGGACAAGGAGGTGGTTGAGGTCCCTTGAAAAAGAGTAAGAAACAAAGGCATTTTGGAGTCCGTCAAACCCGTCAAAGGAAACCATTGAAGCATCAAAGCATCAAAGCGACCCATTGAAGCGTTGAAGAGGTTTTTTGAAGTGTCAAACATCAAAGCGTCAAACGTCAAAGTGTTGAAGCAACCCGTCAAAGAGTCAAACGTTGAGGCGTCAAAGCAGTCTGTCAAAGCGTCAAAGAAGGCGGTTGAAGCGTCAAAGAGGATTGTCAAAGTGGGGACAACGATGAAGAGGCTGAAGGGAGTTTGGATATGGATGAAGATAGAGAAGCTACTAAAGAGAAAGGCAAAGGAAAAGGTAGAGAGATCATCGTTGAAGAAGGGGGCAGGTCAGATGACTCTTTGGAGTTAGAGGATTTAAGGAACAAGATGAAGGATTTGGAGGTGAAGATGAAGGTGGTGGAAGACAGGAGGAATAGAAAGAAAGGAATTGATAAAAGAGGTGAAACTGAGGTCTGGTTGGAGGAATTGGAAAATGGAGAAAGGTTATTGGAGATGATGGAAGGAAGAAGATTCAAGGAAGATTGTGTTTTAAATGAAGATCAAGTCAATCATTCTTTGGAGATTTATAGTAGGAATTCTAGGAATTTAAATTCAAATTTTCAGGAAGGTTTAAAGAAGGGTTGGGGTAGTGAGATAAGAAAGGAGAAGTATGGATTTTTAGAAGCTAGAAAGAAAAAGGTTTTAGAGATAAAGAAAAGACTAGCTGATATTTTGGCTTTAGCTGGTCATACTTTTGAAGTAGGGACTACTATAAGGGGGCCAAATTATTATCAAGTTGCCAAGTTAAAGTTAGTAAATACTTGGATGTCTAGAGTGAAAGAGTTGGAAGAATTGATGTGTGAAGCTATCTAAAAAGTTGTTTATATGAAATTTGTTTTATTTTATTGTATATTTATTTATATTTTCTTTGGAGGGGAGTAATTGATTTTTTTTTGTTAAGGTTGAAAAAGGGAAAGGGAGAAAGAATCTTTATTTTTTATCATGTTATTGATATTAATTATTTATTTTTTTTGAAAAGGAGAATAAGGTTTCTACTGTTTTTATTTTAAGGATGTCTTTGGTTTTGAAGGGTAGAGTGTATGGAAGTCTTGAAGTAAAGTAGGGCAGTTGGTAAGATTAGAGTGAGGTTCCCAAGTAGTGCGTTCCTTGTCATTCTGGAAGCCTTTCCATTCAACTAAGTAAAATAATTTCCCTCTCTTAAGTTTGGAATCCAATATCTGAGACACTTCCCATTCTTCTTCACCATCAATTTTGACTGTCTCAGTTGCTGGTTGGTGCCTAGAGGATAGTGAGTTGTCCTGATATGGCTTGAGTAAGGAGGAGTGGAATACAGGGTGAATGGTGGTCCATTGCTGAGGGAGTTGAACTCTGAGAGCTTATGAGTTGGACGATTAGTTTTGATATTTTTAGAAGAGAGCCAAACTTTGTTTCCAACAGCAAATGAGACAGGAAAGTCACTTCTTTTTAGGTCAGCATATCGTTTGTAGGTTTTAATTGCCTTTTCCAGTTCAATACCCAATAAATTCTGATTCTGGTGAATCTGGGTTATGTAGTGGCTGGCAGGTTGATCATCTACTACATGGAGACTGTCAAAGTTGGGGTGTTGTCCATAGATGGTGAAAAAAGGAGATTGCTTAGTAGAAGTGTGAGTGGAATTATTGTAAGCAAATTCAGCAAGGGGGATCCAGGTATCCCAGTCGTCTTGGTGATAACTGACATACATCCTAAGAAATTTTTCTAGGATCTGATTTACTTGTTCCGTCTGTTCATCTGTTTCAGGGTGATAAGCTGTGGAAAGATTTCTTTTTATCTGTAATTTTTCACATACAATTTTCCAAAAGGAAGAAACAAATAAAGATCCTCTGTCACTGACAATGTCAGTTGGGAGGCCATGTTTAGTAAAAACATGAGAAATTAGTAGGTTAGCTAAATCCACAGAGGAGATATCAGTTCTGGTTTTAATAAAGAGTGACATTTTTGAAAAATGATCAACTACCACAAGGATTGAGTCAAATCCATTGGATAGTGGCAGTTGTGAGATGAAGTCCATAGAGAGTGAAGTGCAGGGAGAATCTGGAATTGGTAAGGGTTGGAGGATTCCAAACTTTTTGTGGTGACTGGCTTTGTTTGTGCTGCAAAGGTAACAAGAAAAAACATAATCTTTGATAAAGGAAGTCATGTTTTCCCAATGGAAATCTCTTTTGACTAGATCATCTGTTTAGAATTAAAAATAAATAAAAAGAAATAAAAAGAAATAAAAAGAAATAAAAAGAAATAAAAAGAAATAAAAAGAAATAAAAAAGAAATAAAAATGAATAAAAATGAATAAACAGAAATAAAAAGAAATAATAAGAAATAATAAGAAATAAAAAGAAATAAAAAGAAATAAAAAGAAATAAAAAGAAATAAAAAGAAATAAAAAGAAATAAAAAGGAATAAAAAGGAATAAAAAGGAATAATAAGAAATAATAAGAAATAAAAAGAAATAAAAAGAAATAAAAAGAAATAAAAAGAAATAAAAAGAAATAAAAAGAAATAAAAAGAAATAAAAAGAAATAAAAAGAAATAAAAAGAAATAAAAAGAAATAAAAAGAAATAAAAAGAAATAAAAAGAAATAAAAAGAAATAAAAAGAAATAAAAAGAAATAAAAAGAAATAAAAAGAAATAAAAAGAAATAAAAAGAAATAAAAAGAAATAAAAAGAAATAAAAAGAAATAAAGAAAAATAAAGAAAAATAAAAAGAAATAAAGAGAAATAAAGAGAAACAAAAAGAAATACAAAGAAATAAAAAGAAATAAAAAGAAATAAAAAGAAATAAAAAGAAATAAAAAGAAATAAAAAGAAATAAAAAGAAATAAAAAGAAATAAAAAGAAATAAAAAGAAATAAAAAGAAATAAAAAGAAATAAAAAGAAATAAAAAGAAATAAAAAGAAATAAAAAGAAATAAAAAGAAATAAAAAGAAATAAAAAGAAATAAAAAGAAATAAAACGAAATAAAAAGAAATAAAAAGAAATAAAAAGAAATAAAAAGAAATAAAAAGAAATAAAAAGAAATAAAAAGAAATAAAAAGAAATAAAAAGAAATAAAAAGAAATAAATAAAAATAAATAAATAAAAATAAATAAATAAAAATAAATAAATAATTAGAAATAAAAGGAAATAAATATTTTCATTTAGGCTGGCCTTTCATTTATTAACAAAAACACCAAAATAGAACAAAAAAAGAAAAGATATGAGTACCAAAAAAGGAACAAAAATGAAAAAAGCCTGGTAAAATATGAGTTCAACATGACCAGCACCTGAAAAAATACAAGTATGTTCAACTTGACTAGCCCTATAGTAAAAGTACCAAAAAATACAAGTTTGACTTGACTATCCCTAAAGTAAAAGGACCAAAAAATTCAAGTTCAACTTATGACTAGCCCTAAAGTAAAAGTTCCAAAAAATAAAACTTTTTTGACCAGCCCTAAAGTAAAAACACCAAAAAAACAAGTTCAACTTGTGTTAAGCTGATCCCATCACAAGAAGTAAAAATAGTCCTTATGATGGGATCAGCCCAACACAAGTTGAACTGACTTACCATTAAAATCTCATTCAAAACACTCATCATAATGATGTTAACTCAAAACACTTAGCATAATGATGTTCAAAATGTGATAACCCTACCCTTTATATTAATATAATTACAATATCAGCATCAAAACCCAAACCCATATATTAATAGAATTACAATATCAGCATCAAAACCCAAACCCAAATGATGAAATTAATGTATAATTTAGAATAAAACTCAAGTTTATCTTTGAGGTGATCAACATAACAAGCTGCTTTTTTAGAAATCATAGAACGTGGTTTGGAAACTATGGGTGGGATTGGAATCACATCTCCCTTAAGTAAAAGCTGGACCCAATGGTTATTATTAACAAATGAAATGAATATTAGGTCTGATTTTTCTTTTAAACCCATTTTCACAGGTTTATAAGTAAAACATGAATCCAATTAAATGAAAAATATTGGTCTTTCATAAGTATCTGCTATTATTTGACCCATTTCCAACTTTGAAATCCATTTTGATGATGGAGTCTTTTCATTGATTTCATCAACATAAAGTCTTTTTTTCAATTTTTTCAATGTCTTTAATGCCCCCAAGGATCTTAGAATAGCACCCCTTATTTTTCCTCAATTTTTCAATCAATTTATTTTGTAAATTAAAACATCCATTGTCTTCATACCCAAGTGATTGAACAATGAGTCAAAATCCACAATTTCCATTACCAACTGGATCCCAAACCCCAGCCAAGAATAAATGTAAGTTCTCAGGTATTTTATTGAGGTAATTCACTACCTACAAACAATAATTAGTTAGCCACAATTCTAATCTCATCAAAGGAATCAAAACTCACCAAAGATGAGCTTCTGTTTGACTCCTCAATTCCTTCTTCATCATCATTTGAAAAGGAATCTTATTCCAAAGCCACCAACCACACTGAACTTTCAGTTTCTTTGACTGAACTTTGAAATTTGGATTCTGAGCCTAAAGACTAGTAATATAATCATCATTTACAATCAGTTAGCCAATAAAAATGAACATTTCTCAAAGTAAAAGACTTACTGTCTTTGGTCTTCTTGATTCCCTTTCAATCCTTTTTTCAGTCTTGTCCTCTGAACTATGACATTCAGGTGAAGAGCCTTCCTTGCGCTACAGAAATCAATTTCCCATCAGTTCATTAAACCATAAAAATGAACATTTCTCAAAATAAAAGACTTACTGTGTTTGATATTTTGGGTACCCTTTTAACCCTTTTTTCCCGCTTAATTTCTCTTTCCACATGCTCAAATTTTGAAAGTTCATGACAGGTTGCTTTCAATTTTGGTCAACCACGGCTTGACTTTAACACCTTTGGCTCCAGCCTTGGCTTTTCAATCAAATTGGCTGTATTCTTGAGAATTGAACTTAGAATATCTAGCCTAACTTCTTTAGGTTGTTCCCTATAAATAGAATTCCACTTTTTAAACATTTGAGATTCTTCATCAAGCCCTAGGTCTGTTTCAAACTATCAAAAACCAAAACAATTATAAATTTTTCAATCCAACAATCTGTCTGTAAATCCAATAATTAATATTTCAATCCAATAATTAATATTTCAATCCATCAATTAATATTTCAATCCAATAATTAATCTGTCAATCCAATAATTGGTACCCTTCAAAAAACCCTACTTACTTCATTGGAAGGGTCATAGCCTAACTTCCACTGAGGATGAACATCCTCAGGCAAAATGGATCCTCTTGATGCTAGTATTTCACCTAAAATGTGGGAACAAGACAAGCCCATTTTTTTTGAAAATTACTTTGAGCACACCTTGCCATTGTGCTTGCGCTTTAACCCCTAAAATTGTTCCTTCATGAGTTTCATTGCCTCAATTGACAATTTGTTACCCAAAGGTAACAGCTCTGTTGGCAGACCTGTTCCCAACTTTATTCCAGATTCTTTAAGTTTTGCATGGACTGATTGGATTTTACTTTCAATAGTTCCTTCAAGGTGTTTCCACACATCCCAAATTTTTCCCAAAGATCCCACTAGTAATTGTTTCAAAGTGGAATGGGCCCCTTCTACCCAAGAAATAGTTTTTTTTGCCAAAGTCTGGGTAGAAACAAGTCCCAGCTGTTAAAAATGTCTCTTTGATAGGAAAAATATTATTTTCCATATATAGTTGAGTACATCCTCATGTTCTTTCAATAACACTGTATACAATTTTCAAAGTAAGCACTACCAGCAGAGAAAAATATCTAACATATATCAATAGTCAATAAATTGACTTACTCTGAGTTCAGCATCATTTGCTACTGCCTTCCCTGTGGTTTTAGAGGCCCCAAAATTGCTCCAAAGAGTCATAAACGTTTTCCAACCTTCATTTTTATTACTGAAGTGCACTTTACAGCTTGTTTGTATTTTTTTAGACAAGTTCCATGTACAACATTTTCTGGATGACTTGGCAAAACCGTGTTTAATAGAAAGAATCAGATAATTTTCACAGTCCGTAACAAAGACTTTTGGAAGCCTCTTGGGATCATAAGCCAACTCCTTTAATGCTTTCAATGCCCAACTATAAAACTCATACATGTCTTTTGTTATAAAAACAAAAGCCTTTGTAAAAGTCTTTTTTTTATCAGTCATCCCTACAACATTCAATAGAGGGATGTTGTACTTATCTGTCTTTTAAAGTACAATCCAACAAAGCAAGTTGATGGATTTT
Organism: Puccinia polysora; assembly: GCA_025617555.3. NCBI lineage: Eukaryota > Fungi > Basidiomycota > Pucciniomycetes > Pucciniales > Pucciniaceae > Puccinia > Puccinia polysora. The sequence goes on along the minus strand of CM062620.1, from coordinate 27,913,249 downwards.
TTTGCATATTTTTATAGACTCAGGATTATCCAAGAATAAGGCCTCTAAGTGACCCTATCCACAAAATTTTGACAAAGAAACCCACTGGGATTCCTGGAGCATTTCCAATAGAGCGTCCATAACACCTTTCCCATCCAGTTCAGCAAGCTTTACATTTTGCTTGGTGTCATAGATTGTTCTATCATCAATGTATTCTCCACCATAAATTTTTCTCAATTTCCTTTTCAGTTGAACTGTATTGAGCCCATCTTTCATGCCTTACCTAAGTAAATTTAATGCTTGCCCTGTTATTCTCCTCAGTTGAGGATGCACTGAAGGACTTTCTGATGGTTGATTATTGTGGAGGCCATTTCTATTGGAGAGATGCCAAGTGGGATATGCTACTTTCCTACTTGCACAGATCATGAATTGACACCCAAACTTCCTAGTGTGAGTTTCCCTTTTAAATTTGGTGAGGCATGGCCCTTCATAAACCCCATATCTGTCACAAGCTAGATTGATGTATTTATCCTTTCTTGATTTTAGAGTTTTCACTGGGAAGCCATGCATGGCTGCCCATTTTTGACAATAAATCTTGGCTTCTTTCCTACTAGAAAAGGTTTTCACAGGAGGAGGGTCAAGAGGTTCTGGAACCCCTTAATTTCATAGTTACATGTTTACAGTGGTATTGATCAAGCCAAATCCTATTCAGTTAAATGACATATGAAATTTCACCCACCACCTTTATTCAATTCAAGTTGTGACGGAAAATCTTGTTTCTTTTGTGAAGAAACATCTTGTTCCTCAGTTGTAACTCTGGATGAGGATGCAATAGGGGCTTCCAATTTTTTCTTTTCCAAATCCCTACCCAAATCTCTAGATTCCACCAAAACTTTGTTAAGTAGACTTTTAATTGAGTCCTTTTACATAGCCTTTTTCAATCTGGGAGGGCTTGGGCTTGCCACTGTTCCCATAAAAAAAATAAATTCAATGGCAATTTAGTATTCCATGCAATTTTCAATCCAACAACTCCAAATGTTAGCTCACTTTTGGGTTGAAAAAAATTAATTTATCTTATGGGCGTGTGGTGTGTGTGTACAAGGTTTGTGTCAAGAGTTTTTTCCAATAGGCAGATTGTTTGATACCCATGTTTCTTTTTGTGGTCCAATAATAGTCCCACATAGTATGCCACATCCCCAAATTTGGGTTGATGCCATTCAAATGTGGTCCAGGGGTTCCCAGGTACCCCAATTCACCCCTCAAATCGCCCATTTGGGGCTAATTTGCCCCAAATGGGCCTGGAAAACACGCGCAACCACCAGAGGTTTTTCAAGTTGAAAGCAATCTGGATCACGCTTTTTTGGGGTGGGACCCGGCGTTTGCAACAGTGTATGGTTGTGAAAGGTCATTCACAACCTTTTGTGATGTTTGG